>JADFUC010001382.1:0-76430 GCA_019722365.1 Lithospermum erythrorhizon
TTGATAGAAAAAATGCACTGTGCTCCTCTTCGGGTGACTCCTCTGCTGACACAAGGGCTTCGCCGAAGATGCTTCCACAATTCAAATGCTTGCCTGGAAATAGATAATTTATATGTGTCCAAGAAACATTTTGCAAACAATTCTTACAACCATGAGAAAACAATCTAGCAAGCTATTGCGGTCAATGTTAGAGGGACAAGATACCTTTATACCTAAGCCAAGAACATTTTCCAGGCAACCAGACATGTCCAATTCTAGGTAGCTTGCAGCCATGTGCAAGATAGTCTTGTTCAGCATGCACTGAGATATATCAAGACAAGTAAAATCTTCCCACAATATCTGGTCGTGTTAAGGTGCTTCCGAAACACAATATGTGCTACATTATTTGATGACCATAAACCATTCCCAAAAACAAGTATAAATTTAAGGCGAGGAAAATGAATTTCTACAATACTTGTTATCATTTAGAACTTTAGAATTTAGTATGGGAAATTGAGGAGTAGGATTCAACTTTCAATATCTGATGATCATTGTTGTTTTGCTTCATGATATTACTCATAGACATCGATTAGTCAAACAATTAACAAGTTTTAAACCCAAAAAAGAATGTCTGAACATGAAAAAAGAGTGCAACAAAATGCATCAGATTTCATACACAAGGATGCTTTTAGAGACTCCAGTAGATATGCCACTTCAGATTTCCCAGCGACATGCAACTCCTCAACCTCATTGTCCAGATGAACATGGGTTTCTACAATCTAGCAGGCATAATATTCAAGATTTAGCGTTTCAAGTAATATTTAGTTTAGCTATAGTTTTGCATATAAGTAGATGTCTAAAATCTAAAATCATTAAGTAATTGAACGAAGTGGCGTGGAAGCCAAATATCGTGCAAGAAACATAAGTATCATGGTGATTTTTCCGTTGCACACTCATAACGTCAATACATAAATTGAATGGTGAACTACGGCCTTAACTGCCCACAAATGCCTCAAATATTGAAAATCAATAAGTTCAACCGTGTAATGACAACAAATGATAAAGGTAAAAATGAACTCACGAGCAAGATATGACTGTAAAGGAGTAAATACAAATATTCATTCGCACCCATGGTAAACGAATAACATCTTATAAATTGAATCAAACATGATGATGATGCTATTCGAGCCATCATTATTCAGTAACTCTGCAATTCAATCATACGTCACGAATAGTAGAGTCTATACACAAAGTTCTCTATGCTCTTATAAAATTAAATTCCATATCATTCGAAACAAAATTTCTCATAATTTAAATTGTAATGATATTCACAACACATAACTATCTATAATTTAATTAAAATATAACAATTGAGTTAAAAAATCAAAATGCAAGTTCCATACCATTTTATACATATTATTCCAATTTAGCTATCTATAACATAATTGCATAAACAAACTATTCGTTATTTGTCATTCTAAATTAAATTTTTATTTTCTCTCAAAATATTTGTCATTCTAACATGTAAAAGTCAGATTTCTATATTTCCAATGCATTTCGACTAATTTTTCACGATATATTTTTAAACGACACATTCCATATTTTCAACGAATTTTCATTAATTTTACTTTTCCTTAATTTATACGCAAATCGCTAACAATAAAAAATGGAGGAGTATGTTTCCTAACATATTATACAAAAATTGAAATATAAGACGCAACATTTTTTCACATATTATGAAATATAAGTCTCATAACATTTTCATACATATTATTCCAAATTGAAATATTAATATTTTCACACACTATTAGAATGAAAAAAAAGACAAAATTAGAATGAACAAAAAGTCAAAAATTAGAATTAATAAAAAAGTCAAAATTAGAATAAAAAATTGAAGAAATTAAAGCTTACATCTGAAGCTCTAATAGCTTCTAATAAAGTCTGCAAATCGCGAAGGTGATGGAGACGTATTGGAGCAGGTGGTGAGCGGCATGCAGAGTGAGGGTGAAGTGGGTGGCGGTGGTAGCAGCGTACGGAGGCGAGAGAGCGGCGAGAGTAGCGAGCTGCTCAAATATCTTAGTATTCCCTAAAATAATCTTTGATTTGTGTTTTAGAAGTGAAATCACATATTTACCCTTCTTTTTAAATTTATTTACAAAAATGTCATTATCAGCGTGTTTTTGTGGAATTGGCAACTATTTTAACTCACATTCTAAATAAATTGTACAATCAATAAAACACATGTGAATAACCTGCCATTTAAAAAAAAAAAATAAATAAATAAATAAATTTCGTCGGCGGTGGGACCCCGAATAAGATAATTTTTTCGACGATAATATTATTTCAGAAAACTTTTGAGCCGAATTTCATTTATAATTCTTAAAAGAGTGTTTGCCATAAGAATTTTATTCAAATCTAAGCCAGGAGATTTAAGACGATATCGGAGAATTAACCGAAACCTAACTTTTAATTCTCAGCTTTTTTTAATACCTATTCATACTTATCCTCCACATCATCATCATCATCACAACTTCATCTTCTTTCACGCTGCCGGCCAAAATTAAGCTCCTCCCCTAAAAAATTTCATTTTTCCATTTCTCTCTTCGATTGCCGCCAAACTCAAGATCGGCCAGAATATTGTTCTCTCCATCATTCTCTTTCACAGTTAAGTGTAAGAAATTTCAAGTCTTCGAGATATTTCTGGGTTTTGAGATAGTTGACTTTTGGTTTGACTTACATAATCTAATTTTACGATAAAATCTTAGTTGGTTATGGGTTCTGCGGACGTATATATGTGATGAATTCGTGATTTAGAGCTCAAGCTTGAGGACGTGCGTCGAGTTGACTTTTCTAGGTTTCGTTGACTTTTCGAGGTGATATTTTCATAAGACTCTTAAATGTGTGGAGTTTAATTGGGACCTTTATTATAGTTATTGCGATGTTAAATCGGTGATTTAAAAATTCACGCGCTTAGGTTGAAAAGCAATATTTTCAAGTCGAGATATAATTGATATTTTGGAGTATGTGATTGCTAATTAGGACTGGACAACTAGAATGACATATAAGTTAATTTAAATGATAAAACGAGCAAGATGCAGTTTAGCGGCGATCGATTTGCTGTGTCCGATGAGTTTATAATTCGATAGTTTGCCCGCCATGTTAGACCGCTTAGGAAATCGTCTGACGAGTCGTAATGCTTATTCTAACGTAATTTTGGTATTAGTTCCCGAGTACACTTTCCGGTGTTTCCTAGGCCTCGATCAAGGAAGCACGCCTGCGATCGCCGTGAGGACTTTGTGATAGCTAGTGTAGGCGCAGTACTTATCTCAATGGTACGACCTTATGTACTTCTTTAAAACGGGTGTACCGTCTCCTCAGATATAATTATGTGTGTGGTGCATGTGTCTTTGTAATATAATTACGTGTGAATGGTGTATATGTCCTTGTGATATGATTACTGGGAAACGGTATACATGTAATGGTCAGACGACATTACAGAGCCTAATATGATTACATTACCTCTATTCCGCAAAGATCAAGGCCGGGCTCGAGGTGCTGACGGCCCCGAACTCCCAACTTATATTTCAGATTATGTGGCCTCGACGGCACTCTCGTGGTATTTATGTGGCTTTGCTCAAGACTTGTGGTATCAAAGCAGGCCTCGACGGTACTGCGGGTATTTTGCGCGGCCTCATTTCACCGGTATTGCGTGGCCTTGCTCCGCACTTCGCGGGTATTATGTGGCCTTTGTTTCGCACTCTCATGTATTTAAGCGGCCTCAAGGCGGCGATTGATTAATTTATCATGTGTGATGTAATAATGAGTGTTTTGCCATTGTCGAAGTAAAGTAGTTGGTTGTATTTAGGCGTTCACGGAGTTATGTATGATTGCAGACTCGAGTATTAGGATACGAATTCCTATACGGACTACTGTGATTAAAGTGACTCCTCCTTGCAGGTGATATGTGACGCTTACGGCCCTATACTACGGTATAGCCAAGCGGTATGATTCTTTCACTGGCCGTGTGCATTGTTTGTGGCCCTATACTACTAAGATAAATAAGCAAGGGGTATGATTCTCTTTGATCGCTTTGTCACAAGTATCAAGCCGGTGTGGCCCCATAATACTTTTATAACAAGCGTATGATTCTTTGGATCGCTTTGTCGTGGTGTATCGTCGAGGTGGCCCTATACCACGGTATAGCGCGTATGATTCTCTTTGATTACTTTGTCGGGTGCATTGTCGATGCGGGCCCTATACTACTTGCATACAGGCGCGTGCCTTATACTTTGTATAAGTGCGTGGCCTTATACTTTGTGTATAAGGGTTTTGGCCTTTATATCGCGGTATATTGAAATGATCACATTGTCCATTCCCCGTGACTGATCGGTATATGCCATTAGAGGATGGTATACCGGGTGGGGATACGGTAGATAGAGGCTGGCTAACTGTAGTTTTGGGCTTGTCATTGAAGTCTCCTGATTTACCTGGGTGATTGTGTGCTTATCTGAATCCTCTATTATATATTCATGCTATGCCCGAGACTTCACGAAATTATGTTGAAGACTTATCCGATAACTCGTATACATGTATTTTATTCATATTTGACTACGGCGACTATTCCTGACCCTGTTGTTGTGCTAAGAATAGTGCTTTCTTTGATGGTTATACTTCATTTTAAGCTACCACTGCCTACAAACTATTTTTCTGATGTATTTATTTTCACTTGTAGCCTACCTGCATTACCGTCTTTTTAGGTTAAATATGTTCTATATATCTTAAGTGGCTAATGGACGAGATACCTTCTGAATTGAGAACATTAGAGTGTAAATTATAAATCGAAGTTTATGCTAATCCTATTTATTAATTTATATTTTATATATATATGGTGGAAAAATGGATTCAAATGTGCTAGAATATAAGTACCGATCTAACTACGACCTCGATACTACATGGAGGGTAAATAAGTTCCTTCAGATACTAAATGGAAAAATCAGAAGATAACTGCATTTCCTAGGGTTATCCGGATTCAAGATATATTACTCACCATATTAAGAAACGATATATTCGGGGAAGTCTCCGAGGAACATTTATTAGTTGTCATAGGAGGAGTATGATTGTAAAATGGGGAGCAAAGATTTAAAGTGAACTAAAGATGTTGATCGAATAGATACGACGAAGCTATGCAGAAAGTTAAGATATATGTTTAAGTTATCGCGGTTCGAGTTTTATATTATATCGGGAATTAGCTATACTTCGTAAAGATAATAGATAGAGAAATACCTCTTGTAATTATGTGTACTCGTGAGTGTTGTTGACGAGTGGGTTATTGGTGTTAGTTAGAAAGCCACTAAGGAAAGTTTTATTTCTCAGGGCTTAAAGAACCTATAAAATAATACTTTGGGGTATATAGTCTCTAAACAAAGCGGTAAATCTAAATTATTCTATATTCAGCATCAGTAGGTTAACTTCATGGCTATTTATTTTCACCTGCCTTTTGAATGACTTCTATTTCTTTATGGGCGGGCTGCTTCTGCTGCCTAGGGTCAATAAGTGGGATTTAATCGACATGCATCGTCGAGTAGCCGCTGCACTTGCCAAGATGGCTTATTTATGGGTTTTGAAGACCTCACCAGCCATACTTATCTTCCTTTGAAGTTTCCTCTTGTATATAATTATTATTGACTCGAAGTTGTATAACAAATTGGATGTATATTTGTATTATGATTTTTCAATGTCATGTACTATCAAGTTACCACCCGATTAGCTTATATTGCTTTTATTTACGATGTAAAAGTTAAGTCATTTTTATCATATCCACGCCGCACTATAATGGCCACGGTCCCAACTCGTGGATGCCCACCTGGGCGGGTCGTTACAATTTTGGTATCGTGAGCCTAGGTTTATGTTTCTGGTGTCTCAGGTTATGTGCCTATACCAAAGTTATAAGTGTATGCTATGAGCCATTTTCCAGTTTGAGTTCATTTCTTTTCCGAACTGCTGACTGGGCTGGGAGGATGCCACTAAGATTTTGCTGACTGTATTTAGGGTCTTACGAGACTACTTTGCATTCCTCGTGGTTTTTGTGGTGTTATTTGATTAAGATGTGTTGTATTGTGAGATACGTGAAATTTACCGGGTAATATGACGACCGCCGAGTTATGTATTTGTCGAGACGTGGTACCGGGTATGGCGGAGACGCAATACGAGTAGATATTTAAGCGAGGGATTATATTGAACGATAATGAATGGGTTAATACGGGTTTATGTATCGGAAATATTACGAGGATATTTGGGTGATCTATATTTTGGGAAATGTCTTATCATGATGCCAGTAGTACAAAATATTAATGAGATTTTACGTAAGTGAAATTAATTAAGGATAAAGGGTGATAATTATACGATATACTGAAAGGGATAGGCGAACATCAATGGGTTATGTTAATCAGTTAAGATCCGTGATTATATGAAGTCATGGAAATGCTGGGTTTGATCTAAATGATAAATAAGTTAAAAGCAATACAAATCGAAATCAATAAGAAAGAGTTTGGTTATCTCGTTAATAATGTTTAAGTAAGAGTTCGTGTTTGAGCAGTCAAGATCTTTTATAGTAATTTAATCATTCCAGGATAAACTCTAGGTCAAACCTTCGAGACGGACATTTGATGAATATGTTTCAGGATTCAAGAAGAGACCGAATTATACTGAAGTATTGGTAGGAATTCACTCCTGTTAAATTTGAAGTTGTTGATAAGTTTCAAAATTCGTGAATTATGGTAATAAAAGGTTAACAGAGATTCTCGTGACATTGTATCATTTAATAGAAATTAATCTAAAAGAGATCTTTAAAATAACAAGAATCTTTGATACTGAAGAATGGGGATTATCACCGGTCGTTACCTTATCTATGTTGAGCAAGTGATATGGTAATTGATCAGACTGTGTATCCAGTAAATAAACTTATCCGTGGCTTAATAGTGAAATCAGAAATGTCGACTTGAACGGTGGTCAAAGGTTCGGTATTCTGCCATTTATTTCAGGGTAACTCATGTTTAAATTTGTATATGATCAAGCGTGTTCAATTGAGTATATTTGTGTTATGGACGTATTCAGAATATATTTTTACGGTAATGGCCTTATATGAAACTTGTTGTATCGCAGTATTATGGATACGCCGAGATCAAGTAGTGTATGATTGATATTATGTGTGATTTGTGAATTGTTTGATTTGGAGTATTATCAGATGAAAAGGCTCAAGGCGACATCACGGAAAAGGAATTTAATCATATATATCAAAAGTTATTGTGGTTTATCTGTAAGTTATTTTATAGTAGTCAGAGTACCTAACGCAGCGTGAAATTTTGTCAAGTAATTTCATGACCATGGATATGGAGTAGTATGGCACACAAATTATGAGGATGATCGTATCAAGTATGAATTTTAATTTTGAGCAGTAATGGGAGGAAATCGGTGACGCTTATAATACTCAAGATCGACATTAATAATAACAAAGCGCAGCAACAAGATGATAAGTCAATAGGAAACGTCGGTTGAATGTGTTACGCGTGGAAGAGAGTCACCGCCTTAAGTTAATCGACATAAGATATTACGAGTTAATGGAAGACGTATACTATATCGGGAAATTCGAGTAGGTGACAAGCGTGTCCCTACGTTAGTCGATAAGGCACGTCGAAAGAAAAGCTGAGTTTATCCGACAGATTGTTCGAGTAAATTTCGAGGATCTAAATTTTATAAGTGGGGTAGATCAGAATAACCCATTTAAAAAAAAAAAATAAATAAACAAATTTCTAAGGGACCGAATAGTATAATTTTTTCGATGATAATATTATTTCAGAAACTTTTGTTTAATTTTATTTATAATTTAGTAGTGTTTCTGCTATGGAAGAATTTTATCTTTTGAAATCGGGTTCAGGGAGCATTTAAGTACGAGCACTGGAGAATTAACCAAACCGAATCTGACTCGGTTTTTTTTAATACCTATTCATACTTATCCTCCATCATCATCATCACTTGCCAACTTCATCTTCTTCTCATGTTGGTCAATTAAGCTCCTCTCTCTAAAAAATTTCATTTTTCCATTTCTCTTCGGACATGTCAAGCCAAACTCAAGATTCTGCTTGTAGAATATTGTTCTCCCATCATTCTCTTCTGGGAGTTAAGCGTAAGAAATTTCAAGTCTTTCTAGATATTTCTGGGTTTTAGATAGTTGACTTTTGGGTTGACTTTACATAATTGAATTTTATGATAAATCTTAGCTGGTTGCGGGCTTTTCCGACGTATATATGAATTCGTGATTTGTGAGCTCGCCTTCGGTGATCGCTATGTCGAGTTGACTTTTCAGCCTCGTTGACTTTTGAGGTGATATTTTCATAAGACTTTAAAATGTGTAGGAGTTTAATCGACCTTTATTATAGCTATCGTGATGTTAAATCGCATTTAAAATTCATTAAAGTGCTTAGGTTGAAAAGTAAAATATTTTCAAGTCGAGATATAATTGATATTTTGGGAGTATAGATTGTTAATTAGTGGACCTCGGCCGATTAACTGTAATGACATATGCAGTTAATTTGTAATGATAAAATGATAAGATGGAAGTTTGGGCTGGGCGATCGATTTGGTTGTGTCCATGAGTTTATAATTCGATAGCTGTCTGGCCATGTTAGATCATGAAATCGCTCCGGCTTAGTCGTAATGTTTATTCTAGAACGAATTTTGGTATTAGTTCCCCGAGTAATACTTTCTGGTGTTCTTAGGCCTCGACCGCTGAAGGGTAATGCCTGCGTGATCGCTTCTTCGTGAGGACTTTTGTGATGTTTAGTAGAAGTAGTACTTATCTCAATGCAGACCTATGTACTTTTTTAAATGGTGTAATTGCCTTGTATTATAATTATGTAAAGTGGCGCATGTGTCTTTTAATATAATTCTTATGTGTGAAACGGTGTATATGTCCTCGCTGAGCAGCATTACGGGGAACGGTATACATGTAATGGTTGCATGACATGTGAGCCTAATATGATTATGTGACTCTATTCTGCAAAGATCAAGGCCGGGTTCGAGGTGCTCGAATGGCCCGAACTCCTGCAACTATATTTCTCAGATATGGCCTCGACGCACTGTATTTATGTAGCTTTGCTCACTGTGGTACGCGGTATTTCCACGGCACTTCATAATATTTATGTGGCCTTGCCTATGACCGGTGGTATTTATGGCCTTTGTCGGCACTTCAGGTATTATGTGGCTTTGTCGGCACTGTGGTATTTATGCGGCCTTCAAGGGTGTCAGCGATTGATTTACGATCATACATTTATTAGTCAGATGTTTCATATTACTGAAGTAAAGTAGCTTGGTTATCGAGAGGTGTTTCGATGGAGTTATGTATGATTTTGAGGTGACTTGAGATAGGATACGAATCTCTATAGTCGGGACTACTAGGATTAAAGTGACTCTCCTTCCTTTGGGCAGATATGACGTTATTGGCCCCTATACTACTGTGAGAGATAGCTATGGTAGTGATTCTCTTTGATCGCTTACGCGCATTGTCGAGGTGGCCCTATACTACCAAGATAGCTACGGTATGATTCTCTTTGATCGCTTGTCAGGTGCACATTGTCGAGGTGGCCCTATACTACGGTATACGCGCAGATGATTCTCTTTGATCGCTTTTGTCGTGTGCATTGTCGAGGTGGCCCTATACTAGCTGTGATAGCCATGTATGATTCTCTTGGATTACTTTGCATTGTCGATGTGGCCCTATACTACGGTATATGTATGTGTGCCTTATACTTTGTGTATAAGTGCGTGCCTATACTTTGTGTATAAGCGCGCCTTTATACTTTGCGATAAGCCAAGGGGTTTTGGCCTTATACTGCGTATGTCAGCTTTGGTGTGGACGTTGATTGTCCATTCCCGCAGTAGACATCGGCAAGGCGCGCATTGTGAGGGATGGTATACCGGTGGGGATACTTTATGAGATAGGGAGGTTTGATAACTAGAGTTTTAGTCGTTGTCGAAGTCTCGTGATTTCCAAGCGATTGTGTGCTTATCTAACCCTCTCTATTATATATTCAGCTGCAGTTATAACCGAGACTTCATGCGGAATTATGTCAGATGACTTACCCCATAATCCCGTATACATGTATTTTATTCATATTTGACTAATGGCGACTATTCCTAATCTTGTTGTCAAAGGCTAGCACACGCTTTATGTTATAATTTCATTTTAAGCGCCAAATTGCCGGGCAACTATTTTTCTTCGTGATACGGTATTTATTTTCGCTTGTAGCCTTACCGGCATTATCATCGCCTTTTGTTAAATATAGTTCTATATATCTTAAGTGGCTAATGGATGAGATAATTGGGAAATCTATAAACATTAGGGAGCGTAAATTATAAACCAAGTTTATGCTAATCTGTCGCATGATGCTGATGATATTTTTATATATATATGGGTGGAAAAATGGATTCAAATAAAGAATATAAGTACCGACATCTAACCACGACTGACACCATGGAGGTAAATAAGTTCAGATACTAAATGGAAAAATCGGGAAGATAAACTTGCACTTTAGGTTATCCGGATTCAAGATATATTACTCACTAGTACAGAAATGCATAGATTGGGAAGGTCTTCCGAGGAACATTAGTCAATATAGGAGGAGTATGATTGTAAACGGGGGAGCAAGACTTTAAAGTGAACTAAAGATAAGTGATTGAGCTTGTATATGCATGAGTTACGGTATATAAGATATACGTTAAGTTTATCAAGGTTGGCGCTTATATTATATTTTAATTGGGCCTATACTCGTAAAAAGATAATAGATAGAGAAATACTTCTTTTGTAATTAAGGCAGATCGTGAGTGGAAGTTGTTGACGTGAAAGGGGTTATTGTGTTAGTTAGAAATAATAAGGAAAGTTTTATTTGTATGCAGTAACCTATAAAATAATACTCTTTGGGGTATATAAATTTCTAAATAGGTAAATCTAAATTATTCTTATTCGTAATAACGTAGGTTAACTTCTAAGTTATTTATTTTCACTCCGCCTTTAGTCGACTCTATTTCCTTTTGGCTGGCGGGCGTTTCATGCCTAGGTTGTCAAGGGATGACCGATATGCATTGGCCGAGTAGCTGCACTGCCAAGATGGCGATGGTGGCTTCAAGACCTCAACAAATATACTTTTATCTTCTGAAGTTTCTCTCAGATATAATTATTACCACCCGAAGTTGTATAACAAAGTGTTTGATGTGTATTTATGTTATCATTTTTCAATGTTGTTGTACTATCAAGTTAGTTCAATTCATTGACGAGTTATAATTGCTTTTATTTAATGCATTTAAAGTTAAGTCATTTTTTATCGTTATCCATCGTCAGCGACTGATAATACAGTGCTTGCTGACCTGGGCCCCAACTCGCGGGGCCCACCGGGCGGTCGTTATAACACATGGTACAAGCTTCTTATGCAGCTGAAGTTGACGTAGATTTAAAATTCACTGTCAGTAACTCAAATTTTAACTCACATTTCCAAAGAAACTGCATAATCAATAAAACATATAGTACAAGCCTCTTATACACGAGCTGATTTATTTGGGGTAATTCATCGTTGCAACTCAAATTTCCTTTTTATATAATACTATAGATAAGATTCTGGCACATCACAAGAATACATGCTTATTTGTTTTTGACTTATTGCTCAGAGGGCTAATTGTTCAAGAATATTCTTTGCACGAATTACTTAAATAAAATGAAAGTAAATTATGAAAATGTACCGACATCCATAGGACGCCACAAGGTATTGCTAGTCGTTTGCACGGCCTCCTTCTAACTTATTCCCATCATGAGTTATCTTGATAAAGGAAACATTTATATCCGACCATAGTAAACAAAAACCATCCTCAGAATAATGATGATATGATTAAATATTTTAGTGTTAACATCATTGATCACTAAGAGTCCAGTTGAATAATGCTTCTAAGAAATTTCTCAAAGATTGAAGAAGTATTATTAGAAGGTGGGAGCCAAAGGCAAATATCTGTTCTATTGAGTTTTTGAATCGATGGAAATAATTCAAAATCTCTATCATCCAAATTCATAGTCTTCGATTCCATTACAAAGCGATTGATCAGGTTGTTAAAGAACAACAACTTTGTATTGTAGGAGATATAACTGTTGTATAAATAAACCGAGAATCATGACTAGTCGAGGGAATTTTAGTGCATAATAGAAGCATAAGCTATGTAGTTTAAACTAGTTATTGTAGTCCAATCCTTCAAAAACTGAGAAAGATCTACTCAAAATATTTATTATGTCAAACCGATATCATTAAAAATAGTATCATGCCTATAAGCTCAAATACCCCACAACATACTACTAATTTTAATGATATTTGATTTGTTTTTACTATAGTGTTTCCAAAATTCAAGAGTCAAAATAAATGAGACCATTAATAGAATTTAAGTGTATATGGATTCGATTATTGAAATATTTATTCCAAATATCATGAACGAGGCGCATGCTGAGAAAGAGGGGCGCAGGGATAAGCTAAGAGATTTGAAAGAATAGGAAGATACAAGCAATATTAAAGATAATGAAAGTTTGTTTCTAAGATCGACTTGATAGGTAACTTCTGTTAACCAAAAAGTGAAGATGAGTATTTAATAAGTAGCTAATCAAGTAAATATAATCGCTTGCAATATAATGAACCGTTGTAATATTTCGCTTAGATGAAATTCAAAATTTATAATCATACATGTAGATATTATGATACCATTTAGATCAAACATATGGTATTTCAAATGAATCCACATGATGCCATCAGAGTAAATACCCATGGAATTTCGCATCCATCAAACACATGACATTTAACTCAAGTACTATGGTATTTCATATGAAATTTTATGACAACATTGAATAAATATAATTTCGAGGCCAACATGTTGATTTTATGATATTTAGTTTTGATATTTAGAATACAATGTTGTCTAGAAATACAATAATTTGGTTATTATGTAAGTTGGAAATATAAGATACTACGAGATTGAAACCTATGGTATTTCATATTAAGTTTATGATACCATTGAATAAACATCGATTTCATAATTCATAAAAAATGACATGAACCTATCTATGGTATTTTCATATGAATTTTAGGATATCATTGCATAAATATGAATTGTATTTCTATTTTCAAGAAACATGACATGACACAAAAGCTATGGTATTTTTGATGAACGATACCATTGCCTAACTATGTGCGGAAGAAATATAAGCTCTATTACTTTAAATGCCACAAAGGGGAAAGTCATGTTCATACGTTGGGAGCATTTCACATGGTCATCGCCAAAATTTCCACAACAACATTATAATGCAAGTTGTGGCTTTTGTTATGAGTACATGTAAGACTCGGTATTGTCGTTGGCTAAATAAATATAATCATTCAAAGATTCGCTTCAAATACAAGATTAATACGCTAAAGTTCTACAAAATACATGAATTCCGGGTGATCAACTTGACATATGAACTAGCCAATGCTAGCAATTCACTTCACAATACTATATGGGGAATGCCAATACAACACCATTTGCAAAAGTAGACGAAATGGAGAAATTGATAAAACCAAAAGCGAGAAGTAAAAATGAAGGAGGAAAGAAGTAGATTAGTACATGAATTCAAATTGTTAGGCATGAATAAAGTTACATATTCTTTATCTTATGAGATTTATTCTACTACATTTAATTATTTTGATTTAAATAAAATATCTACACCATTTATCATCGTGATTTTAGAATATCATGCCACAGCTTATGTAATGGTATTTGATAATTGATCATTCATACCATAATGGAATTTAAAACTCAAGGAAAACTTAGAACTATGATAAGGAATAAATAAATATAAAAAATAATCATATAATGAAGTTGTTGAGATATTTTTACTCATTAATTAAATCATAAAATATTAGGTAAGAAAATTATAAGACATCATCATCAAGACTATTATAAATAAGACATCACCATCCATAATATGTTAAATAAGACATCACCATCCATACTATGTTAATAAGCAAGTATAAAATATTATAACTTGTGGAGATTAAGGTGTTTGGTGGAACTTAATAGTCATACCATAAATATAAAGAAACTATGAAATCAATGGTATGTTATTACATATTTGTATTGGATTTAGGACATATGATATTTGAGAATCCAAATAGTTAAAACTTGAACAAATGCCATGTCAACCAATGTAATGTTACTATAATAGAAAATATCAATACCATCATTTAAAGATATATGGTTTTTAATGAAATTAAATACATAAACATCACCATATCCATACCATGTTAAATAACACGTATAAAAAAATATTATAACTAAAAACTAAGTAGTCATAACATAAGACAACATACCAAATAGTTTTCTAATATCATTTGAAGAAGACATATAGTATATGAGAACCAAATCAAATAAATGCATAATATCAAGGTAACAAATGTAATGGTATTTCAATATATAAATTGTCCATACCACCATCTTACGTTATTATGGTTTTAATAAAACTAAATACATAATAAGCCATCACCATCCATATTATGTTAAATAAGTAAGTATCAAAATATTATACATAAGTAATATTAAGGTATTGCTGAACTTAGTAGTCATACCATAATATAACATAAAGAAACCCATGAAAAATTCAACAATCTGTATTTCAGAAGAAAAAAAATTATTTGAACACAAAGTGTCTTTGTCCTATCACTTTATTAGATAAAAAAAACAAGGCATATTAACATATTACAATGTTCTATGAAAAATATCATATTACAGTATCTAATGAAAAATTACGAAAACAATATTAGAGTATCTAACGAAAAACTACAAAAACAATCGAATATTGACGAATTAGTTGTCATGTTGATTAGAATTAATATGCTTAATATCTCGTGCTTAAGTTGTTGTTTCCACTTCAAATGCCTATCCTCAAGATTGGACATCAATATGAATTTTGCTTCCCTCCCATAAGTACGATGTTTCTTGAACTTCAAAGACAACTTATACTCTTCCTCTCCATCTACTATAGAAAAACACTATACAAACACACTTAAGAATGAAACATTAAGTTAACAAAAATATTTAAAAACATGGCTGCACATATTTAACAAAAATATTTAAAAATATAAATACCATATGAAACTGAAACATGGTATTACACATACTATAGTGTATCTGAAAGACTACTAAGCTGAGTATTTACAACGAGAATCTACCTGAAAAAACATGGTGTTAACTTGACAAATCAACTAAAAATGCAAATATATCTTTGAGACAATGGAGAAAAATATTTGACTAAACCAAAAACAAAAATAACAAGAGGGGATAAAACTAACACGAAGCGGAGAGAGTTATTCAATTGTAGATTTTGTGAAGTTAGAGTTAAGCAATTGCTAAACAATAACAAATGAACAAAATTCAGAAACATAATAAAAAAGAAACAAAACAAAAAAATGAATAAAAAACTAACTAGGTTTACTCGAATTCGAACAATCATAATCATCTTCATCTCATTAGCCAAAACTACAATAAACATGATGAAAATCTTGTTTTAAAAACGATACATGATTCTGAAATATATATAAACATTAGAATAATTAATACCCTTTTTCGAATTCAAACAAGCGACCCTTACGTGTATTATATATATATATATTGGATCCGTGATGATGAAGAATTAGAAAAATAAATTTTTTTTGTAAATTAGCGATGAAATGCGATTCTGTAGTATTACAAATTACTAACTAAAGAGTTGAACTCAAAACCTTCTTGTGGCCTTCAGGTCGAATCTTGTAGGCCCATTAGTAACCGGCTAGAAAAACCAAATTGAATGTTTTAAAATTTGAATTATGAATGTAATACCATCTAAAAACAAACTACTCCGTATAACTTAAAAGGAAAAAGAAAAGGAAAGGAGAAAAGACATGAAATTCAAAAGAAAAAACGAAGAAAAATGCATAAATCCGAATTACAATTACGGATGTATTTTATAAGCATGTTTTCTTAATGCAAACAACTTGAATATTAACTATTTGATAAAAAAATATCGATTCAATGATCAAGATCTTAATAAGTATATTATATATAGTAAGCAACTAATAGAAAACCTCTAATAATTTTCTCTATAATTCTTATATCGAAGTTTGACTTCATATTTAAACATTATTAAACAAAATTCTAAATGCCCAAATGACCTTTCATATGCCCGTCAGGCTGTTTGTTATCTGAAGCAAAAGCAGTAAGTGTTCGGGGTAAAATATTTATTTTTGCCACATTTGCTAAGTGTGTTAAAAAACATTTGGATGTGTATATATTGAATCCTCATCACAGAAAAGAAACAAAAAAATTCTATGAACTTAACCTACCCATTTTTAACTAGTAATAAATCACCCTATAAATTAACCAACACATTATTGGCGGGAAAATACACCCATAAGTAATAAATCCTTAAATCCAACATCTGTAATTTCACATTTTACTTATTTTACTACTCACTATATATGTTATAGTATGAGCGGCGCCACCCAAAAAGAAGTCTCTCCGCCGCCACCTAACACGTCGGAGCTACGCCGGAAGCTTCGTGAGAAATGGGAGTTGGCTTCTGTTCTCAACTTCCTCCACGTATGATCATCATACATTTTTTAATCAAAAATATTATTTATTTCTTTAACTTCAAAATCATGTTCATAAATGTTTGATTATGTGTTTACCGTTTACGCGTATATAAAAATAGTATATGTTTGCTGGAAATTGTAGTATTTTAGTATAATGGGCGGACAACTTTATAGTGTATAAATAAATAAAAATATAAAAATTTAGGGGGCGAACAAAATAATTCATTAAAAATGCCTATATTTTTTCAAAAAATGTTTAATAGAATTATATTTTTTTAAAAATTAGGGAGCGATGGACGCCTATTTACTCCACTGGCCGGAAAACAGTAGAGTAACTAAAGGAGCTGGAGAGACAGTGAGTTGCCACCTATTCTTTTGAAAATTAAATTGTTTATTATTCATTTTTTCAAAAATTATTTTGCCCGCTTTTGTATGTTTTATTATTTGTATGGTATGGGTTAATCGGTTCCCTTATATAAAAATCCTAGTTACGTCGAGTTTGTGTGTGTTGGTGTTTATGTTTGTAGAAGTAACTTCAATTTTGTGCTATGATAGTTGTACGCAATGCTTGTATTTAGGCTGCTGTATGTAACTGTACAAAAAACAACCTTTTTCTTCTGTTAGTAGTACCTTGAAAGCCGAATGGAGGTGAAATGAGACGTTGTATCGATATAGCCGATCCCCCTTAGCGGAAAAACAGTGCTATGTAGTTGTACATTGAACTTAACCATCTGTAAGATGATATATTAAAACGGAGTCTAAGTGATGGTGCTTGGCTGCACAATTTTTATCCTTCAGCTTATAAACCAAGAGTACTAAGGAGGATTGCGTATACACTAATTTTGTTTCTTCCTGTCGGTCAAGAAATTGTTTGATGCCCCGATATACCTCATCGTTTGTTGCTAGATTCGATTAAGCTTGTCAATGCGTGCCTCGAAGTTCTACTGCGTAAAGTGGGGTAGGGCCGTAGGGGGGATTGGATAGTAGCAAATTACCCCGTGATGCTTGAGGGGAGGGTGTTCAGTTGACAGGAAATTAGTCTGTAGCTTAATTATTACCTATGCTTCTTAGCTTCAATTACCTTGCAATGGCTTAATGTTTGCACACTTGTAAATGCATTTATGAAGTCTTACATATATGTTGTTTGAAGTGCTCACAACAATTAGAAAGAAAACTTAAGGAATTGTTACCTATTCTTAAGGTTTTCGAGCCAGTTATGAAGACCAAATTGAAGCTTTCAGCTGAAGATATTGAAACTGGTCTCATTGAATTCAACGATTCACTTGTTCAGCTTCACATAGCACTTTTGAAGGTATTTCACTTTTCCTTTTCATGTCATTTGAGTGTTTGGTCCGCATTTGACCAACTACAGTTGCTTATGAGTTGATATATGCATATGTTATGCAAAAGCAGAGAGCCTATTAATTTTTCTCCTTTTGGCTTTTGTGTGAAAATCATCTGAGAGATCTATGAGTGCATATCATATATACATAGGTTTTCTCTATGGGATTGCTATTCTATAGATAATGGCCAAGCTTGATGCACCAATGGTGTGTTTTATTATTCTATAGATAATGGCCAAGTTTGATGCACCAATGGTGTGTTTTATTATAAATAAAGTTAAATGATTTATTTTCAAATAACTTAATAAGCATACACCTCATACATTTATTGTAATCACGGTGTTCAAGTAGTCAGCCATATTCACTCATCTACACGAAGTAAACTTTTGCATGTTATCACTTACATGGAGTATTATGTAAGTTTTTAAATGAGTGAATCTGAAAATCCAAAAGAGAATCACGCTAATGATAATCTGTAGACTTATCTAACACACTCACACTGCAGATTTCTAGTAGGAGCATGGCCTACTTAAGAAGAACCCTAACCTGACATATTTATGGAGTTATCGAAAATCTTTTTTGCTTACCAATCAGTGTGAATCAGTATGTCTTGCATGATAGATTAGAACATGATTTTTGGTGACTTAAATTCAGTTTAGAAAGTGTATTTTTATCGTTGTATATGTGAATGAAAAATACAATTAAGTGCATCTGTAAAGGTATTTCTTAGAGCAAGCAGGCAGGCCTACCTAGAAATATTCTTTTTTACATATTTATATATCTATTAATTTGATTTGGATGAATGGTCTCGGTAAATTTGATATGGATGAATGATCTCTTCATGCAAACTATGTCAGGGCATAACCAAAAGCAAATTTCTGGATGGTTCTGAAGCCTGGGTGTTGGCTTTGTCTAGGGTACTTCAGTCGTGGTGGCCATGGGTATGGTATCCTGAATCTTAGTTGCTGTTCAGAATTTTGTTTAGATTCAAATAAGTTATACTTTCTTTCAGGTTGCTGAAGGTGACTTTCCGTTGAGTACAACAAAAGGGTATTGTATTCCATCTTCAGTCAATGAATTCTAGTCACATTGTTAAATACTGTTACACAGTTTTCACTTTCATCCATGATATTAAGCAGAGAGGAGCTATCCAGATACAAAAAACTTGATCCAACAATTCGTTTGCTTGTTCTGAAATCCGTCTGTGAAGTTCGAGCTACTGTACAATATTTTCTCTCTTGTTATGTTTCTACATTCACATAATTTTTCTTAGTTTATATGGTTGTTTGGTTATGTCATCTTTCCCAAAAAGATTTAAGATTGTTATATTTATTGTTTTCCACTACAGCAAGATGATATAGTTTCCTTTATCAATGAGTCAATCAAAGTAGAAACTGAAGTTTCAAAATTCAGAAAAGAAAAACTTGCAGATGAAAATGGAACTGCATACTGGCAAGTTATTGTTTGTTCTTTTAAATATTTAATGGATAATCCATAAAAGCTAACTAGACTTCGTCCCCTTTCTTAATCTAGGTATGACGGCAATGAGATTATTGGTCATAGATTATATAAGGAAGTTCACCAGTTTGGAAAGCAAATAAAGTTAAGGGGAAAAAAGGCTATATCAGATATCTATTCCCAGTGGGAAACAGTTGCAACCAATCTTGAGGAATTCCATTGTGTAATGGTGAGATATATCTTACTATTAATCTTTGAGTGGTTGAATCATTGATTACCTGATCCTTATCATCAATTAGGATGAGTTTGCATCTAGTGAACTCAAATCAGAAGTTTCTGTTAGCAAGACTTTGGGGGTAAAAGTTATTCCTGCTCTGGAGAAAATTGAGAAGGTTAGTTCACTTTTCAAATGAACAAGTCTGAGTGCCCATTTTACCCTTCTCTTTTCCTTGTCTAGTTATGTGTACAAATAGTTTGACATTTGCTTCGCCTTTCAATATCTTGGTCATCTCTGAATCTGACAGAAGAAACAAAGAGCTTTGAAACAGCTTGAGAATCAAAATGCAGTGCCCTGTGCGTATTTATCTTCAAGATTAACCCGGTCTTCACGCAACTCAAAGCCTATCAGTTACACATATGGTAAACCCTAAGAACTTCATATGGCGGAGTTTCAGGCTTGCATTTGCTTTAGTGTTACAAATGTCATTTATCAATACAAAGTTTATTGTTCTCCATTCTAAACTTTTACTCTCCTGATTGCATTTATCAATATAAAGTGTCTGCTGTATTCCATTCATAACTTTAACTCTCCTATTGTTTGGCTACTCATAATGAAACTAATCAAATATAACTGCCGGAAAGAGTTGGATATTACCCTGGATATAGCAAACATCGAGGGTGATGACTAATAATGACCCCTCTTTGCATACACAATTGAAAACATGACCTCTTTATTCTTTCTTGGATTATCATCATGTAAGTAGTCAAATCTGTGCATCCGTTTCACTTACTTTTTATGGAAATGTTTTCCTGTTTCTAACTTTGGGGAATCATTTGTTTCCATTCTGTTATGGTCAACGCTTCAACCCTTAGTCTGCCCATCCATGTTGTTTCTTCTGCAGCCTTGCATTACTCTGTCATGTTGTAACTACGATTATAATTTGAGAAAAACAAAGAAAAGGTTAATGGTTTTGGAAAGTGTTTACAATGATTGTTGGCATATAACAGAAGTCAAAACTGTAGAACCTACACATCTTTTGGTGCAAGCTCTTTGAAAGCTCTTTTGCTGCATAAGATAAATTAGATACATCTACAGAAACTGCTTACAATAATTTCTTTTTCAGATGAGTATGACAAAGCCATCAAAGAAGCAATCAAAGTAACACAGTTAGTTTTCTCATCTTTTTTAATGTATTGGTTTTTCCATGTGCTGTTTATTTTATTTTTATCTGAATGTTTCCACAATGTATTCATTTTCAGTGTTTGGGGGTTCTTTACTCTTAAATATTGACTATATGAGATAATTATTCTTTGCAGAAAAAATTAATATCTATCTGGAGAAGTAATCGAAGCTAGAATATATTACTTCCCCTGTTCTCATTTGAATGGCCTAAGTAGTATATAAAGAGGAGTATATGTGTTATGCCACACATAAATTGGCAGTTGCTTCCCAATTTTGAAGAATTTGATATGGTACTCTTTTCACATATTTTTCAGATGAATCTTTTATTTGAATCAATGTCAAAACAAAAGGGGGAAAAGGAGAAGGTTCTTTCCTATGTGCCTGCATATGCACAATGTTGCAAAATATTTTAATAATCTCTGTTTAATTACTTTTTAGGGGCACCAAAGTGAGTTTGTATTTACATAATTGTCAATCTGAAGATTGAATTGATTAGATCTCTAGCCTGAACCTAGCTTAAGCTCTGCTTGTTCTTGAACAGGAATCAGAAGATAGGTGAAAACCCAAGGAGTGGTATGCATAGAACAGCCTCAACTGAGGTGCCCCATGAAATTTTGGACTCACCACCAGACAGCTCATCTGAAAGTGATTCAGATATTGATGGGCATCTTGGAGGCAATGATGTTGATTATAGCAGTGATGGTGTTGATGATAGCAGTGATGGTGTGTGCGAGAATGAAGAAGATATTACAGATGTAGATAAAGACGAGGCTAGTGATTTTGACGAACAAAGTAACAACTTAAGAACAAGGGGCGAAATAGGATGCTCTATCCATATACCCAGAGGTTCACGTTTTAGCAACAGACTTGCTAGAATTGCTGGTCATGGTGCTCCAGAAAGTATAAACGTAAATGCAAAAAACAGATTGAGGCAAAGGCCATCAGTTAACACTGCCTTTGAGTGTTCTGTTCCTGATTCCGAAGAGGAACAGTTGTCCAACAGCAGTAGCAAGTATATTGTTCCTGATTCAGAAGATGAGCAGTTGTCCAACAGCAGTAGCAAGAAAGTTGTTCCTGATTCCGAAGAGGAGAATTCGTCCAACAGCAGTAGCATGGCTTAGGACCTGAGAAGTTCAGCATGTAGCTGTAGACGATGATTTTTGATATTTTTGTGCATACAATGGCGAATTGTTAAAGAAGCAAAGGAACATGACTTCTACGAATCAAATCCATTGCAATGCTAGATCTATGTTTTTGGATATAGTTGGTCAGCAGTCGGCACTGTGAGAATGGTTCTGCTCTGATGTATGATACATCCCATTTTGTACATTTGTAGTCGTTTCTATTGTCCATCAGTTTGAGCAATTTTCAAAAAGAAAATCTATAATCTATATATATTCACTCCTTCCAGAAAGCAGGCAGTCGAATTTCGAAGTTTTGATGATTGAATTTTTAGATGAGTTTAGCTATTTTCATATACTTGCATGCCTATAATATAAATTGAAAAAAGCAATTCCATTGCTTACGATACATGCTCAATTTGTCTGAGCTATCCCCAACTTTTAATTGCTTTTGAAACTAACTATTGTTTCAAATTGTCCCTCAATCTTTTTTAACACCAAATAGAACTTGAGGCGATGTGTTGTGAAATGTCTTCTCTCATTTATTCTTGTCATATAAGTTTAAAAGTGTTTATTAAAGAGGAACAGTGGTTTCTTATTCTCAAGGAGAGAAAACCAATGAAAATAAGAATATTATGTGATAAAATAATGATGTTAAAGAATTAATTTAAAGTTCAATCTGAAATGTTGTCTTGAAAAAGGTAGCGATCAAGTAAGGAACAAAAAAATTTTCTACATAATCAAATAAATAGGAACGGAGAAAGTAATTAAGTGTGTGTGGAGAATAGCGGAATTTCATAATAATGTGCCTTGTAAAAGTTGGGATGTTAATAGCGGGATTTAGGCACGTGGCCGAACTTGATAGTTCGGTTCGGTTCGCATTATTCGACTCGAAATAGTTCGGCTCGTTGCTCGGTTCGCGCTGCCAAGCGTGAAGCCTTGACGTTAAATCACGGGGTTCGGCCAGATAGGACCCGAGCAGTCTTAACAGTTCGGTCGGTCCATTTATCCCCGGCCCCTGCAGCCCATTCTTCTACCTCCCCCCGCCAAGGCTCGTATATATTCCCCTGAGGCCCTGCTTTAGGCCCATACAGCCTGGGGCTCGGCCCTCGTGATACCCCAATCCCTTTACCCGCTTTAAACCCACCATTACAAGTTCTGAATCCTCTACTGCTTCATGACTCTCCTGCCACAACCCCCGCTTTTGAGTCGTTTCGATTCGTTTCCATTTCCTGTGTGAGCCGTGTCCTCGCTTTTGTCTTACCGCGTATGCGATTGAACCCCATAACTTGATTCAGTTTTCGATTCCTACTGATGGTATATCCTTGCATGTTTTGATTTGAGTCACTTTTGTTTTTTTGGGGTTGCATGTATGTTGTTACTTGTAAAATATATGTTTTGAGTTTGTGTTTGAGTTTTGACTTTTGAGTTTCACTTTTGAGTTTCAGTGTTGACTTTGAGTTTTGACTTTGGTTTTGACCTTGAGTTTTGAGTTTTGAGTTTGAGTTTTGAGTTTGAGTTTTTGAGTTTTTGTGTTGAGATCTTGGGTTTTTATTTTCGATTTTTGTGATTTGAGTTCAGGATCTTGAGTTTTGACTTCTCGATTTTGAGTTTTGAGTTTTTTGAATTTTCGATCTTGAGTTTTTGTTTCGATTTGAAATAAACTAGGTTTGTGGTTTAATTGATAAGGGTTTATGGTTTAATAAAATTGGGGTTGAAAATATGAGATTTCATTTAGTTAATTAGTTTTAATTAAATTCGGGACTTAAAATTAATTAGGGTTTCAATGTTTAATTTAATTAGGGTTTTCGATCAATTAGGGTTTAATTAAATTGGGGATTTGTAAATAATTAGGGTTTCTGGTTTAATTGATTAGGGTTTAATTGATTAGGGTTTAATTAGAATTGGGGTTTGAAATAATTAGGGTTTCACTAGTTTAATACGATTAGGGTTTGATTAAATTGGGGGGTTTGAAATAATTAAGTTTTCTTGTTTAATTGATTAGAGGTTTAAGCTTCAATTAGGGTTTAATTGGGGGTTTGGAAATAATTATAGGGTTTCACAGTTTAATACGATTAGGGTTTGATTAAATTGGGGTTTGGAAATAATTAGGGTTTTTTTTCTTGTTTAATTCAATTAGGGTTTAACTCGATTAGGGTTTAATTAAATTGGGGTTTATGAAATTAGGGTTTAAGTAGTTTAATTCGATTAGGGGACAGTTAAATTAGGGATTTGAACATAATTCGGGTTTTTTACGCCAAATTTGTGGCTGAATTATCTTTTACGTTATCTTTTCATTCTTTCGGCATCCGCGATGACATATTCTTATGTTGATTCCTCAGACACTGTCCCTTTGAATGATGATATTGAAATGGGGGAGGGTAATGAGTCGGACTCTGAAAGTAAGGAGGGGGAATCTCCTGGTGGCTCAAATGAGGTGGTCGAGTTGGAATCTGCTGGTGGTTCTGAGAGAGGGGATCTTTGATTGGCTGCTCACGATCTGAAAAGGGTCATTAGCTTGGGATCGTTAAAAGTGATCTTTTATTTGGAAAAAAAATGAATAAATGTATCTGGCTAGGTAAACTTCTATCACGTACAAAAAAGAGGCTAAAATTGCTTGGCTTGGTCAGACACTTGAAAGAATCATGTAAACACCGTCTGAAGTTGTTTCTAAGAGTCGATAGAAGATAATAGTAAGTCTCTTATTCAAACTTCAGTTGCATAGTGTAGTGCTTTCGATGGTGATAGTTCGGTGGGCCATTCATGTTTAGTTTTGAGAAAGTGAAAGATTAAACGCCCATAGTTAAAACAAAAGTACCCATTTAACATTGTTGAAGCAATAAAGTGTTTAATGAGTTTCTTTAGAATACCTCCTTATTACAAAAAGATCGGTAGATGTAGTAAGAAAAGAGTGTTTCTTTGTTTATGAATTGGAGAAGAGCAGACTTATAAAACATTTTGAAGGTAAGGTTAATAGAGTAAGTTTGACAGTTGTTGGTGATGCAGTGTTAAAAGGGTGGTTATATGGTCGTACTTGTCATTATGTGGATAGAAAGCGGGTCTTTACAAAAAAGTTCTTTCTTTGTCGATGTACCTCGCTTTCGCAGTAGGTACTGCGTTGGCAGAAGTTCCACCGAAGTGCATGTGTTTGGGATTAGTGATAAGATTTGTACATGGCCCATTGATAATCTTACAAATGATTCTTGTATTGCTATTCTGAAAAAGGATCACAATCTCCATTCAAATCTTGTTTTAGATGGTAAGTTATTCCATGTTAGATGTTGTGCTCATATAATAAACTTGTTGGTGAGGGATGGTTTGAAGGAAATTGATTCTGTTATTGATATTGTTAGAGAGGGAGTGAAATATTTGTTTGGAGTGCAGAAAATAGGCTAAAAGCTCCTTTAATGAACATAGAATCAATTTGAAGTTGCCTCCTAATAAGTTGGTGTTAGACAACCTTGGGTGGAATAGTACATATGTGATGTTGAACCTTTGCCTGCTTATAGGCGTGTTTTCTAAACTATCTTGTGAGGATGATGATGGTTTTGCAAAATTTTGTCCATCTGACTTACAGTGGGAAGAAGTTGCTGAAGTTTGTGAGTTCCTTGAAATATTTCTTGATGTGACAAATCTTATTAGTGGTTCAAATTACCCTACTGTCAATCTGTTTTTGGGAGAGTTATTCGAATCGAAAATTGCTAAATCTTCCAGAACGATGTATTTAGTAGAAGCACATACAAAACAATTTTGTGAGAATGTCCCTTAAATATGAAAAATCTTGGGATAGTGTGATGCATTCTTATCTTTGGGACAATTCTTGATCCTAGATATAAAATAGAATGATTAAAGTTTGCTTATAAGATAATGTATCCATATGATTTTGAAGACAAGATGGGAAAGGTCCAACTGATGTTTCTCACGACTTGTTTGAGGCGATTATCTTGTAATATGGGGATAGGAAAGGGAAAGGGCTTGAAGGCTATAGTCCCTATTTGAAGCAGCCACCCTCTTCCACTATTTCCAAGAAAAGATTTCATGAATTTATGCAAACAGATGAGAATGAGGGCAGAGAAAAAAATGATCTAGAGTTGTATTTTGAGGAAGTCAGATATCCTCTTGTTATTAATTTGAGTGCCTTAACTTGGTGGAAAGGAAATGAGGGAAAATACAAGTGTTATCAAAAATGGCGGATATCTTGTCCGTTCTATCGCAGCAGTTATACGAGTCACCTTGATCTTTGGTGGAAAGGGTAATTGATAAAAAGGGCTTCAATGAGGAGAAACTATTTATTGAAGCTTAACATTGTGAGTAGTGATTAGTTAAGGAGAACTTTATGGAATCGAAGTGATAAAGGTGATGTATTTTACTTATAATGCATTTTTCTTTTACGTTTTTTTTTGTGTAGTGCGTGGTTTTTTTACCATTTTTTATTCTATCCTTCTATTCTGTTTTGTATTATGTTTTCTATTATTGATTTTATTCTCATTCTATTACATTTTTATTCTTCTTGTTTTTTTATACTACATTATATTTTTTTTTACGATACATTTTCTTATATTATATTACATTGTCGATTCTTTGTTTTTTTCTTCTAACTTATATTCATCTTGTGAATACGGTTGCTAGAAATGATGATCCTGACGAGTTGGAGTTTGAGAAAAGAATATGAAATGAGGACATAAAAACATCAACGATGAAGTAATATAATTACATTTGCCCCTGTTTGTTGCCCTGCTCCGGTATATTTGCCTATCAAGCTGTTGCTTATCTGTTTCTTGCCTATCAACATATTTGCTATCACTTATATTTTGTTGCACATTTGCCTCTCAGCTATTTGCCAATCAAGCATTGCCTATAATTTACATTGCCTATCAATTGTGGGCTTGTGGCAATCAAGCGTACTGTTAGGTCATAGTGTTGCCTATCATTTTGCTTATTTGCCTACCGTTACATTCTTTATCAGCGATGGAATTGTGATACTTTGTCGTTTCTTCCAGTTGATTTGTTCTTAGGATTAATAGTATTTTGTGTAGTGAGTTGACTATTCATGTTATATTCTTCAAAGATGATGATTAAAAGCTATCAGATTTCGCTATGTACAGTATAACGTACTTTTTGTCATTCGGTTACCTTACTTCTATACATCACATGTAACTTTAGATTATTTTTATCTTGACTAATGACTATAATTTACATTGCCTATAATGTATAAATATGGAAAAAATGATGAGGCATAATTAAGTTTCCGTCTTTGGACAACTTCTTTGGTGCACATAATGGTTTGCCTATCATCACAGTTTGCTTTTTATAAGCTATTGCTATAATTTACAGTTCTTTTTATAAGCATTTCTTGGTTATTTGTTTGATTCATTTTGCCCTAGATGTTATCTCTTCACAAAATTTTAATAAAACAATGAGGCCCGATCTGCGGTTCCACCATCAGCGCAAAAGCGTGAGGCCACCCGAGTCTAAGAACAAAAGAAAATTGCGGCGTCGAACTTGAAGAATTATTTATTGTGTAATTATTGCATTTGTGTTGGCCTGTAATATTAAAACAATCAAAAAAGCGTACTAGGGACTTGTAATGTAGGAATAGGATTGTCAATTATGTATTTTTAATTTTCACAATAATATATCGGGCCCAGGATCGAGCGTGTGCGAGCAGGTTTGCAAACCCGGACGAATCGGATCGAACTATAATTCAAAAAAATTTGCGAACTCAAGCTGGCTTGAGAATTTAATGTTTTAAAATGAGCCGGACCCGAGCAAATGCGTTCGCGTGCGGACCGAACTTCCCGAGCATTACTCTGATTGGTATAGTTCGGTCCGTTCTGAGCGGGATCAATATACACACCCAAATAGTGTTTTTACTACTTTGAAATGAGCTATTTTACTACGGCGTAATTTGGTAACTCTGCACTTACAAATAGGAGGGCAAAATATTCGTTTCGCTTTAAAATAAGTCTTGTTTTGGTGTGTGTATAACGATTCGGCGATAAAGGTAGTATCATCATTAAATTCTGAACTGTTATACACACGATCTGTTAGTTTTAATGTATTCTATTATATAGTCTCCACCATTGAATAATATGGAGAGCGAGCAAAAATAAAATATACAGGCATGAATGCTATATAGAGGATAGTTAACATGTATACAAAATTTTGGCCTATAGATAGGGTGAAGGCTCTCACTAGCCTTCATAATTTATGAATAGTAATGATCATTTGATGATATGAATAGTAAGAATCATGACCCTAAGATCAATTTTCAAGAAGTTGCCTGCATAATTTATTGTTCAAATTTGAATACATTCAGGTGGGAAAGATCAGCTACAATTCCTACAAACATTGTAAAGAAAACAACCACAGACAAAAATGTCGCCTGTAAATTCATCGAGGGGAACTTTTTCTAAGCAACACATTTAAGTATTAGCATTGAGAAGGAGTTGTTGGCATATCGGTCACAATTGTATCAATCGACAGGCTAACTCATTCAGGTGTAGCATCAAATATCTGGTTCTACACCTACCGGTTGAAGCAAACATTACAAACTTATCAAACAGAGTATAACACCATGCTCCCTGGCCCAAACAGGATAAGTCAATGATCAAGCATTAGCAGCCAGTTGCTCTTGATTTTCGCCATGACAACTACCTTTGTCCCTATGAGAATTACTAACTTCATTAGATTCATCAATGATACTCCCTTCCTCCCCAGCTTCTGTTTTGGGAGATGAACCATACATTTTTCTTCTTGCTTCCCTACGAGCTGCCCTTTCTGCTAGTTTAAGTTCCTTAAATTGATCTTCAAACTTGGCTTCATCTTTGGGTGAAAAGAAACAAACTTCCATCTTCCCAAGCTCTTCATACATCTTCTCGATCTTGGATTTCCAGAGTAAACCAAATTCTGTATCCATCTTATGGTATGGAGTTTTCAGCAGGTACTCATCAATCCCACCTGCCTTGTCGATGCATCGGAGGGCATGAGTGGTCACCTTCACACGAATGTGACGATCTAAAATGTAGCTGAACAGTCGTTTCTCTTGTACATTGGGCTTCCAATTTCTCCTTGTTTTATTGTTAAAGATCATGAAGATTACAATTAAAATTGGATGTGGGTGCAATTTCATAATTTAAGCATCTCATTAAGATGCACAACGAATATTCTTTTCTGAGACTTCACAATCCATGAAACTTGTACGCACTCTTCTAAATTTTTTTGTTTAATAAAATCAATGACACTTCCACAGTTGACAAGCTACAATTCAACCTAACATGTCGAAAACTATACAGTTAAAATGCCAAGTAAAAAATAGAGAAAAACATAAAAATCACACCCAACAAGACTGTGAACTTGTTTCTCAATTTTATAATTCTTCCATTTGAAATAATTTTTATTTATTTTTATTTTGGGGGATCAATACTATTACAACAAATTTCCATGTCCTTGGTGTCAAAGATTTTCGTGTTCTCCGACTCTTGGATATAATGGAATAAATAAAAATGGGCTGCGTTACTTACTGTCTTCTTATCACAATGTGAAGTAGTAGGTGAGTATTTCTGTATTGAACTCTTGGGTCAGCAGGAACCGGCCTCCCTCTTATCGTAGAGTAGGTTAGATCTTATCAGCCTAGTACCTCGCTTAGGCATTTATGTATGTTGATGATGTAATACTATTACAACAAACAAATTTTATTTATAGAGTTCCAGTGTGGTGACTTTCAATAATGATCAATTAACAAGATTCCTATCTATCTGATTGAGAAATAATTCTCTAAACCTCTTCTATGTTATACCATTGACATCCTTGAATTTTACATGTCAGTAAATCTGATACCGGTATAGACGACTCTTAAATTCAATGTACAGTAGCTCTTTCTAACCCAAAGACCATGAATCTAGATCCTCTATTTCTAATAAAGTTTCCCCTTGTTAATGAAACTTATGGGAAAGTTAAAGAAATTTCATTTGAAAGGGAAAATTAAAGGAATTTCACATAACAATAGACCATGCCGAAATCCAATAAAAATGTAAGTCATCAACCAAAAAATGCTATATCTGCATTAAAAAATAATATGGTGGAGTGATATCCATACATCAACCCCCCTCTGATACTTGGCACTCACCAAACATATTGCAAGCATAGATCAGAGTGTTTTTACAAGATTTCTAAACAAGGGGTGCCATCATTTTTACATCACCAACGTCGGTTAAAACTTAAAACAAAATCAATGAACTTAAGTTTTATGCTACTATTAACATCTCGAAGCCAAGCATCACATACAATCTAACTGCCTATAGTATTAGGTAACCCAATCACTCAACTCGAAAACAACATACGTCTAGAATATCACGTCATTCACCTATTGGGGACATAGTAAATTAAATTACCACCTTCCATTTTCAAATGAGTAACTGATTATACGAAATATATGTGAAATGAATCAACTAAAGCTATACAATAAAAAAAATCTAAAAATGATGAACCTATAATAAATAAAATTTACTCCTACCTCCATCCCTGAATAATTTTCTTTCAGTAATTCCAAATCTAATACTTTACCACCTTCATTTATTTTATAATTTTAATTTTAATCAAAACTATCATATTTATAGACACAATAAGTTGAAACACTACATTTTAGTACATTTCACACAAATATTTAACTTATATACAAATATATGAGATCAAATTTAAAAAACTAGACAATATTTGAGCTCAAATAAAAAAATCAACAATCAAATCAAACCATACAATCTTTTCAACACAAGCAACTAATAAAACACAATTAAGAAACATAATAAACAAAACCCATAAGCAAAAAAACAATAACACAAATTAAATCACTCATATTACCACCATCTTCACTAGCAGTTTACCATACTGAATATGTCGGCCCGCATAAAGCCCGCGATGAGCCCGACCCATCACGACTTTGGTTTTGGGAAGTGATCTTTGAAGCTCTTCTTTAACACCAGGTGCTAAATTCTTCTCCCCCCCTATATTCTTCATTATCTTCTTCATCAATTGCCTTGGTCTAAAAGCCATTTTTACCTCCAAAAAATTCAAGAAAATTATTTCGGATTGTTGTTACTACAATGTGGTACTAAGATTCGTATGTTGTTTTGGATCTTGTTTGATTTTTAAGGATTTTGTTTGGGGGTTTTGAAGAGAGGTTTTGGAAATGTTGAACTTGGCCTGGAAAGGTTAATACTGGGCCAAGTTTGATTGTGGACATGAATAATGGGACAGGACTAAGTGGGCAAGCCCAGAGGCAAAAACGAATCAAGACTGGGGTGTAGCCGTGACTAACTGGTCGGGCCGGCCCGGCCCGGCTTGACCCATAGAAACGGGCCGGGCCGGCCGAGCCAACATGTTCGGCAGACTGAGGCCATGAACCATTGACCCGACCCGTTAGAAGTCTTGAGCCACAATTCGGTTCGGTGGCTTTTAAAGGGAAACAGCCGAGGCGCCCAACGTGGTGCCGTTTCATACCTAACGGTGCCGTTTGTCCCCTATAATAAATTAATAATAATGCATTCGACCATTTTAGAACAAGCATTGGTACCGTTAGTTTTAAAGCGGTACCACGTTTATTCGCCAACGAGCCCCAGTTTTGTAACTTTGTCACATATTGTAATAACGACTCTTGTAGTACTAAGCGTGGTAGCGTTTGATTTAAGCAGTACCACGTTTGTGCAGCGGTATATAATTTTGTAATAAGCATTAATTTACCGTTTAAATCGAAGCGTTACGCGTTTAGTCTTAAATAACTTGGATTATAACCAAATTATTAACCATGTGCGTTCATCAGATACCGTGATTACTATGAAAGTCAAAAAACCATGGAGATACATAAAAGGGGATAATCTGGCCTTCGCCGTTTCTGATTACTTGCAATCATTTATATGGCTGAAAAGCAATAGCAACGATCTGAAATCTAATATTGAAGAATTATATTGAAATTTAAAGGATTACATCTCGAGGCGTGGGGCACATTGGGCGTTCAAATCTACCAATCACATATTGCTCTAAAATGCAGGTTCGATTATTATTCTGTTTTTTATAAATTGTAGATATTTTTTGTTTTAAATTAATGGCATCAAAACGTAATCTTGGTAAAAATGTTCAAAGTGCTAGTGCTAGTATGTCTATGTCTAATGATTATGTTAATTTAGAGGATGATGATGCATTATGGCCGAACACCATTATTAGCTCTGTCCCAGTCTTCTGGATACTACTCTTAATGAAAGGAAAAAAGCTTGTGGATTTGGAAATATTTTAATGGAGGCAGTGAAAACAAGCGGCGACTTGTATAAATTGTAAGTTTCTCTATCATGGAAAGCGAGATTGGGGGTAAAAGGGGAGCTTAGAATTAAATAACTTCTTGAACCTTGGTGCAGGTCGATAAAGATAGTGGTGGGGAGGGTGGTGAGGCTATTGATAACCAAACGGTAGAACTTTTTTTTAGCATCTTGAGCATAAAGTTGAAGCTATGAAATTTGTAATCGGTAGTTCTTTGCTTTAATCATTGTGATGGATGGCGTTTTACTAAATGGATTCAAAATGTAGATTTAATCCGAGCTATACGTATCCCTCGTACTCACTTTCTGAACTTTATCTCTTTAAATATTTTAAAAAATGAAACTACAGAGTAACGCTCTTATGAATTTGCCTTATAAAATGTGTGACTAGTGATATTGGTGTCTTTTGGATTTTGATATAATGTGTGTAACATGTCATTTAGATTGATCAGGGTGGGTCTTGCAAAGGAGAATTATATATTTTAGATCGATTGCTAAACATAACAATATTCAAATTTCGGAAGGTATGCTTCGCATGTGCCAATGATTACAAATGTTTGAATAAGATTACTTCAATTTCATTTTGATAATGCGATAAAGCTAATACGTTTCAATCGAGAAAAATTAAAGAGGCCATTAAAGCGGATTTAGTGAACTTTTCATGTTAGATGTTTATGTCGTCCTTCAATTAGTTGCTAAGATGGAATAAAAGTTGTTTGGGATGAGTTTATTTCTCAATTCGTCATAGTTAATTTTTGTTGTTAATAAGCGGGAGGTAAGAAGACATGAATAAAAAAATGGTTGAGGCTTAGGTAGAAGTTTAAATTAATTTTGGATTGTGAAACCGTGGAACTCGACTTCACGATCTACTGGTGGTGCATATATGTATAAAGAAGGAAGAAATCTCCGATTTTATGAAAGTATGCTCCGATTGGTGAGTATTATGTACCAACTGCATATCTTGGTAAAACGTTGTTATGAATTACTTAAGTTTTAGAGCCACTTAAGATTATACTAAAGTTTTTCAACTCGTCAAGGCAAATATTAAATGCTTTGCTTTAGAATCGCCGTTAATCTCTCCATTCGTATGACTAAACATAGAAATGATTATGTTGCTAGAGATATGATTCGAATATGGAAGATAAGTTTTAAAATATTTAAATCTATCCAGCATTGCATATACAGGTGGTATAATCTTGAATCCCTAACGCTAAATTAAAAGCATTTTAATTTATAATATCATTATTATGAATCTTTCACTATACTTCATCCAAAGGCCAAAGAGTTTGATGTTCAAAATGGAAAGATGGAATTGAAAGCGTATATGTATAACATGTATAGCAAATACCAATAAGGTATGGACAAGGTAAGGCCCCATACACTTCAAGTAGTATCACAAAAGTTTTAATGTGGCCCGCGGGAGTTAAAATCTGAAGTCAACATGATCACCTTAGAAATGCGTTACAAGGCTTTGGGTGAAATTGATCAATCGACTCCTGAGATTGCGAATGAGTTAACTCCAATGTTATACACTAACTTTGAATTGAGTCAATATAATGAAATAAAAATCCTTTTGATATATTAAGAGTAATTTAGGCGGCGAGGAAGCACTTGTTTCGGTCTTATCTCCCAAAGATGGCAAAAGAAATATTTTCTATCACTATATGTCGACAATAGCGGTGAATCCGCGTTTAGCATGGCGGCTATTACACTCAAAGGCGTTCCAAAACTTTTACAAGCTCGGCGATTGAAGTGGCATCAAAGAGTTGGACGGCCGAGCATAGGATTAAAGATAAAGACACGGTCATGGAGCGAAAAGAAAAGATATGTTCGATGATCTTAGTGACATTGAAGAAGAAATTGAAGAAATGAAGAAGCAACCACGATAAGCGTTGAAAAGACTCCGACAAAGAAGAGTCCGATGAATTAATTTATGATGATTAAATTGTAGTTTGCTTAACCTTTTATTATTGGCGGAAACTTCATTGTAAACTCTGGCCATGGTATAAGCGTAGACTCAAAATAATAAAATGTTCTTTTTATTCCCATACAAAATAGATTTCATTATTTTTAAACTTAGTGAATTAAACGTGGTACCGTTACACGATGCAGCGGTACCACGTTTAATCGAAAAAAATGGCGAAGAAAACTCCAAACTTTACGCGCCATTTTTAGAATTAACGTGGTACCGTTTATTCTCGCGGTACCACGTTTAATGTCAACGAAAAAATAAGATTAATAGGGTTCCAAACATTCAGGTGAAACACAATTCCCTCAATCTTCAAACTCCAAAAACCAAATTCTCTCAAACTCAATCTTCAATTCCTCACATAAATCATCTTTCAATTAGTTAATTGTTATATTAGTATCCGATTTGCTAAAAATGCTTTAAAAGAGCTCCCAAAAACAAGAAAATTGTTGAATTCTGAAACAAGAAATAGGAGGAGAGTCCAACATGAGTCACATACAATCACTGCATTCGCACACCCTGCAAGGAAGAAGATGTAGGGGTGCAATGGCGAGGAAGTTCGAAGGGGTAGGAGGGTGGGTACTAAGATGCAGGCGGGGATGTACCTTGATGAAGGAGAAATCAAGGTCACGGGTAATCTTTATTCAATTTTAGATCATGCCAAACTTAGTACATTTACTACTTTTACTAGTAAATTGGTATCCATCATTGTGTATAAGTTTTATGAATCCGTTCATTTAGTAATAATGATAGTGAGGGAGTCTTTGTGAGTCTGATATCAGTGGAGTTCACCGAATTATTATAACGAGGAAGCGATTTAATAAAACATTTGGTATGCTTAGTTGGGGTGCGGTGCAGGAAGGGGATGGTGCACCTAAGCGGCGATTAAGCATTCTGAGGAAGCGTATTCAGAGCTTATGACAATCGTAGAGTTAAGAAAGAAGGCATAGTGTATAAGAATAACTTGAATGGTATACAAAAACTTGTTTGGAAAATTAGGTATCCGGTATTCTTTTGCCGTCTACTAGTCAAGCATCCGAACTAAGTTGTTTGCGTTAAGTTTGTTATGTGGTCTATATTGAATTTCGATGGGTTAATATACCGTTTGATACCAAACATATGTTTCATCGAAAGGCGAAAGTCGACCCTTATTATGGCATGATTATCTACTCATTTGTTAGTTAATATCAAGGGGTTTCTATTGGAGAATCGCGAGGATGGGTTGATTTTAAGAAGGACTCTAAAATGGGAAGGCAATCGTTGATTAGCGGGGAGTCTTTATGTGGGGACGGGGGTATTGCGGTGCAAATGGGAGGTGTTTGAGCGTTGCGGATGTTCGAAGATGAGGTGTGAAGGTTCCATGACTACTTACCCCCCGAAGGGATGGGTACTCACTACTTTGTTGGCCATACCGATGACGACCGAGCTTTGGAGAAGCGAGGTCACTCCCTCGTTCCCGGATAAATCCCGATAAGTATGTGATGTTGGAATCGATGCCTTGACATGTTAAAACAACTTGAATACTTGAGAGCATCAAAAGTTGATATGGGCGGCTAAGGTTGCGGCAGGCGTATGATTGTGGAAGCGAGGCGTATGAATGTGGAAGCGGAGGAGAGAAATTTGAGGTAGAGCGAAGGGCAAATCTGCGGATTCAATTTGAGAACATGTTTCCATGAATAATGTGCTTTGAATATTGATTATATTCATGTTTAGTATTCGAACAATTTAGTTTTATGTTATGCAGTTACTTATTTTCTAATTTCGGATATTAATATGTTTGATTTCGCATTTGATTTCACTTTAGAATTGTTGTTAATGTGGTATCATTTGTTTTAAATTGAACACTATTGTATTTCAAATGAACACTGGTGCATTTTGGGTATTAACGTGGTACCAGTAATTTTAAAAGGTACCACGTTAAAAACAGTAAAGTAAATAAATTTACTGTTTTTAACGTGGTACCGTCTAATATAAACGGTACCACGTTAGCTCTGTCCAATTAGCTCTGCCCAATATTAACGTGAATACACCAGATTTGCTCATGATGCTAGCGTTAATCTTGAACTGAGGCGCCGGCAGGAGCGGGCGAATACCCGCGAATATTGGGTAGGCCGGGCAATTTGGGCTTGGGAGCCCAATCCACCGGCGGTTCGTCCCGACATTAGTGGGCGGGGGCCGTTAGTGAGCCTATTGGGCGGGCCGAATCCGGGCGGCTGGTGGCGGGCCCGGGCCAGCCCGCCCAGAACTCCAGACCGATGCTTGTGTCTACTCGGGTGCTTATAAATTTTGTAACCGTGATGCTTAGCGTAGCTTTACTGTTTCCACATAATTTTCCTTAAAATCAATTTTCATATTACTTTATCAAGCTTTGCTCATTATTGAATTTACTTTAAAATCGGATTTTCTATTTTACATTCATCAATACTAAAAGTAAAATTAATACTGCCTCCATCATGAGGTATTAAAACTTTTAAATTTTTTGTTCATCTCTTGGCTTTTGGTAATATATTTGTTTGTGTTATATAATATCTTATAAAAATATATCAATGGAAAAAGTTTGAAATGTAATTTTCATTGATATAGTTTTAAATGAGTATTATCTGATACGAACAAAAATATCGCCAATTGAAAGTTGAAGAAGATGAACAAAAATTCGAAAGTGAGCAATCTTTTATGTGGGATGGAGGGAATCTCCCAGTAATGGTGAGAGAAGATAAAAAAGTTGGAAAGAGGATAAAAAAGTTAGAGAGAGAAATTGCTATTTTATGTTAAAAGTACATTTGAGAGAGTTTTTTCTTGTATGCTTACTAATTGGGTGCTTCACATTGTACTAAAAGCTTGATTTGGCCATTGATCATCACTTTTTTGATCGATAATTCGAGGAATTAATAAGGGTATTTGATTTAATTAATGATTTTCGAAAATTTGGTAAAAAAATTTGCCCAATCTCATGCAATTAACACGCCCCCTATAATTATAGGGTGATCATGATTCTTTAATTATTTCTTGCCTCTTTGTTCTCCTGTTCGTTTGTTTTCTTTTTTTCAAATTTTTCAATTTTTGTCCACCCAAAGCTTTACATTAGAGTTTTATGTAGATGATGATTCTTAATTAAATGTTCAAACATTCAATATTATTTTAATCTAATTATTCATTATAAATGCATCTAGAAATTCAAACTCAAATATAGAATATGATTTAATTTTTATTATACCGTTATTTTTTAATGGAACTATTTTTTTTACCTCTAATTATTCATCATGGGTTTAATTTTTTATTTAGTAATACCAATATTTTTTTAAGTTTGTATAACATGATATAGAAAATATGATTTTTTACGTTCGTGGCTAGAGTAATAATGTAAGCAAACGATAATCTTAATGGTATTAATTATATGCAAAGTAATATCATTTCATCAGTTTAAATATGGTATTTTATTTTCATGTAATGCCGTTATAAACTAGTGCATGGATTTTAAAAGAAACAATGATAAAATCAATATCGTATTATAAAGAATAAATGTCTAAAAATTATGTCCTATGATTATAATTCGTTAAATACAATCTTATCTTTTTGTCTTTTTCTTGACGATCGTATTTGCTTTTGGTTGCATTGTTTCTTATTTCAATCTTTACGAGGCATCCTCCTTCGCCCCTTTCACATTATCTCGAAATTATTCATCCTTCTACGTATTATGTCACGTTTTGGTATCCTATTTGGATCTTGATTGGCAACATGCTTTTGGCGACATGGGTTAAAACATTAACACTTATGTATGGAAATGCAATACCAACACATACTAATATGTTGTATTTTAAAGAATACCAGGACATGAGTATTATGTGTATTACATAATACAAATGTGAGTATTTTGTCTATTTGAAGTTAAAGTGAATACCTTGACATGAATATTAAGTGTATTATTTAGGATAACAAAATGGATACTTCAAATGAATAGTACGTGTATTACGAGGAAACACAAAATACTATTAAATGAATCCCATAATTATAAATAATATCCAAAAGTTATATTATTTGAAGTTCATCCCTCGCTTCCATGTGGAACATTTTTAATTAGATAGTTTATTCAATAAAATCCAACTATTTTGTGTATTCACTTTCGAAATAAAATGTTAATGTATTCACTATGTTTAGAAATAACCCGTTACGTTTAAAAAAATGTTATATATCGTTTGGTGGAGGAGATTAAGGAGATAGTATATTACTTCGAATAAAATCGATATCTAGAGGCCCAGTATTAAATGAGTAGTATTATTTTCACGGTAATAATATATATTTAGAATCGTTTTCACAAATTTGATTACAAAAAGTGGAAAATAAAAGCCCATATACCAACCGGGACTAAAATTTCTCTATAAGGATAAACTTACCCTGAAATATCTCGTGATTCTTATCCTGCTTTTAAAAAATCTTGGCGAACTCCGTAAATGCATCAGCTCTTAAAATTTTATTTTTTCTTCTCCATTTTCTTGCTTTTAGATTTGTTGCTCGAAACTTTATAAATTTATTTGAACATCATACCATAATCCTCTTACCTTGCAAGGAGTAAGAAAGTTTGAAGATTTGTGATATTTCTTAAATTATGGAGAGTTGACTTTTGTTGACTTTTGTTGACTTTTCTCAAATTCCTTTAAATTTTATTATGATGTTATTGGAGCTTTTAATATAGTTGTTTTTAGGTATAAGTTTTGATTTTATGTGGATTGATAGAGATTGTATTTGATTTGAGTTGGGTAAAGTGAAATAATATTTTGGGGTTTTTGATTAGAAACTTATTGTTATAAAGGGATAAATTAGTTGAGGAAAATGATTTCTAGGTTGAATTAAAGGTAGTTTAAAATGTTAGTATTTTGGTTAAAGGTGTTGGCAGATTAATGGGGCTTAGTGGGATGGTTGAAATTCGTCGTTTTAATTGTGAAGTAAGCCACGATTAGTAATCTATATATATATACTAAGTTGGCAATTTGTAACTAAAATATTTGAAAAAGTTAGGAAATTAAAATAGTAGTAAGTTATGCTGATTGATCGAATTGTTTTGGTTAGGCGTGGGCGTGGGGAAGCGGCAGCGGACTAAATAGGCGGGCGTATATTATATTGCTAGCTAAGGTGAGTAATTATCTCGCGGGTGTAAATTGCTGGAAATTGAATGTATATATGTATGTATATATGTTGAATATAACGTTGTAATAGGATCAATTAAGGATCCTTGATTTATTATAATAGGCAAGTTATTTATATTATTTACATAGATAGAATAAGTTTGTATCTATATATTGAGACTTTGTACATGTAATTGAACATAGAAGAAATAAAATATTCTTTTACAACTTGTCTTTATTTCTTTATGCAATCGAGCCACTAGGTTCTAACTAAAATGTGTGAAAAAGTTAAGAAATTGAATTAAAATCGAGAAGTTAAAATAGTAGTAAGTTGTAATTGCAATTGATGGTGTTTTTAGTTGGGCGTGGAGCATGGGAAGAGGTACGGGACTAAATAGGCGGGCGTATTATATTGCTAGCTAAAAGGTGAGTAATTATCTCACGGTGTAAATTTACTTACCAAATTGTGAATGTATATATGTATGTATATGTTGAATATAGCGTTGTAATAGGATCCAAAGGATCCTTGATTTATTATTAGGCAAGTTATTTATTGATTGATTTAGTTTATATTATTTTCATAGATAGAATAAGTTTGTATCTATATATTGAGGCTTTATGCATTATGTTCTGGCATTGAAGAAATAAAATATTCTTTTTAAGCTTTGTCTTTATTCTTTATGCAATCAGGCACAGGTTCTGTATGTCGACATGACTTTTCCACCGCCATGTCAAAGCGATTAGTCAAAATCCGCAGGAGGAAAAGTCACGAGTCGGCGGAAAAAAAAAAAAAAAAAAAAAAAAAAAAAAAAAAAAAAAAAAAAAAAAAAAAAAAAAAAAAAAAAAAAAAAAAAAAAAAAAAAAAAAAAAAAAAAAAAAAAAAAAAAAAAAAAAAAAAAAAAAAAAAAAAAAAAAAAAAAAAAAAAAAAAAAAAAAAAAAAAAAAAAAAACGTCTAAATGGGCACCTTTATCCGGAATGGAGCAGTGCATCAGTTATTTGTCAAAGGGAAAGGAAAATATGGTTACGGCGGGGCCATGGCGAACCTCATAAAGAGCGACCCACAGCCTTACATTTATGGAGGCGAATTCCGTAGTGATGGGGTGAATTAATCAAATTCCATGGAACGAGAAATGAATAAAGTATGTATTTCGAGACCCATGAAAGCAATTTGGGATGGTACCTGAAAAATGTTCTCCGACGGAGAAGATCGTCTCAAATATTTGAGACAGTGGAAACTCAAAACTTAAAGCAAGGCACCTATGTCTGTTACCTCTTTACTACTCCAATGCCAGAACTTAGAATTTGATCGGAGTATCTCGTCTGAGACCTTATGCTCAAGAATGTACCAACATTCAAACCAACCAAAAGAAAAGAGAGCAGTACTCTGGTTGTTCTTGGATTAGACTCCTACGATGACACGGGGCCCGGTATAATCGAACCAAACCTTTCGACTTCTGAGATGAAGCTTTTCGAGGTTCGAAGGAAGAAAATAGGCGAAGGGTGATGCTCTGGAAATCACCGCCCTCCGGTGTCGAAAGTGCATACCAGCGTGGCACCACTCGAATACAAATTTCCAATTTCAGCGCTACTCGGGGACTCGAGATGGGTTTCGGCCTCGGAGTCCAACCTCGTCATCGACTTACGGATCAATATAGTCAACCTCGTCATGACTTGAGTCGGCCTCGTCATCAGTTTGAGTCAACTTCATAAATCGACCGGGTCAAACCGAGGGAGGATCAATTACTTCTTCAGCGAACTTGACGAGCTTGACTTGACGAAGGCGTCAGGCAGCGGTAGTGCGTCATTAATCCTTGACATGGTCTGCCGAGAGCGAAGTCTTTGGGAGATACATGGGAAACCGACAAGCCGGACATACCGAGGAAGACAAGAAAGGTACCGGAGGCCGGGCGGCAGCCCGGAGCGGAGGCGGCGTAGGGTCGAGCCGAGTTCTGCGTACGTGCAGGCTGACCTCCAAACGATACCTAGCTTCAATGAGGCCGGTTGGAGCATCTATGCCATCCTTCAGCAGTATGACCACCAGCGACTACTCGGCGGTATGCGTACTTTCGATCATAAAATCGGGTAACATTTTTTTCTTCTACCGTTTAAGTGGATTATAGATTGGTAACTTCGGATCATATGACATCTCACGAATTTCTATTTGATGAACTTCATTACGTATTAAGCACACATCCCCAATTGTCGAAGAAGCAAAGATCCCCAATTTAATTGAAGATGACCGAAACCCTAAGAATAGGATAGAGGGGGATCGGTTATATGAAATGGTTAAAATTGCAAATGGGGGGTCTATGAGTATTAAAGGGAAGGGCCGAATTAAATTAAATGATAACTTGTGGCTTGAGAACGTGTTATATATCCCGGACTTGGCTTGTAATTTAATATCTATTAGTAAATTGACGTCAGATAATAATTGTATTGCTCAGTTTTCCCCCGATTCTTGTAACTTTCAGGATGTTCGGTTAGCAGAGGAGAAAGAGCGATTGCCCGATGCTAGAGTTCGTGATAGCCTTTATTATTTTGCAGTGATAACAATTTATTTTGAACAATCTTTATAATTTTGTCTATCATAATATGTGTTATTACATTTTTGAAGATATTATTAATTCCTCTCGTGATTCTGATACTGCATTATTATTACATTATCGGTTAGGACACCCTAGTATTCAGTATTTGCAAAAGTTATTTCCAAAAATTATTTCCAAGCCTACATTGGAACATTTTAATTGTGACATATGTCCATTAGCAAAACACACTCGTGCCCCGTTTCCTCACAAATTCCTGAACTTCATGACCCATTCGCGGCTAATTCGCTAGTGATGTGTGGGGTCCTACTAAATATCACCTCAAATGGCGTCGATGGTTCATCGCGTTCATTGATGATCACGCCGCCCTTGCGACTGCCTCAAAGACAAAGCGGGGTTGCTCGAATATTTAATCTTTTTCGAGATGATAAAAATCCAATTTCAAACGTCATAAAAATTTTGAGGACGGAACAATAGTGCTGAATATTTTAACTCCGTTCTAAACTCTTTCATTGATGAACATGGCATTATTCATGAAAGCTCGTGCTGAACACACCCCAACAAAATAGGGGTTCTTTGACGAAAAAATAGACACTTATTAGAAGTTATAGGTGCGTCGTGTTTACAATGAATGTTCCAAGAAATATTTGTGGAAATATTTCTCGCACATTTACTTATCGATAAATCGCCTTCGAGTCGTACCTTAATTTTAAAACTCCTTATTCATAATAAAAGACATCTTCCATGTACTGGAATGATTTGCCTCTTAAACATTGGATGTATAACTTTCGTCACATATCCATTCGAAAGAAAAAATCTAAACTTGACCTGGGCGATCAAACCATTTCATTGGGTATTCTCCGCTAGAGGATACCGATGTCTCTGTCCTCGAGACAAAAAAAATATATATCCCTTGATATTCGTTATAAAAAAAAAGAAAACATGAAAAGTGTATAGATAGATTTTTAATTTTATTCGGGATATGAGAAAATGTATATAAATCAAGAATCCAACATCAATAGATTTTTTGTGTGAGAGAGAGGATAGAGTTGGTAGATGAAATGGTGTTGGACTATTGATGAGTTATGAAATGTTCAGAAAGTAAGAGAAGTGAGAGTATGTAAGGGGTGTATGTCGTGGATGGGATATGAATATGAGGGTTGGTAGATGAAATGGTGTTGGACTATTGATGAGTTATGAAAATGTTCCTTATTTTTTGCTGATTACCTTGAGGGGGAGGCGAACCCGAGAGAATGAAACACAATTATGAAGTAGAGGACCTGATGTTCCACCCAGGTGTATTACCCACTAATATGGGGCTTCAAAACAAATTTTCAAATGAAATTTCCTGAAATGAGCTTTCTCCCAAATAGGAAAAATATTTCAAAAATGACTTTCCTCCAAGCGACCTTATCCATAGGAACTCCAAGTTTATTCACGGATGAATAAAAGCGAACTCTCGTAGTCCTTCGAGAGTACGTCAAACTGTTGAATCGCGATTACCGGTAACTCTAATAATATATATGCAGTTTAGACATACCTATAGGCTGTTAGAAAAGGTACAAGGGTCCTTTAAATCCACATTGATGCGTTTGTGTCTCGAACTGTCCTCTTCTTTCGGGGCATTTCTTTCTTCCCAGTCTATCGGATATTTACTCTTTAAAATATTAATGAAGCTGCATGCATGCGAGATGGAAAAATCACGGTCCTAGATGAGAATAGTGCCTTATATAAGGAGCTAAACATGTGGGATCTAGTTAATTTACCTCCGTTTAAAAAAACTGTTGGCTGTAAATGGGTGTTTACTGTGAAATGTAATGAAAGTGGTAAAATCGATAGGTATAAAGCTAGACTTGTTGCTAAGGGGTTTACCCAGATTTATGGGATCGATTTTAGTGAGACTTTTGCCCCCGTAGCCAAACTTAATACTATAGTGTTCTCCTACCGTTAAGCTAATTTAGATTGGGATCTACACAACTTGATATTAAAATGCTTTTAAATGGGGAACTTCGAAGAGGAAGTATACATGATATAGCCCGGGATTTGAAAATAATAAAACTAATCAAGTGCAGCCAGATTAAAAAGATCTTTGTATGGTCTTACTTGATCCCGAGCTTGGTTCAACGGTTCTCAAAGCAAGTTAAAATTCATGGGGCACACACACAAAAGTCGGGCCGATGCATTACTCATTTATCAAACATACGGAGTAAAAGTCGTTAGCTATTTTAATTGTCTATGTTGATGATATTATTGTAACCGGAAATGATCCAAGTGAAATCAATAAAATAAAAATGTCTCTTGCTAATGAATTTGAAGTTAAAGATCTTGGAAAGTTAAGATATTTTTTAGGTATGGAGATTACTTGAGGTCGTCGGGGCATTACATATCTGAAAGTATACTGGATTTAAAAGGAAACATGTATGCTAGGATGTAGGACCATGACACCCAGTAGAGACTTCGGTAATAAAGATCGGAGTTTGTTGGAGGGAGGCTGATTTGACAAACCAATGTATCGGCGACTTGTAGGAAAGTTAATCTGCCTTTGCTTGAGACCCGAGACATAGCACCGCGTGAGTTTGGTAAGCCTTGTTACATACACGATCTCGTCGGGGCACTTAGATCACGGTCTACAAGTGCAGGAGTAGTTAAAACAATCCCCGGGCAAAGGATTATTCTTTAAGAAAACTAGAGACGGGGGCAGTCTGAGGTTTTCATAGGCCTTGAATTGAAGCGGGATTGATTGATGACAGAAAATCAGCGGCCAGTGTGCGCTATTGTGTGGGGAAATCCCAGTTACTTGGAGAAGCAAAAAGCGAATGTAGTAGCTGAGCGGTCTTTGAGCGGAGGTGAGGGGCAATGGCCTGTGGGGTTTGTGAAGGCGATTTGGATAAAGTATTTCTGAGAAGAATTGAACCTCTGATCTGACGGGCCTTCAAGCTTATTTGTGACAAGAAATCGGCATTAGTATTGCTCATAACCCGGTTCAACACGATAGAACAAAACATGTGGAGGTTGATCGTCGTATTTATTAAAGAGAAGATTCAAGGAAAAATCATTACAATGGCTTACATAACCATAGGGCAACAACTTTCCGATATAATAACAAAGGGGCTCCCGGAAAAGAACAGCCGACTATCTATTAAACAAGCTTGGTCTCATCGATATCTATCGTCCAGCTTGAGGGGGAGTGTTGAATATAGCCGTTGTAATAGGATCAATTAAGGATCCTTGATTTATTGTAATAGGCAAGTTATTTATTGATTGATTTAGTGTATATTATTTCCATAGATAGAATAAGTTGTATCTATATATATTGAGACTTTGTACATGTAATTACATTGAAGAAATAAAATATTCTTTTCTGGCTTTATGCTGTTCACTTTAGTATATTTTTTGTGTTGATTATGGTTGAATATGAATTACTGTTGGGTATGGATTGTATGTTGTTTTGTGAGTCATTGGGCGGTTTGAGGTGAAGTTGAGTCGTATTAGGATAAGTGGTTTCCGGGCTGTTTTGGTCATTTTGGATGTTTATAGTGTTTTTTAGTTGGAGTTAGTAGGATGAGTTGTATATGATTGATGATGCATGTTGAGTTGTATTATCAAATAATTGCCCCTTATACCTCTCATTATAAGTGTGGTGTTTGCTTCGTACCTCTCATTCACGAGGCGTGGTAGGATATGTCGGCGGACATAAAGTTTCTCCTATGAGGTTGAGGTTGATTATATGGGCATTCGTTGTAGGAAATACGGATTTATATTGAGTTGATTGAGTGTTTAGAGGTGAGGTTGAATGTTGGGTTGGTTAATTTGTTTAGTTGTGGGCTCGGGAATGTTGAGGTTGATTGAGTTGTAGTTGTGGATTTGAGTAGTACGGTGTTGTTGGTAGGTTGTGGAGTTGGATGGTCTCACCCAGGTTAGTCGTGATGTCTTATGGTGTTGGTTGATAGAGGTAGAGTATTGGACTCGTTTAGGTATGTGTCATTGATTTTTTGAAATGTATGATTATACATTTTTATTGTCACTTCTCCGAATTTTATGTTAGTTGATGAGCCTATAAATTTATGCATTTTGATCATAGATTCACTAATGACTTATATATGTATGGCCTTACGTTGTACAACATTACATATCTTGATACATCATGCGAAATTAATTATTTTAATTACACTAGCGAGAGTGTGGGTTAATTTCCACTCTTGAGATAAGTGTTCGTTAAGTTTCATAACTACGCCGCACCCCGCTATGGGCGGGATTTTTATTGTGCCGGAGTTGGCCAATTGGTGCTACGGTGTTTCGAATTACATTGGTGATGGGTGCCTTAGAGCTGGAAGCAAAAGGCTGCGGGTGGCGATGGAATCTCGCGATGCTTACTGTCGTTGTTTTTTATTGTAGTTTGGATTCCTACTGTTGTTGTTATTTCGATTTGGGCCAGGTTGTATGTTGATATTTGTACTTTGGTCGATTATTTGTATATAGGTTGTGTTGTGTAGTTAGGAAGCACTTGCACGATGGATCATTTTTCTTAAAAGCTGTTCTTTCGGATGTATCTTGTTTTATTGGTTTATTCCGGGGACGGTGTCTTTAAATTTAGGGAGTCATCTTTTCTTTGGTTTTCCTAGGCATTGAGGATGCCACGAGGTAGGCAGCGTAGAGTGGCGGTGCCTGAGGTGACCGAGGTAGGCGAGGGGTCTTTGGAGGTAGAGCCGGAGAATTGGTCGTAGCGGTTGGTAGATGTGTAGGCGGATGAGCCCGATTATTGGCCTTGTGAGGATTGCAGATGGTCAACGTCCCAGTTGATCCTGTTGTTGTGGATGAGGTAGAGTTTGGAGAGTTTGAGTACGGGCGCCTTCTTGATGCATCCTTGAGGTTGAGTTTCAGAGCAGGCTCTTTGACCGTTTTCTGAAGAGAGATCCGCCGAAGTTCTTTGGAGTTGGTACCCCGATTGAGGCGATTGAGTTCATCCGGGATATAGAGACTATCTTTGAGCCGATGGGTATTGAGGGTGAGCCGAGGTAAGGTTTACCACGTATACATTTCATGAGGCGCTGGCGTGGCCAATTGGGGTAATGTAGCGCATCATGGCGCTGCTAGAGGAGAGGTCATATCACAGGGCGTTTTGTAGAGCATTCGGGGAGAACTGCGTACGGTACCTTGGCTACCTTGGAGAGATTTGATTACGTTGACTCGAGGCGAACATACGTTGTCCCGATGCGAGAGCGGTTTAGCGAGTTATGTAAAATGCACTCCCATTTGTACATCGAATGAGGCGAAGAAGATTGAGAGATTCCGTGATGGGTTGAGATGGGAGATCATACGGGTATCGTGATGACTTTGCTAGCTTTCAAGAGTTGAAGAATATTTACTTGAAGGTTGAGATGGAGTTACCGGAGCCGGAAGCCAGCCAGGCCCGAAAAGAGGGATGATAGGGAGATAGTTAGCCTTGGTGGACCTTCTAGTTGGAGGCCCCGGAGGAGGGTGGTCGGCCGGCTAAATCTAGTCAATCGATTCAGTCATTTGTGGATTTAGATCAGTTTTTGGCTTCTTCTGCGCGGTACTGCTAGATGCAGTGCTTGAGGGAGGCTGGAGTTCAGTGATATCGGATGCTTCCGTTGTGGTGGTGGGCGTAGGTGCGAGTTGTCGGAGAGAGAGAATAATCTGTTTGGTTGTCGGCGGCACGGACATCTTGCCGAGGCTTGTCCTCGGTCTGTGGAATAGGTGGTGCTAGTACTTCTTCACGGTACCTTTCACTTTGAGGGTGGCTTCTCGAGAGGTGGGCCGCTTTGGAGACAGGGGTCGCGGAGTTGGAGGTTCGAGGAGCGTGGCAGTGCTTGACAGTGGTGTTGGTGAGGCAGTTTGTCTGATCCAACTTCGGCCGGGGAGGCGAGGGATTCCCCTAGAGTTGTGACAGGTACCTTATTATTATGTAATTCTGAGGCTAGGGTACTTTTTGATTCTGGAGCTACTCACTCATTTATTTCCTAGAGTTTTGTTGATGCTTTACGCTTTGTAATAGGGAGTAACTGCTTGTTCATTTGTTATCGACACCCGGTAGGGAGGATTAGTCGAGAGTTAGATATGTCTATAGGGTGCCCTCGAGTGTAGATAATTAGTTGCTAGTTGTGGACCTACTTCCGTTTGAGTTAGTAGACTTCGATCTTATCTTGAGTATGGACTGGTTGAGACATCAAACGAGATTAGCGCCTGAGAAAGGAGATCATCTTTGCGAGTCAGGGTAGACCAGAGATTCTGTTTGTGGGAGTCGGGGAAGATTCTACGTCGAGTTTCATTCGCGCGAGGCCAGGAAGTTGATGCGGGAAGAGGTTGTGTTGGGTTTGGGATATGGTCGACTTGGAGAGAGGAGAAAGGACATTGCCCACTTTTTATTTGGACACCAAAACTAATTTGGAGAAATTAGAAGAGGGAGATTAGGTGTTCTCAAAGGTGGGTGGGAGAAAGGAGGGTTGCGAAAAAGAGCTGATTAAAAGCGGCATGGGGGAGGAAGTTCAAGGGTCTCGGTGGTTTTATTGTGGCTGAAAAAGATTAAGCAGGTACACATAGCATTAATTGAATGGTGCAAACGTAACAATCTTAATTGATGCGGATTGACAATCTTCCAATCTAGGATTAAGACCATTTTGATCCCGGAAATAGGGACAAACGAATTGTTTTCTTTGGAGAGGAATTAGACAATGCTTGGGGAGGAGGAGAAGTATTGAGGTATGCTCGAGGCTAAGGAGAGGCACCTTAAGGAGAGGGATAAAAATAATAGTTTCTTCCATTGCTTCGATAATGATACTGGCGGGCGTAATCTTTTGTTAGTCTTCATGATGAAGAGGCGGAATGGCGCAAAGTGTGACTAAGGTGGAGAGAACTTTTACAGCATTTGACTCTATTTTAGAGGGCAATGAGGACTCAAAGCCCGGAATTAACAACATGGGGTGAATACTACAAATTATTTGAGGATGAACCAACATTTAACGATTGCTATCACTAGAAAGGAGGTGGGCGTGCTCTTTTGAAATGCCGGTGACAAATCTCTCTAGTGGAATGGTATGTGATACATTTCTTTCAATCTTATTGGCATATGGCTGTGTTTTGATTGTCTCGTTCGTGTTGTTGACGGTTTCTTTCATAGTTCTCGCCTTCTTAAATCCCCATTAACCATACTTATGCATTTGATCCCTAAATGCTTATCCCGACCCAGTATGAATGAGTTGGGACCTATTAGTCTTTAATATCGTGGCCAAGATTATTGGCAAGTGATGACTCGTAAGTTGAGACCCGTTAGTATGCTATTATTTACAGCATAAAGTGCCTTTGCTAGGGAGAATGATTTCGGATAATATTTTAATTGCATGAAGTGCTCCGTTTCATGAACCGTTGAACTGCGAAAATACTAATATGGCCGTTAAACTTGATATGAGTAAAGGCGTATGACCGTGTAGAATGGAGCTTTCTTGAGGCTATTATGTTAAAATTAGGTTTTTGTCATCGTTGGATTGAGTGGACTAAATTTATGACTCTTGTTTAGAAGGCTATTTCTTATAGCACGTTAATGTTACTCAGCGTGATTTTATTATGCCGACTCGGGGTATCCGACAAGGTAATCCCTTGTCACCATATTTGTTTTACTGCATTGTAGGGGATTACATGTATGATTAAAAGAGGCGAGAGGCAGCAGACTATATCTGGTATATGAATTAGTCGTGATAGTCAAGCAAAAGTCATATTCTTTGCGAGCGACACTTTATCTTTTAGGGGCATCGGTGCCGGAAAGTGAAGGAGTTAGCGCCGTGGGCGATATATGAGGCGGCCTTGGGGAAAAAAAGTGAGCGTAGAAATTGATCATTAGATTTTCTAAGAAGGCGGGGATATCTGACAAGACAAACGGATTCTATCGGATTGGGCATGAGAGGAGTTCGAGGATCGGAAGTACACAGTGTACCATCTCAGGTGGACATACTAAGAGAGAAGTTTTCCGATATATTCAAGCTAAGGTGGAGGGCAGAATTCGAGGATGGAATGGGGAGTTGCGTCACCAATTTGAGCGAGAAGTTATGATCAATCCGTTACATACGCTATTCAGAATTTTGTCATGAGCTATTCAAAAAATTACCGGCCAAAGGCGCTCGCGATAGCTTGAGCAGGGGAATGATAGCGAGATTTTTGGGTAAATGGCGGCAGGGAGAAAAAAAGAAATTCATTGGAAGGCTTAGGACAAGTTATGTGATGACAAGGAGCATGGGGGACTTGGCTTTAAGGACTTAGAATGTATGAACTTAGCGATGTTGGCTAAGCGGGTGGGGAGTGGCCTTGGGAGGCTGTTGTTTACAAGCTATAAACGGAGATATTTCGCCGTTCATCTTTTCTCAAGGCTAAAATGGGGGCGAATCCTTCTTATGGATGGTAGGAGTTTTTAGAGACGCGAGGTTCTTGACGTAGGTGTCACGTTTGTGATAAGAATGATAGAGTATGTAAATTATATTGAATAAACTCATGGAAATATATGGGCAAAGTAGCTCCATATTTATAGGTCTGATATCGAATCTTTATAGTAATAATATTAACTTGATACACAAGTTATTACTAAAACTAATATGAAAATATTAATACTAATAATATCTTCAAAATTTTTCGAATCCGTACCGATACACTCCACACAGTTAGAGCATGAACATCGGGAATGTCTAACTTGAAAATAAGATTTCGAGGTTTGATAAAAAATCTGAATCTTACATATTAAAACTTAACCGTAGTTACTCATGCATACTCCCTCAGAGCTAAAATGACAATTTAATGGGGTGCCATGTGTTTATGACAATAAGAAAACATCTGAGATATACGTGTAGGACCATTGACAGTCGAATAAATTAATTTGAGGCAGGAAAATCAGCAATGAAAACATTGGCGGAAGAACATTACCGGAGAACCAACTTTGAAACATTGGCGAGAGAGCATGTGAGGACCAAATATGTATCACATGAGGCTTAATTCTTGACAAAGGAATAGTTGTTGTTGCGTTTAAGCTATTTCATGGCTTGTCTGTCATCATGGTCTACTCATTTCAGTAATAAACTAATCTTCTCGACATGGAAAGTCGATCACAAGATAATAAAAATCAGACATCTTTCAATGAATGTCATTTCTTGAGGGCTTTCATGTTATGAATGAATGTAATTGCAGAGACTTTCATCAATCTTCTGATCGTCAATAGCAACCCTTCGAAAAAGCAAAAAACTCTTAATTAAAGAAAATCGTAAAGTTGAAAAATAATCTGGAACAATGAACGGAAAAGAAAGAATTTAATATATATAGTTATTAGAATGGTGGCTAATCATGTTGGTGCCACCCTTCCATTATGACTTGAGGAAAAACTCTCGAGATCTTAGGCTCGATGCATGATAGAATGATAGAGTAATGTAAAATTATATTGAATAAACTAGAAAGTAGGAAATATATGGGCAAGCCCAGCTCAGTATTTATAAGAGTCTGATATCAAATCTTTATAGTAATAATATTAACTGTACTCAAGTTATTACTAAAACTAATATAAATATTAATGCAATAATATCTTACAGATTTTGAGAATCGCGTCTCGATAGTTTGCGAGTGGGAGATGGGTGCAACATTGATATTTGGACCGATCCTTGTGTCCCGAGAGAAATAGATTTTAAGGTCCGTGGAGGGGGGAATGGGGAGTTCAACTCGGTTTCACAACTAATCACGGGGGGAGAGTGGGACATAAGTCGAATCGAAGGGCTGTTTAGGAGTGAAGATGCTTCAAATATTTTAGCCATTCCGTTGAGTAGACGCTTGTTGAGGGACAAACTCCTATGGCACTTTACAAAAAATGGGGTTTATATTACATACTCCAGATACAAGTGTGCTTGCCTAATGAAACGAAATGGAGAGTTGAGGGGTGATGTGTGTAGTACGGGGTCGACAGTAAATCCTTGTTGGAAAAATATTTGGGGTTTGAAGGTTTCACCACGGGTGAAATCTTTCATTTGGAAATGTGTTAATAACATTCTTCCAACGAAGGATCGACTTCGGCGTCGGGGTGTTTTGGTTAACTCTAATTATGTGCTGTGTAAGAATGCAAGTGAGAATTTGCTTCATTTGTTTCTTCATTGCCCTTTTTCTTGCAGGATGTGGTTCTCTACTCCGTTGAACATGTGCACCACTGGATATCCGTGGGCGTCTTTCAAGGAATGGTGGGCTCACATGTCAACTCAGTTTCACACACTCGGCTGCCCAGAGAACTTGGACAGTGTAGCATGTGTTTTGTGGTATTTATGGAAATATAGGAATGGGGTTGTATTTGGTGATGAGGTGCTCGATGGTGAAAAGATTTGGCAAACAGGGTACCTTCTTGATGCCAACTACAAGTCTGCCTGTTCTAAGCCCCAAACATCAACACTTCAACAGCAGGGGAGAACAAGCGAATCATGGCTCAAACCAATTCAGGGGGTGGATCAAGTCAGCAGCCGATGCAAGCTGGTGCAAAGCGACTGGTAATTGGTCTTAGCTGGAGTGCGTGGGCAGAAATGAAGATGGTGTTTTCTTGGGAGCTCGATTTGTGCAGCTGCCTTGGGTTGCCTCACCAATTGTAGCAGAAGCAATGGCTGTAAGGATGGGAGTGGAGTTCGCTTTTTCATACAACTGGAGGCGGCTTGAGGTCGAAAGCGATTCAAGACAACTTATTGAGATATTAACAGGGCGGCAGCAAGCAACCTCGGAGCTAGAGGTGATAGTGGGGACATCTTACACCTCACTAATTTATTTGGAGTCGAATATTTAATCTTCAATTCTTTCTTTAATTATAGTATTGTCAATATTTTAAAAGGCAGAATAAATTATATAAATTTTATATTTTTAGAATAATGAATAATTCGTAATTGATGGTGGTGATTTTGAAAAAATCAATGATTAAAGTCGATTGAAGGGAGTAGAACATTACTCTGCATACAATGTTTGACAAATCTCAGAAAAAACTTCAACAATAACATTGTTGTAACAAGGAGAATTTAATAGCAAAAGACAATGCAAGAGCTTTTCAAGATCATGCGCTCCAAATATTTGATTTTCCACTATCATTTCCACAATTGATGTTCTGAAATCTCTATATGGATCATTTGAAGTCTTCTCCACAATTGAACATAAACCAATGTTACCATTCTCACCCCTTCTTCTTCCTCCTCCTCTGCTTCTGCTTCTCCCTTGTTGCACCCTTCTATTTCGACTGCAAGAATTCTTCGATTTTGGGGTGCCACGGTTCTTGTTCTGTTTGTAGTAGACTTCAGCTGGTATGCCTGGAACTTCAGAAACCTCTTGAAATTGCCAATCTCTTGTTTCAAATGCAGAATTTGTTTTGGCAATTTTCTTGGAAAATTGTCTGTTTTCATAGCCATTTTCCTCAACTGTTTGAGATTTTTGAGTTAATTCTGACAATATTGAGCTAACTGATCTCACTGAGACCTCAGACGAACAACGACACATTGAGCTCTTGTTTTCTGCCAATTTCATCAACCTAAATGACTCTGCTGAGGCAGTTGAGAAGCTGCAGAATGTTTCATTTTCTTCACTGCTGAACAATCCACTGTAAGATGAAGAGCTGTTCTTCATCTTCAACTCCTTTGAATTATCATGCACTCTTTGGTCTGCATTACTCATATCTTGGTCATTCTTGGTAAGTTTAGATTTCATTGGTTGGTTTAGATGACAATCTGTATGGTTTCTTGAAAATGGTTTGTGGGATTTGCCATTTTTTGGGAGAATTTGGGTGGTTTTGGTGATGAGAGGTGAACTGATTACAATGTCTGGTTCATTTTGAGGTTGACATAATGTGAATGAAGAAGGGAATAGTTTAGGGAATCTGTGAATGAAGTTGTGTATTCTCCATGAGAAGTGTAAGAATCAGAGTGGAGGTACTTCATACTTGCATATATAGAGGTGTGTTTGAATTTTGATGATGTAATGTGTTTAAATATTCCCTTTGAGTAGACTAACATGTGCAAGTACCAAGTTTGGCCCCATGTTGGAGTAAATTATTAAGATTGAGGTCTTGTTCCAATCTCATCAAAATGAGTTCTAGTTAGGGTATTAATCATTCTTTACTCATTGTTTGGTTAATTAATTGACATATAGTTCATCTTTTTCATCCGTTTGTGTACAAAAATCAAATCAAATTAAGTCATACTCGGTATTAGGCTAAGTGAGTGTCCTATAAAAAGTATGTAATTCTCGATTAATATGCTGGGGTCACAACACGAGAAACGGCTTCGGTTTATTAATGATGTGTTTATTAATTTTATTAGTCTTCAAGCATTACTCAATTTTAATATAGAAATGAAGTAGCGTTATTAAAATGTCTTGAATTCTAGGTAGGCACAATTTAAAACACTTATCAAAAAAAGTTTACCAAAATTATTCTATGCCTAGTACGAGGAATACGCAAAAGGTAAAAATGAACACATATAATTGATATTAATGAATTCTTTTTACAGAAAATGAATGCGTATTCGCAAATGTAGCAAAAGAAGATAAATATATATTATAAAATGGTATGATTAGTATTTTTATATATCGTTAATGAGCAAAAACAATAAGGCAAGTAACTTCGACTCTCTTCTTCCACTAACTCAAAACTCTAGCTCCCTTAGATATAACTTTCTCTACCTTATCTTCAGTTTCTCCTTCTCTATGATCGTAGTTTTACACCTTCTTATTCGTACTCTCTATTGTACTACTTCTAACATGATCATGTTTGACATTTCATGCTCATCGCTATAATCCTTACAATATAAGTGACCTTATTGTCATCTTGTAATATGTATCGTTAATCCATTGGTCTTGTGGGGTTCTTATTATCACATAACACTCCAAATATGTTTTTTATCATTTAACGTCGCCATTCTATTACTATTCTTCTAAATCATTGCCTCCAAATACTTGAATTCAATAATATTCCACAATCTTTTGCATCCCTACACCTATTTAGTAATGATTATTATATTTTTGTAATATCAACATTTCATGGATTTAGTCTTAAGGAAAATATACTATTAAGAGTCAATTTAGTACATCTTAAAAGTTCAAACAAGCCTGTGTGCATTTTGTAATGGACATTGGACTCGAGACAATATTCAACTATAAATCAATAGACACCATATGGCGTAGGGAGTACGGACTACAACTTGCTAAGTGCGGATTAAAATTAATCATAATAAGGATGTCAGAATTTCGAATTTCCTAATGAGCCAATAATAAAATCCAAAAGAGCATATGTAACGTTGCCACATGCACTATTTTAGCTACATTGTCTAGATAACTTGATGAGTCATAGTTCATAAATTTTGTCTAGATAAATCTAAGTTCATTATTATATAGTCCACAGTTTCTTTTTTTAACGGGCCTGCAGTCGTCACTCTTCAATGTGGATACCGAGTAAATCTTAATTTGGCCTTAATAGTGCAAGTGCGTAAATCATTTGAAGCTGAGTCGTGTGTGACGTCTTTCTGCCAAGAAAGTGTTGATAGGAAAAATCGAACTCATTATGAGCTCATAGTCCTTGACTCATTATACTCAACTAACTTGACTGCACAATGAGATTACTCCATCCGTTCCCTTTCAGTTGTCTTTCTAGGTCAATTTTTTTGTTTCAAAGTACTTATCTTTTAGCATAGAAAATTGTAATTTTACATTTTCAATGTATTTTTTGTCTACTTTTTCTTATTAAATTATCAACCAACCAATGATATAGTTTCAATTAATTGTCATTCTACATTTTCAATGTACTTTTTGACTATTTTTTCATTTTTTTTTAATTTATGTACAATATTTAAAAGCCAAGCCCAAAGGAAAGCGGAGGAGTATTATATACACTTGTTAATTATACTAACGATAGTTTCATATAAATATAAAACTGTCATACTAACCGTCCCTCAAGAACTTGTCCTGTAATACTAACAATAGTTTCATGATACATTGCACAAGAGTGTATGGGATTCTCTCTTGTTTTTAACAAAATATTCCCTCCATCTTTAAATAATTAATTATTTATTTGAAAGATCTCATTTTATTTAATCATTTTTATACTCAATGACCTTTTGTATTCCTCACTTTTAATTTTTTTTGTTTCCTATTTTTCCTCTTTAATTGAGAACTTGGTTACTCATTCAAAATAACTAGCATAATTAACAGTGGCAAGGATATTGTGAAAACGGCATATGAAGCCAAAATCACAAAGCAATTCATTCATACAAAATTTAAATATGTGAAAAAACACCCTTAAAATATTATGTAAAACTTTTGGAAATTTCTTAGTTCTGAGAGTTTTCTTCTAGATTTTTGCATTAAAGTGTCAATTGGACATGTATTTCATATCATATGTGTTGATTATTGATTGGGGAGAAGCGTCGCGTAAAGCTTTATTTTCTATTCAATGCTTAATTAAAATTTCTCCAAAAATCCGTCGAACACTTTTTCCTCAATAAATTGCTAATCGCGTTTCGTAAATTGACCCAAACAATCCTTTGAATAAAAATTTATCTTATTAGTTTAAGTGTATATATCATACATACATATATATATATATATATATATATCAATTATATTTATTTTAAATTTTAAATAACATAGCATTTTGATGCTCTAATTTAATTTCGGAACCGTTAGAAAAAAATTGACTCAGCTTGAAAGAAATTTCCAAAACTTTATCTTAAATATGAAAAATACACAATGTAACATAATTTCTAAGACATAGTATTTTAAATAGAGTTGCTTTTTTCAAAATTGAGGCGGTAATTATGCTTTGTTGCTCATAAGAAAGAAACAATTAGAATGATAACTCGAATAATAAAAGCGAACATAAAGAATATGGTACTAATCAATTTAACTAACATGAGAATATCACGGTTGCAGCTTCAGTTATAATTCAACTGATTAGCAAGAAAAATAAAGAAAAAATGGAAACAATCAAATATTATGCAAGTATGTTTATACTAAATACTCCGTGGAAAAAAAATCATGACGATTATTATTTAAATTACAGGACTATAGATGGAGAAATCGGCAATGAAATTGAAATTTTTTCACAAACTTAAATTTGATACTACGAAATCTTAGAACAAGTCATGAATTTGAGAGAATGTATGAAGAGAGTATGTCTGATTGAAAAAAAAATGGCAAAATTTTGGGAGGTTTCAAGAGATATTTGATTTTAAGTACCATTACTCACACGTAATCATTGTTTAAATTTTAAACAAATTAGGTCAATTTATATTATACCCTCAAATTTATTTTAATATTTGATTTTTTTAAAGTAAGGAAGGGTAAAAATGGGATATGATTTTGGTGAAGAAATAATTACCATACACCTATTCTCTTTACATATAGCTATAGATAAAATTGTAGTTTTATTTCTTAATTATTAATCTCTTCCTAAAATAATTTTAAATTAAATGATCAAATATATTTTGACGAAGAGGACGTTATTACCCATACCATAATGATTTAACTGGTCGTAGCTAGATTGAAATTAATTATTCTACACCCAATCATCTTTCAAATTTGGGTGCAAGCATCTAGTTCATCATTCTTTGTAGGGTGTGGAGCACATACCTTGAGGGCCAAATGTTCCATAAATACCGCCACCCTTTTCTCAGTCGAAGAATGTTTGTATCCTTATGGCTTATTCACTTATTCTTAATATGGAATAAATATGATGATTGATAGTCGATGATATCATTTAGTTGTAATACTATATAGATTGAAATTAATTTTAAAAAATGAAATAAATACTATAGGCAATCAACTAAAAGAAATTCATATGATTTTATAGTTATTTTACAAGGAAAGAATATGAACATTCCCAGTAAACAAGATTTTTTACTATTTTTTAGAAAATGAAAAGCAGCAAACTCTTTAAATATACTTGGTAGGTTCGATTTAAAATAATTCTCATGCTCTTAATGTTTTTTTCTTCTTTATCATGTTCTTAAAGTTGATAAAACATGAGGAGGTCTACACAGTTTTTTGGAGTATAATAACTAAATAAATATGAAACGATTTCACTTTACTCGAGCCAATGCAATCCCATAATTAATTCCTTAATTCCAAATTCAAACGTTCTCCATATAATTAGCTGACTCCATATACAGAACTCAATGCATCCAAGAAAGACGGACAATACGGAGATCAAAACCCATCCAACAATATAAAGATATAAAATAATGTGTCAGAAGTAAGCATTATTTATTCAGCATTTCAAATGCTCGAATCATACCGAGTTAATAGTACAGTGTAAAAGATTTTTGCTAGTGACAAAGAACATTCTAGCTTCGAAACTCACTCATCGTTAATGTGAGAGTTGAAGCCAAATTTCGGCTAAAAAAGGGGAAGATCGGGAGCAGATCGGGACTTCCAAAGTCCCGACTCAAGTCCCAACGTAGTGCCAAAATAAGTCCAGAAGAACTTGGGGAGGTGATCGGGACTTACCAAGTCCCGATGCGTGCTGATTTGAGCCGGTTACATTATTTAATTTCGGTTTTAAATCGATTTAGGTTTTAAGACACAAGTCTATTGTAAGCGCATAAATTTGGGTCCTCTTGTTGATTATTCAGTGGTATTGGAAATACCACCTGAGGTGAGGATCCCAAAATATAGAGAATTCATGAGAGTTTCAAGAGAGTTTATATGAGAGGCTTGTAATTGTGATTTTCATGTCTATGAGAAAACACCCAATAAAAGATCTTCTTTTTAGAGATTTGAAGATGTTAGTACTTCAATTGCTAGATGGTAAAATAGGGCTTTTGAGTCATGTAACCAATTCTTCCTGAAGTTATTAGTGGATCTGCAGCAAGCTGGATTAGCTCTCGCATTGAGGGTGAACCTGCTGGAATTATGAGATAATCGATCTCATAAAATGTCCGTTGAACAATTTGATTGTACAACCTATTTGTTCATTCATAATATGTAAGTTCAATATATGTTAATTGTTGGACAATTAATATTTAGGATTTAATGGTATTGACATTAGAGTTCACGATGACTGCAAGTCGCTAGTAATCAATATATTAAACTAATAGTCGGTTAATATTGTTTACAGCTCTCTTACTCTTGTTAAAGCTGTCACAAAAGATGTCTTTAAACATTAAACCAAACTATATAATATTGTATAAAGTGAAACGTAGAAGGAAGCGATTCGTGGCCAGAAAATCCAAGTCTCGGGATAGGGGGGAGTAGATTAAATTTCACGTGGCTAGAGGAGAGGGGAATGGAAGAGTTTTCTTCTCCTAAAAACTCTCTTTGTGTTGCCTATTTAAGAGGCTTAAACCTACACAATTCAAGAATGTTAATGCTCATATTTTTGTTTTTAAGAAAAAAGCCTCCTCACTGAAATAGCCGAACCCACTCCCGCTTTGAAAAAGTGATTTCTTTCATCTTTGTTCCAGTTTTTCTACTTTAATTATTCTAGTAAAGCGTCACGGAAGGATTCGTCAATTTCTTTGGTGTGGATACTTGGAGATACTCTATGTTAGTATTGTGACGTCGTTTTCCTACGCCAATTTATTCCAAGAAGAAAGGTACACGGGAGGGCCGAAAATATTGGAGGTTAGCGAGATAGAAAATTCTATCTCCCGAGAAAGCTCATCTTCTCCTTGAAGCAGCCATTTTCTTTCCTAAAAACTCTTGACTTGGATTCTACAACATCTTGTATGATTGAATCCTTGTCTTGATTTCTTTCTTATTTCCTTTCTCTTGAATCAATGAAGGAGCATTTTTGGACCAAAACCAATGAGGCTTGTTGGTGTTGGTGTTGGGATCTTCCACGGCCATGAGTTGCTCAGAAGCATACCGTGCTTAACTTCATCTTCCACTTCCCCAATGACTTGATGGTTGATGGTTCTTCGTGAACACTTTTGCTTTCGGTGAGTCTTTTGGTTTCTAGATTTCATCTTCATCTCGGCCTTGTTGTTTTATTTGGAAGATGGATGGTTTTGATGATGCATGATCCGATGGTGGTGGAAGGTCTTGTGATGGTTGGAGTTTTGGGGTTGTCCTCTTGGTTGTTCATTGATACTTACCTCCTCGCCCCCCAATGATTTGAAGGTTGGTTTGTGATATCATGGACTTTGGTGGTTTCTTCAACTTCTCCCCCCTTTTCACTAGTTCTTCTATCACGTTTTTGGGTCATTGTGATGGTGTTCATCGGTTCTCACGCGGTTGCTCCGGTGGTTGGGGAACCGATGGGAAGACCAACGGTTGGGAGTTGAACGGTTGGTAGGTGAACCGTTTGGGAAAACGAAAGGGTGGAAGGTGAACGGTTGTGGCTCTTGGCTTTTGGGTTGGCACCCCTTTGGCTTCAAGACCCTTCATGGTCCCTTTGACCGGTTGACTTGGCTTGGATTTATTTCATGACTCGCTTGGCACCGCGGCTGTGACTTGACTCGGTTTGGTTGCATGATACACCAGCGACTTGATGCTCATGGACTTGACCGAGTTGAATGGACTTGGAGCTTGGTTTGGCCCACTTGGACTTGGTCCTTGTGGGCTTGATTTCTATCTATCTTTGATTTTATGTATTTCAATACCAGAGTTTATCCTATGTAATACGTTTGGGGAGTGCGAGAATCCCGTTCAAATGATTTGTATCTTCGAATTTTATTTTTAATAAAGAAAATAGAAGCTCGAAGTGTGCTTGGTGAAGAAAAGAAAAAAGAAAAGAAAGGTACACTCTTGTAGTTCATATGTTTATTATTTTTGTATGCAATCCCTTAGTATCCTGGAATTAAATGTCAGATAGTTCGGAAGCTGTTTATATCTTAAGAACTTGACAGTATCGAGCAGGGTTACTTGAATACAATTAGCAAACAATGCATGAAATATTTTGAATTGTGGACTCTTGCATGTTTTAATTTATGTTTAATGGTGTTTTAATTCTTATTGATGAATTATGTTAATAAAATAATTAAATTTAATTAAATATTAATTATTTTGAAGTGTCAATGTATGAAAAAATTTGAAATAATATTTAGATTTTGACAATTTTAGAATTAATTTTATGTTAGTTTATTAATTGGAAGCAGTAAAAACCATAGATTACTGTGTGCTAGAATTGTATGGATGGAAAGGCTTCAGGTTCTGTTCTTGTCTGTCTAAATTTGACGACACCGACCCCCAGGTCGGCGTCGGTAGTGAAGTCATCTAGATCGCGAAAGTCAAGGCGGGTTGACTTCGGTCAATCAGTCAACTTCGTTGACCCATTCCATGACTCTGGGGTCAAGCCTGAGTTTGACCCGTCCGGGCCGGTCGATTGGCTTTACGTAGCGATGCCACGTGGACGACTGCGTGTTTGCCACGCCATGACCACGTCCCAGTGTCGCGTCTTGGTTTGGGCGTGCGTTTTGGACGTCCAAACCGTGTTCGGAAGTATGAGCCGGACGCCCAATCCACCCCAATCTAGCCTCGTGTGGTTTGCATGTTGAAATTTGGAGGTGGGCCGACTCTTTATGCAACGGTTTTTAGGTTCTTTGATTTGGTCCATTTGATTTATTAAATGGGTCAATTGAGTTTTGGTTTGATACAAACTCAATTCTTGATGAATTTTTGTCAAAATTGATTTATTGGACATCAATTGAATTGAATTAATTTAATTTATTGATAAAAATTATTTTAATCACATTAAAATTAGTTCTAATTAGATTAGATTAAATATTACTCCCTCCATCCAACTTTAATTGACTAATTTCTATTTTGGATGTCCACCTTTACTACCCCAATTTCTAAAAAAAAAACTATTAAATTCCCTTTCTATCCTTATTTGATTATTCATGGTTAAATGAAGGGTAAAACTAAACATGTACCATAAGTCAACTCATTTATTAAAAAGTAGCAAAAGTCAAATTGTCCCAATTAAATTTGGACGAATGGAGTAATTGTTTCTTGGAATCAATTAAAGCTAATGAACTTAGGTCAATTAAATTCTAATTTTGATTAAGTTTAATCATAAAATTTTGAATTTGATTTAATTAAAATTGAGACCTAAGATTATTAGATAATTAGAGTTTCAAATTATGACATAATTTAGGAATTAATCATCATAAGTGTAAAATAAGTATTTTTAGAAAATGCTAGCTATATTTTAATATTAGATATTAAATAAACACTAGAATTAGATTGCTAGTGACTTTACACTTAGACAAATTAAATAGCTTATTTCATTCAATGATTATTCTTAAGGTTCAATGTGTGTGTCCGCTTTAATGCTTCATCCATGTCATGTATGTTTAATATAATATTGATTATTTATCATGCATAATATAATATGGTATATTTGATGGATGCCATGGACTTGGTGATATAATATTATATTATATAAATAATATGGTCTATAAATATTAATCTACCTAAGGTGTACTAGTTTTGTATTTATGAAAATGTATTAAAACTTAGGATAATTAATCGTAAGTAGTTATAATTGATTATTAGATTTTGATCCACCTTAAAGGATAGGTCAATAGGAAAATGATTTAGGAAACTAAAATATAGTTTAGAAATATTTTCCACTAATAATTATATTACGATTTCAGTAATGTGTTATATTTTTCTTATGGCTCATGAGTGTATTCTTTTAGCTTGTTTGATTGATACACTTGTAGTCGTAAGGTAATAAATATAACAAATCTCACCTAATAAATAAGCAGGTTAATGGCATACCAAAATATAAATTCGGGACACAGGATGGTCCCTTGTGTGCACGGGCTGCTAGTATGACGAGGCGTGTCCATCTAGGATGTCATCGATGGAATAGTCTAAATTTATTCGTTCGAGAATTTGAACTTACACTTTCCATTTTGAATTTCATATTCGGTGTATTTGAATTACACTACGGTAATTTCAATGTACGACTTGGGCCCGTTGACATGAGAAATTACCAATACAGTCTAAGATGAACTTTTGGTAATCCCAAGATTATGATAGTCGTAATTGTGTGATAGTACACTTGCTTGCATGTTTTAAAAAACGAAATGTGATGCGTGTTGCCGTTCATTCTATGTTGTGTAAGTTCTTGGTATACTTTGTGTGTTTAATGGGATTATAAACACTTGTATTTATTTTATTATCTGATTATAGAATATTTTATGACATATAGATTAAGTTGTTCTTTATGTATTTTCTACTATAGTCATTATGGAGACATTTTGTTTAGATCCTTGATCTACTACTTTATATAATAATCCTTATGATGGCGCCCAATTTATTTTGAATGAGTATAACAACTTAAAACGGCACTTGAAACTGATAACAAAGGATATTTATTGGAAAGGGAACCCCCGAGGGTTCCAGTGGACGGTGATCCTGTTCACCTAAAACATGTATATGTGAAGCACTTGGATGATGCGAAGGAAGCTAAGTTCGTAATGCAAATTTTCATGAACGACGGTTTCAAAAGGAAGGAGGAAGCTAAGTTCGTAATGCAAATTTTTATGAACGACAATTTCAAAAGGAAGGAGGAAGCTAAGTTAAGTAATGCAGAATTTTATAAGCAGCGATTTCAAAGGTTTGACTTACAACCCCAAAGACATCTACGATTCGGTTGAAGTTGAAACATACGGGTTGAAGTCAAACCATTTTGTGGTATATTTTTGCGGTGATCAACTTTGAATATCCGGGGAATTCTCGTATGTCGATATGATGAAATTGATCAGACTACTCGATTACTCGGAAATTTCAATATGCTCCCGAGGCGATGCTTGAAGGATATTATTTAAGGTGTATCAGGGACTACTCTGAAGCCGTCACAGCGTGATCCAGTGAAAGCCAACTTTGCTTTATCCATGATTTATAAGAGAATCATAGGTGGCAAGTATGAAGGGGATATAGAGAAGTTCTGCTTTACTCGTGGTACTTTTATTGTTAAGCGGGCGGCCGGTAGCAATGGGCGTTACCGAGCTCCCAGAACTATACAGAGAAAGTTTACTCACGAGGAGCTTTTCCATTTGAGGCATTGTCTGATCACGAATTCGTCTTCGAGAGGTTCAGTCATATTATGAGTTGAGATACTTCATTTTTAAATCTGACCAATATTTGTTTACATTAATCGCTATCTTGACATTTGTTGAAATGTCTGGGTAAGTGAAGATTGTTAGAGATAGTGAGAACACATGGGCGCGTGAGATGACACGGATGACTAATTTTGTGTTTAGTTAGACTAGTTTTTATGTACGTATTGTCTAGTTAGCATCCTACTTTGATCAGAAATGACTTTTTCGTTTATGTTTTGAACATGGATGTTTTTCTTTTATGCCTTGAGATTAATATGACTTGTTTTTATTAATCCGCACATAAAAATTACAAACGATAATCATATCTCCATAATGTTAGTTAGACCAACATAAAATATCATAGTATGTATGCCCATAAGAATTCAAGTAAAGTGACTTGAAATCTCATCTCCTAATACGTTATGAATTGTAAAAGTATAATCACATGAATGAAAGATCGTATAGATGGAATCTTTAGAATCATTTGTTTCGAATAATATGATAAAAAATGTGAACAACACTTAGAATTCATAATCCGATAATCATCCATTAACTTAAAATTAAATGTTTAGAGCAATATATTTATTAAAGGCCATAAATAAAGATTTATGAGAACAATGAATAGAAACACTCTCACTTTATTGCTAGTTTAATGACCTAGTAAAATATAAACGTATATATTTAAAAGTATATTTTAGAAATACAAGAGTAATATTTGAATAGTTCGAATGATTGAGAGCCGGTCCAAGTAAACATTTAATATTATTTAAATTGTTAAAGAGATATACTTACATTAGATGAACGGATACTTTAATAAAACTTCGAATTACATATTCATGATCCCAGCTTCGAATCTTACGGCAAACATGTATAACTCAACTAATCAACATCTAGAACATCACATAAAGATGTGATATGGAACTATTCAATAATAGTCAGGTTCAAAATCTTATAAAACTTTCACCCAAGTCAACCAATTGACAAATTATAAGATGAACTTGAACTTGTTGTTACTATAATGGTAGTCCTAACAAAAGGTAGTCCTAACAAAAGGTGATGCTTTTAAGGATGCAATCATGAACAACAATGATGATGATTTAGGATTTGTAGGATCCGGATAGTTTAAATATACCAAACACAGATTTGAATATTAACATATTTACTCTAAGATAACAAGTTTATCAAGGGCAAATAACTACCCATGCTGAATGGTTAATTAAATGAAAATGTCCATGTTTTACGGTACTTGACCAATAAAAGCAGAATTTGTCAGTAAAAGAGGTGATTCTTGTCTTGGACCAAATTCTCAATTATCATAAATTCTTTGGATCATCCGAATCTACAATAGATTGATATAGCATAATTAAATGAAACGATTCAACGTTTGAATTCATTAATGGAGCTTAGATTAGCATGAACAAGAAGGTGGAATTAAGGGTTACTGACATGCAAATTAGTATGTAAAGAGATATTCTAATAATAGAATGACACAACCACACCGAATCGAGGTTGTGCCACGAGTTTCTCTATAAAAGGATCAAGGGATGGCTCAGATCTTTAAAGATTCATAGGGCCCAGTTGAATGAACTCGATATAATTTGAGGAACATATTTATGCGATAATGTATTTAACCTGGATCCAAGACAAATATCTTAAAGAAAGAATATTTTCGAGAAATACAACTTTCCTCCCACATCATAAAGTTGTATAAGAGGAAAGAAGAGCAATAAAATCAAGGGGACTACATTTGTATCAGTTACTTACACTAACGAGGCGATTGTTGGTCTCGGTTAGACTAAATTAAAGCCCGATAAATAGAGTTGGCGGCTGACTTGTTAAAGTAACAAGTGTAACAAAACAAAAAGCTGGATACAATCACAATTTGAGAAAATTTGTGAATAAGAAACAAAATGGATTATAACGCTAGTGAGTGATCTTGAAAGTTGCCTAATTAAATTATCTAGATAAAGATGGTTGTCTCACAATAGCTTATTAAAAGAAATTTGGAGAATCGAGATCTGTTGTTAATCGAGACATGTACTCAATAGTTTGATATAGAGTTGCATATGTATATAAAGATTGAGAACAAAGAACAACATTTGGCTAGGCACCGGATAATCAACCCTTGATATAAGTATCTTGACAGAAGTAACATTCTTCTCTCGATCCTCAGTAAGTGCTTTGAATTAGGTAGGAGCTAATGCTTACGTCTAAACTCATCATAAACGATCATTGTATGACAATGCCATTGAATCTGAGCTTCAAGATGTAAAACCACATCATTATTATGGATAATGATGAATGTGTATAAAATATACACGCTGCGTTACTATAAGTAATGAACTTTTAGGTTCACTTGAGACAATTTGAGTTTATTACGGAGAGGTTTTTGGATCGTGGTCAAACAAGAAAACCTCTAACAAGCAAGTAAATAATAAGATTGTCTTGTCCTAGTTAGGTGTTCATTGATTGGAATGGAACACGAACTACTAGTATATTAACTTGATTGTATTGATCAATTTCTTGGATCGAAAGGGAGTACGGATACTATTGATAGCGTAGGTTTACAAACATTGAAACAGTTTAAAGTAATCTTGGACCGTGATGGTAAAGAGAACTTGGAAGATAAATTATTTGTGTCCCAAAATTCTCATAGAGCTTATGTTGAATGGCGATTCTTAGACACGATAAACGGAACTCCGTAGATGCTTTGGAGTAATGTCTTGACACTTGTCAAATGTCCTCTGTAACAAGAGGATTATAACGACAAAGGTCGGGCCCATACTCACACGAGAGTATTAATGGGAGGCTGAGGTAAAATAGAGTTCCTTACAACCGGATAAATCGGTAGATTTCATGTCTTGGAGAGTTAAGAGTGATCTGAGTGACGCACTTATTATATTTGGATATCGCGTTAATACGTCTATTACCAAAAGGCTATTTGATGCGAGGATTTGGTGGCATATTTCTTTAAAGCATTGTTGGAAATTACGCAACTAGTTCATAATAAAATATGAACAAATCAACTAGATCGAATAAATGTATAATAATGAATTAAAACATATATAATAATGAATTCATACGTATGAATACGAGTATATGTCACCTTGGCGGATGTTGGCAACTTTCTTCCTAAAAAATTTCTCCGTAAAATCCGTCAGCACCTCAAGCGAAATGCCTCCAGTTAGTCCACACCAAAAGCGATTGAGTCACGCGATTGGACTTGCTAGAATCTACGAGCAATTGGACAAGAATTTGAGTCAAAACTTTGACTCAAAAACCAAGGAGGGCGGCCGAAATGTTTGGGGAAGAGAATGAAATGAAAAACTTAGGTTTTTCATTTCATCTTTTCCCTTATATAGTCCCTCTTGGTTTCGGTCGAATAGCTTGACTCGTTTGATAAATAGCTAACTCGTTAAGCCGTTAACTAACTTATTACTAAACGAGTAAGTAACTTAACAAGTTACTAATAAGCTTCCTCGTTAAACCGTCAATTGAAATAGCAATTTAATTGATTCGGTTTTGTCCAATTTGTATTTTACATTATCAATGTAAAACTCTCGATTGGGTATCTCGTTGATTTCAATCAACTCCCAATTTAACAATCTCGATTTAATTCCATACATGGAATATAACTCAACGTCATTGTATGTGTGTGACCTTCTGGGCTCAGATAATATTAGTCGTATAATAATATAATTGACCATTATGATTATTATATCGGTTATGTGGGATCCCAACAATTTGGCATAACTTGAGATATTATATTAAAGAGTTCCATTTAGTAATTTACAATTACTATTTATTGAACACTTAGTTTGAGTAATCTCATTTAACCCAAACTAGTAAATAAATTAATACAACAATTGTCCCCAACGGACATAATTGTAGAAATCTAAATACTACGATTTCCAACACTCATTTTGCCATGAGCCCGTTACTTTACAATTCATCACTTTGATCTACGGTGCGTAGGCTAACCGTAAGAGTAATAAATGAAACACCAACGACTTTCTTTACTCGAAATTTGAATTGAATCATGTACTATGGTGTCCCATAAACTAATCGGTCCAAATACTCATTGAGGCTGAGATACACCTTGTATACTCGGGATGGATAAATCCCTTATAATACTCGACACTGCTTTATACTTCTGTGTCACCTAACGTATCGCCGTTATAATCCCTTAAAGGCGGGCCGTTTGGCTTATAGTCAAAGCACACAACTCATGCCAAATGTGTGTCCGAAGAAGAAAAAGCAAAGCAAATGAAGCATGTCGAAAGTAAGCGACCCATGGACACTATAACATAAAAGTAGTTATATACGGGTATAAGAATTGTTAAACACTTGTTCTAAGCGCATCCTAGAACAGAGATATACATATCTTAAATGATTTCTGACGGTCAATCCAACTCCTCGGTTATGCTAGCGATAGACCATAAAGATTGATCAAGCTTACTGGCTCTTTCGATCGAAGAATTGATATTCAATCATTATGTTGGTCGTGAAATGCTTGTCGCCCGAACTACTCAGCGTCGACCAGGTGAATAGCTACCTTATATTTCTAGAGCTTGAATAGGTTCTCTTGTCCAGCACTTCGGGTTGTCCTCTAGAAATTGTATGGTAGCCCCGAGGGAGGTTTCATTTTTCACTTTCGGCGAGGAAACAATAGGTTATGTAAGTAAAACATACAAATACATAGACACAGTGATCAAACAAATTGATATATAAGAAGCTGTAATATTCAATTATTGTTCATATAACAAGACCGATATACTAACTCCTTTGAACCTAATGCCAACTGCGACATTGGCCATTAGATTTGCATGTTCATAAATACTTTACTGAGATAGCGGCTTGGTAAAGGGGTTGGCAACATTAGCCTCTGTTTCTACTTTACATACTTTGATATCACCTCTATTAAGCATATCTCTAATCAGGTGATACTTTCTGGGTACATGCTTGGATTTGTGATGTGCTCGGGGTTCCTTGGCTTGAGCAATTGCACCAGTATTGTCACATAACAATTCCTTGTCTTGATATAAACTCATTTCGATCCACGAATTTCTTAATCTAGCTTAACTACGCTTACGATCGCTGCCAATGTACTCATATTCCGTGAAGTAGAATCGGCTCTGATTTTCTGTGTGGAACTTCTCAAAATACCGCTCCACCATTGGGGCCAAAACGATACTGACGCGGTAATCATCTACATCGATTTAGGCGGCATCGGTGTACCGGTGATAACCAACTCTTCATCTCCATCGCCTACCAAGAATACATCTTCCGTTCTTCTCGAGATACTTTAAAATGCCGCTTCCTTGCAATCAGTGGCTCTACTTTGAATTAGCTTGAAGGTATAGGCTGAGTAGCGCTGGTGCGTATAGCCCATCACAGTGGAGTATGCAAAACATGGAATACATGATGGACTTTATAGCCGGCGTAAGAGTATGTCATGATCTTGTTCATCGGCACTAGTGGTGGGACAACTTTGTGACTTCTTGAGTTGAACTCCATGTCTTATGGGAGATGACCTTTCTTGGAATCGTTCATATTGAACTTGCTACTTGACATTTATAGGTGTCACAGTAAAGTCAATTAGCCGGTTAGCTCGATCTCTCGATTAATTTTTATTACGAGAATATATTGTGCTTCGCCCAAGTCAGCTTCATTGAGAAATATTTTTTTAATCCTTGGCTCGGGTTTAGTAACTGCACATTGTAACGATGATTAGTATGTAAATTGACATACTGAAGACTATAAAGGCTATATAAGTCCCACTCACCTTCTTGTATACACAAGATTCTTCTTCGTTTATGATGAATCCATAATCTTTGATTGCTTCATCAAAAGCGAAGATTGACTTCACCGGGATCTTTGCTTGGGGCCATAATTGGACCTCTGTAGGCACCTGAGCCTTAACTTGCTTAGGTCCTTTGGGACATGTAAAGCTGGAGGTTGTACCATGTACACATCTTCCTCAAGGTTTCCATTCAGGAAAGCAGTCTTTACATCCATTTGCCATATTTCATAGTCATAAAATGCAGCAATGGCTAAGATTATCCGAATGGATTTAAGCATAGCCACTGGTGAATAGGTTTCATCATAGTCAATCCCATGAATTTTCTTGAAACCTTTCGCCACGAGCCTCGCTTTGAAAACATGGACGTATTCGTCTTTGTCATGTTTCTTCTTAAATAACCCTTCTGTTTCGATAGGCGAACCTCGTTGGAGTAAATCTGGCAGGACCAAATCTTGTTTTGGTACATCGAATCCATCTCGGACTTCATGACTTCGACTATTTATTGTATCTTTCCTACTCATTATAAATGCGTAGAGTAGGCTGTGAACTTCAATCATGAAAGATTAAAACGTACCAATGATGCAGTTCCTACTTGATGTCTATTAGATCTCCTCTCTAAGGGTTGGCTCCCGCTTCTTGGTGGATCAAGAATTGGATCTTCCATGTACAATCTTCCATGTACAAAGGCATAATTCTTATGGTATTATTGATAGATGCTACTACTTATTTCGATTGTATTGATAGTGGCTTAAATGCGTCTGGTCTCTCCTTCAGAGATGAACACATTCACTACTAGTCATGCAGACGGATATTCCTTTTCAAGGAATGCTCTTGATCTAGCAAACGAAAATCTTGTTTCGTCTTCGAATAAGTAGTAACAGCGGTATCCTTGAGATAACCAATAAAGTAGCCTCTATCGAGACTTGGGCCTTTAGTTCATACATTTTTCAATTTCTTGACATAAGCCGTACCCACTGAGAATTAAAGCCCAACTTGGGAGCCTTCTAAACCACATATGGTGGGGGTGCAATCAGTTTAAGTTGGACATTTATTTAATGTGAGTGATGCACTTTGTAGTGCATATCCCCAGAAACTAACTGGCAGATTAGATAGACTCATCATAGATCGAACCATGTCGAGCAAGGTTCGATTCCTCCTTTCAGACACGCCATTTATGTTGTAGGCGTTCTGAGTGGTGTGAAGCAAATAACACTCTCTAAGATGATCCAAGTGAACTCGCTGAGCTCAAGTATTCTCCTCCTCCTCATCGGATTTGAAGAGAATCAGCTATGGTCTTGTTCGAAATTGATTTTTGCTGCTACATTTAAATTCGTTGAATTTCTCCAAAGGATTCATGTTTGTATTTCATCGGATACACGTACCCATTATCTACTATAATCATCAGTAAATGTAATGGCGTAAGCTGTAACCACCTTTTACGGATCATGCATCGGTGTGTATGATCCCAATAAATCACCTTGCTTTCATTGTATCTAGTGAATGGCGATTTAGTCATTTTCGATAGGAAAGATTAAACTTATCGTATGATTCATAATAGAAACCTTTCCAAGTATTCCGTAGTAAGTTTTGTAACTTGATGCGGTTCGTTTATATGACCTAATGCGGAATGTCATAGGTATGCTTAGGATTTAAATTAAGTTAGGCTTCTTATTCCTTTTAAGATTAACGTTATATTTAACAAACGGATATTACAAAATATATAGACCATTTTGGATAGGAGTACATTACCTTATATTTATACTATTCTCAGGAGATCCTCATTACATTGGAATCAATTGAAATGAAAAACCTTCATTGAATTCAAAAACCGAAATGGAAATAATATTCTTAACTAATGAGTTGGTATTTATTTCATAAAACTCTTTCCATATTGTTCAAATTTAAAACTAGGCCGTAGGCAAATTCAAACAATAAGATCCTCTTTAGAGCTGACGGCTTATCGTGCGAATTCCTACCGTGAATCATTTCTCTCTCTTCGAGTCTTCTATTTGCTGCGGTTGCGCATTAAGACAAATGTGAGAACACATCGATTAATGTCAAGTACCTCAAGTAGAATTAGAAGTTGTAAAACTTTAATAACATAAATACCTTTAGGTTTGGTGATTATTAACCACTATCTTCGTTGAATTTCATTGCCCGTTCCAGTGACCCTTAAGTTTGAAATAGTAACATATATCATCTGCTTAGAATACTGCTTTCGCCGTCTTTTAATGCTTTACTACTAAAGCAGCGTCGGCGGGGAGTAGAAAGCCACTTTGTTCATGCCAAAAGTTCATTAGTTTGACAGTATTAATTTGTTTATATATCGAGGGAAGCTTAATCAACCTTGTATACTGCTATAACTTGATACTTAGACATCTTGAATTTAGGCGATCTCGTGGTGATGAAAAACCCTAATTAAACTGACTTATCGGTGTCCCGAAAAGATGCGCACCCGTTTGGCGAGATCATCCAACGATTGCACAATTAGATTCACCGTGCGGTTTCAGTCAATGAGAGCACGAAGGTTTCATTATTTCCTCTCATGTTACGCACGGCTCCTTGATTCACTCCGGAAGCGATAAATGTATGTGCATGATACTACGTCATATGGGATGCGAAACGGTTCCATCCGGTCTGTAAGACATTTTGCTTTTAGAAGCATTTTAACTTTTATGCAACTCATATTTCTCCAGGAGTGTACACACTGCATTATTTGGAAGCCTTTTAGGAATTCCTTTATATAAGACATATTCGATCTGGAGTGCAGCTTGAAGACAACCTTGACTCAGGGTCATGTCTCAAATTTGCACCATTATACATGCAGCGAGTTAAAGTAGTTTGAAGCAAGTTTTTAGGTGTCTTAGGAGTAGCCATATCAATTCTACAAGCATAAGTATGTAAAACAACAGTTTAGTAATCTATCATGTTAAACACTTACAAAATAAATTGTAAAGTAATAACAATACTCAAAATCTCACAAAATATATTAAAAATAACGAACACTAAATCGGTTTTGTTCGGTTCCACAGCATCGGTGAGTTCGGGAACAATATAATTGAACTTATTGGGCCAAGTGAGTTGACGGGCAACAAAGTAATGCTCTACACGATGGGTCTAATTAGATAATAAAGAAATAAAAGTGGTCTAGAAATCTTAACTATTATTGCAATAAACAGACATTAATATACAATCGAAACCATGTTTCTCTCACTTTTGTGAAAAAACATGATCAGGTTTCATGTATCCAATATACAACCTTGGTTTCTCATGATGTCTAGAACGTGTTGCATCTAAAGTGTTGAGATTGAAGCATATGTTTCGGTCTGATGCAAGGGGCGAAGGGCCCGCAACGCCTCTCCATCTGTGGGGTCAGTTCGTGGGCGGTAGGAGCTCACTGGAAAGAAAAGCACCGTAACGCGCTGCATTGTAAGCCATTACGGGTCGCTTATGGTCATACGACGCTACCGTCGATTTACTGGCGCTATTTTTTAGGTTTTTCAAGATTCCGAACATTCTACTATAATTTAAGCGGACGTCCGTTACATAAGAAGCTTACGTCCCGTTACACCAAGCGGACGCCTCACAATAAGACAAGGTGAATCCAACTTAAAGCTTGCTGTAATCGACGTCCGGTTTAATTAAGCTTTATCGCCACGTTAACGAACCACTAACGAAAGTGTGTCAATACTCTATTCGAACTGCTCACCAAATCCTCGTAACGGCGAATTTTTTTTCTAAAATCTTAGCCATCTCACCTCATTAAGAAGTTACCAACCAAGTCGAATCGCGCCTAACGAATACGAGTCAACCAAAATAGATTAATCTAGCTTCTGACCAATGAACGGCCCACCCAAACCTTACATGCCAATTTATTTGTCAACATGATAATAAAAAGTAACAATTGTTATTATGTAAAGTTTGAGATTTTGATTTGGTAAGTCGAATAATTACTATGAGTATTTTTTATGATAAATACGATAATATTTGATAGGGGCGTAGGGGTAATTGCCCTCCCCCCTAAATTTTTTAGAAAAAAGTTACTATTCATTCTTCTCAAAGTATTAGTAAAGGAGGCGGTACGCATTTACATATAACAACATTTTTAAATATTTGTAAAAGTCAATTGCTAGAAATACGGCAAAAGATCCTCACTGAACACACTGCTGTACCTCACCAGCTTGATAACAAATGGACACGAATGCACGTAACGTAAACCAACCGCAAGCACACACGACGCCGCAAAGACTCGACACGACACTTATAAGCATGTAGAGATAATAATACTGAAGTAAAAATACCACAAGATGGTAACTCGCCCCAAAGGTAACATGCACCTATGTCCTGGGGCAACCCGCCCAACGGGCGGAACTAATTATGATAACGAATTACAACAAGGGGTCTATCTCCTCGAATCCTATTCTACTCTCAGACAAGACAAAAGTTCGTGCCCTCCTCGATTTTGCTACATCTATCCTCCATAACACACTACTATCTCTAGTATGTGTTTCTTACGTATTAAACAACTAACAAAGAAGACCTGTCAGAATGAGGTGTTAACAATGGGCTTGTACATACTAAAGAAGTTTTATAGAATAATTGTATATTCAAATTTATACAATAAAAGATAAAATCTCTCAAGCTCTTTTCCTCACAAAATAATGTAATCCCTATTATTTTCGTTAAGTTTAGGTCTGCAAGTGAGACCTTTATATAAGATAGACACAAACAAGTTTATGGTAATAATTTCGATAAACAAACCTTCATAATTGCTTCGATACTTTCCCTTGTACCATAACCAACTAAATTCGCACTTTTATGCTTGGGGTACACTCCAAGACACACATATATTATAGGATCGAAATATTTCTTCCATTTATTACCAAATTCAAGAAAATCTCAAAATATCTACACACACTGGAAGCAAATAACTGTCAGAAACCAACCTGCCTTCGACACTCTGTTCCAACACTTCACATTATTCACGCTTTGCCATCAACAAAATTGTCACCAATAAAATACTAACAAACTCCCTTGGCTAATATTTTTGTAGGCAAACACATACTCCCCTTAATCACATCTCCCTCCTCCCCTTTGCCTAAAGAATTTTAATTCATTAGCATCACACGAGTTCTTAACACTAGTAGAACTCGGCCCAACCATCGCCCACACATGCCTTTATCACATGTACATCCGTGACAAAGACAACATTGGTTTCACTCTTCTCTCTTTCACGGCACATTCTCCTCTCGATCCTCCATATTTTACCACCACAAGAAACAATTTTCGATAATCATTCTTGGATCTTCTATTTGTGTTAAGCTACACCGTAATTATCACTTTTGATCCTCCATTCCTTACTAAGAAAGAATTTCATAATTTTACTGGCTGGGAATAAATTTAGAATCCGGAACAGGAATTGGACCATGTCATTTAATGCTCCTACCATGTAGCCAGAATCTAATAACCCGCATCTAATATTATCAGTAATAGTATACTAGTTGCTCATGTATTATTTCGAGGAGAAATTAACAATTTTAGTTGAGAATGCAACAATTGGCTCTGGCTGGTAGTATATTTCGCATTAAGAGTTATAGATTCAGAATAGAATAGAAATAATATCAAGGTTGGGTAGGAATATTTATGTTCTAGCTATGTTATTACACCAGAATAATTAAACCGCAAGCCTCACTTATCGTTCAGATTATTATATTATATATATATATCGCTTCACAAAGGGAATCTTTATAAGATATATACTTTCGAAATATAATTGATATACCGAGACTAAGATAGTTCAGTAAGTATTTTATGTCACGAAAATTATACATTTGAAATCGCTTTTCATTAAAGTTTAACGACAAAAAGTTTTAAATAACACTGCAACTAAACCGACTTAACCATCATCCTAAATATCTCACCTACCCACCACTATCTCCTCATTCTTATCCCCCTCCAAAACAAAACCCATCCCCCCTTTCCCTACGGAACGGCCGAATCCATAAATTTCATCCCCTTCCCCTTGATTTTTTTTTTATTTTCTTGTGAAATCTTGTTGAATCTAACTCCAAAATCTCGTTCCTCATCTTCCGATCATCAAAGGTATGGGTTCTAATATTCAAATCTAAGTATTTTGAGCTTAAGTTGACTATTTTGAGGTTTGACTTTTAGGTTGACTTTGAGATTTTAACGACATATATGTATCATCTAAGCTAGAGTAGTATGGATATAAGTCAGAATAATCGATTTTGTGGTCAAAATGTGTTGATGTCGAGAAGTTGACTTTAAGCTGACTTTCAAAGGACTTTTGTAGAATTTGGAGTTAGACATATTTAATGAAACTTTAGTACTGGAAGAGTACTTTTGGAAGAAATAGATGTTTGGGAGTTTATGTTCACTTTTTGGAAATGAAGCGACTTTTGTTGACTTCAAGAAAATGTAAAATTGTAAAGTGTCTTGTTGGAGTTTAATGTAGTTGTTTTGGGAGTATAAGTGATGATTTGGTGTTGACTGACGCAGAGTATGCTGGGGCAGATTTTGCAAGTTGATTAATATGTGGGTTTCAATTAGTTGTTAAAATCTGGACACTAGTTGGGAATTGATTGTTTGATCGACAGATATTGCAGCAATACGTAACTGAACGAAGTATTGAG
>JADFUC010001901.1:0-48018 GCA_019722365.1 Lithospermum erythrorhizon
TGCCACGTATTGTTTCACATCTCCACCCTACCTAATGGGCGTCGCCAGCGCGCCTCACGGGCTGGCAACCTGGCTCATCAGGCTCTTCGACGGTGTGTCAAAGCCATCAGAAGTGTCTTCGGTAGATAAGGATAAATTGCTGATCATGCCCACTGGGATGAGGACGGTGATTTTTATGAGGAAGAATTGTGGGAAGCAAGAGATCATGAACGGAGCCCTAAAATCCCACTGCTTCCAAATACATCCGACGTCGGACATGTGAGGTCCCTGACAGTTTTCTCCCCGCTCTTCTCCGAGGGGTTCCTCACACCGCATCAAACCTCCGACGAATGGACATTTACTACTCACGCTTCCGATCCTCCCTGACTCAGCCTCGAATCTTCTTCAAACTTCGGCCATGACTTATCTACTCCCTAATTTCTCCGAATTTGAGCTGAATTCATCATTGCTTCGAATCACCAAATTAAATTTTAAAATCACAAACTTTACCATTTCCAATGTCCCTTTATATTAACTTTCATTGAATGTTCCTTGTTTAATCTAATACATATCGAAATATGAAACATGCAAGACATATGAAACAGTATAAATCAAATAACCACATGTATCAAAATTAAAGGCCAAAGAAGTCAGTTATTTACCCAAGTTCACGATTTTACGATATTGAATCCCCGTAAAAAGCTTAGTAAAATGTCTCATTAGTTGGTCATTTCAGGCCTACAAAAATTCCTAGATTAATATTACTTTGAACATGATCACAAATAAAATGACGTGCGACTTCTATGTGTTTGGTCCGTGAGTGTCGAACGGGGTTCTTAAGAATATAACGGCACTACAAGTTGGCTGTTAACCGAATACGATCAAACATAGTCCAAAGCCTTCTAAGTGTTTGTTTCATCCACAAAATTTTACCACAATTACCTACTTAACATATTCTATTTCTACAAGTGATAAGCAATTATTTTGCTTCATTGTAATTGAAGAGGCTATATTGCCTCAGAAAGTTGACAAGACCACTAGTTCTCTTCTATCTAACGCCAAGATCCCATAAAATCAGCATCTGAGTATCCTATGAGATGAAAAGCCTTATTCCTAGGGTACCAAAGTCCAAAATCTACTGTTCCCTTAACATAACGAAGAATACGTTTAACAACTTTTAAGTGGGATTCCTTAAGACAAGATTGAAAATGAGCACATAACAGACAACAAACATAATATCGTGACGCGGCTAGCAAGATAAAGCATACACGATCATACTCGATTCGCTTGCCTCATTGACGCACTTACCTTGTTCATCCTTTCTCCATATTCGCCGCCGCCGCTTTTCATTGGTGTGCTTATCACCTTTGCATCCTCCATGTCAAACTTTTTGATAAGCTCCTTGCAAACTTACTGGGATACCATCATCCATTGGGCTTTTACTCGAGCCTAAGAAAAAGCTAAGCTCTCCCATCATACTCTACCCTAACTCATCGGTCATCATTTTTGGAGAATTCTTCACACAAATGTATCATATTAGTAGAACCTAATATAATATCATCTAAATAGATTTGGACTACATCGAGATGTTTGCCCTCGTTTCGTGAAAAGCAGAACGAAGCCTGGCAAACCATCGGGACAATTAAATATTTGCTTAGTCTTTGATACCAAGCTCTAGGTGCTTCGCTTTAACTGCAGCGGATTTATCCAGCTTTAAAAACGTGATTGATATTTTACATCTTCAAAATCCGGCTGCCTTACAAAAACTTTTCTTCTAGGAACCATTTGTACGTACTTAACATCCATCCGATGTAGCTCGAAATTCATATAACTGTAAAAGGCTAATATTATACGATGGATTCCACCCAAAGAACAGAGCGAATGCTTTCATCAAAATATACCCGCTCGATTTCAAGTTATACCTCGAACAACAAGCCTGCTTATTTACTCAAACAATACCGCCATCAAGTTTATTTCAAAACCCATTTTGTTCCAATTATGTATCTATCGAGGTTTTTCAACCAAATTGTAGACTTTACATCTTTCGAATTGTTCAAATTCTTTGCATGGATATTACCCATTCGGATCATCTGTGAAGCCATGACATTTAGCGTACGACCGGGTAGACATGGGCACGTCTACGTAGCAAACATTATCGATTTAATTACGAGTAGCCATACTCTCTCGACTGATCACCAATAACAAGGCTCGGGAGGGGATGACTCTTACCATTGAGGCTTAGGCAGATCGCCGCTTTGGTCTACCACGTAGCAGTCGCTCACATCTGAGGCTATCTCCTCCTTTGCGAGCCTCCTCAATAGTGCTTCGAGGCTCTACCTTAGGGTTCCTCAAGAATGGTTGGTATGTTTTCCATCTCAATACCTACTAACTCATCATCATCTTCAACAAACCGCTAAGTGGAAAAAGGATTAGATTCATAAAAAAAACATGAATAGAATCTTGAATACATTGGTCCTTTTTATTATATATAACATACGCCTACTACGTGATTTAATAATCCAAAAAAATAGACCCATTCGACTTAAAGATCGAATTCTTTTCTAAGTTGATCTTGTGATTTAAAACAAAGCACTCGCAACCAAAAACCATGTAAGAACTAATAGCTCCAGCCTTTTACCACACCAAAGTTCATACGGTTTTAGATCAATGTTGGCTCTGTGAATATCCTGCTACATGCTGCATACGGCCAATCGTGACACCTCTAAAAATATTTTGGTAGGTGTTCATTTAACATTGTGCTCATCTAATTTGATGTGTCCAATGCATGACATCCTCCAAAGAACATAATCGATACTTCAGACATGAAATTTCATATGATTTCTCCAAGAATCGTAGTTAAGATAACTGCCAGCGTGAGGCCTGTAACTGCACATCCCTTCACCACAAAAACGACTCCATATTTCCTATGCTTCCCATGACCTTTTCTACGCGATATTAAGCACAAATTATAAAAACACAGCCTGGGAGAAGAATCAATAGCGGAATACTATCCTTATAAATAATAAGGATTATACTATCTTATTGATTTTTTTTGGTTTTAAGATTGAATTACAAATTATAGAAATCTAATTTTGGATTAATTAAATTATCCCATACAAATGAGATTAGTAAAATGACAAACAATTATAATGTAAATTGCGGCAAAACGAAAAAAAAAACAAAATAGTCAAGATTCAGTAAATAAATGAAATAGCAAGTGAAGAACGACCAATGATTTTAATCAGCTTCGTTTCCCTGTTGCCGACCGTCATTTTCTCCATCCCAAAGAATAATCAATTTTAATACGGAGAAAACCCAGTTCGTATACTCAAGCAACCTGCAAAGTATGGGCTTAATCTCCTTCTCAAAGAACCCTACGCTAAAACCCAAAGCTTACGCTTTTTAGAATTTCTTCGATCTTAATTTCCCGATTAAGAACCCAGTCACTACCTGTGATTTCAACGACCAATATACTAGTAAAATGAACGTGAACAAACAAGCTATGAAATCTCAAGCTATCAAGTTTTATAAGAGATTAAGAATGCATTTTTCTTTTGAAAAGTAAGGAATTTAGCCTGTAAATCTAGGCAAAGTCAATGTGGCTACGAGGCATCTTTTATAGAGTTCTAAAATGCGATAGAAAACCCCAGCCTGGACCTGGGGTCGAGAATTGTGTCTCACCATGTCCCACCTCCGTCTCAAGAGAGTCGGCTGACTTCTGACAAGTTCGACTACCCTCGTCCTCGAATTTTGTCCCGACTTTCACTCTGATTCTTTTTCACATGAAAAATATGTTTTAAACCTAATTTTTGACTTTTAATTAAGTGAATTTACCTCAAGTATGCCACGCTATATTGGGTCTAATCTGCTTAATTCAAGTTCTAATCAAGTTCAACACACATTGTTTTCAAAACGTTTTAAATATTCAATTCATATTAAAACTTGCATTCTTAATCGCTAACATAAAACAAGTTTAGTATAGAGATTTCTTACATAAGGCCTAATAAAAAAGACGAAGTCTTCAACTCTTCAAGCACGGCCTTCGATCCTTTGACATAAAGTTAAGTTCATGCATTTCGATTCGCACTACCAAAAACATCAAAAGATATTAGTACGTAAGGAGGTAGTTTGTTATTTTCAAAGGCAGAAGTCTAAAGATTTGTGGATCAACAAGCATAAGCATCAAGGCTTAATATGTTGTAATTTTAATTCGTAGATACACGATGTAATCCTATCATATTTTAATTTCATTTATCTCTTTAAGAAGTACTTATGGTCCATCACAGCATCAAAGGTATCCCCTATACAATTGTATTTTAAGTAATTTTATATTTTATTAATGAATATTAATCATCGTTTCAATTAAAAAAAAGGACTAAAATGGTACTACCTCCATTTCAAATTAATTTTTATATTTTATTAATGAATATTAATCATCGCTTTCAATTAAAAATGACTAAAATTAAGTTTACTATCAACCAACCGATTTATTGTATTTTCAACTACTCAACCCCGAAATTTTTAATTCTTACCACACAATACTCCACTGAACAACTAGAATACTATTAAAATAATATTTATAATTTTAATGTGTTATTTTTCAAATAAATAATAAGCATCGCAAAATAATCTAAATTGTTCGAATAATAAACATCAATCATTGTTCGAAGTACAAAATGCATTATTTAAAAACATAACATCATCATTATTTAAAAACAAGTAATCACTATCAGAATGACTATCGTAATTGCTAGAGAATGATCACAAATGCTTCAGATTGCTTTTGAGATTGATTATGGCGATCGCGTATCATGGTAAAACGGCGAAGGTCATTCATTTTATGTATTCTTAATGATCATCTTCAACTTTTCTTTGTGGGGGGAACTAACGTACCGCTTGGACGGTGCCACATTTAGTACAAAAATAGTCATGGTTCAGCCATCGACTAAACATGGTAACATTGTGATCACACGATACCACGCTTATTTATAAAGTACGTGGGTAATTCCAACGCTCGTAAAAGTAGCTATCGAATGTAATTACGTGATCCCAACGTTACTAATTTCGAAAAACCAGTCGTTATTAAAGTTCAACATTCAAAACTAGTCAGTTGAATATATATTTAATATATTATTGACAAAGATGAAAGCATGAATTAATATATTATTCTATAAACAATAGTGTATTTGTAATTAAAATTATTTCAAGAAATAATTGAAATTATTTTATTTAAAATCATATGCTTATTTAGTATCAATATATGGATACGGTATTAACATTTATTAATATATCATTCTTTAAACAAGAAAAGTTATTTATTGTAAATAATATATTATCAAAAGCAGAATATTATATAACACTCAAACTCAAGGGGAAGTGAACTAGTTTCGAACAAATTCAATGTTCACAACAATTTATAACTCTAGAATAATATATTTATATAACACTAAATAACTTTTATAATTTCAAGAATATATATTATATCTCATGCTTATCCATATAATTATATTATTTAATATCGAATAACTTTTATGATTTAAATAAAATTAAACATGTTACTAGTTTATCAACATATTATAAATCAATAAAGAAGACGATTCTTTTCAATTATTTCTTGATATAATGTTTAATTATTTTGTAACACTCAATTATTTAAAGATTATTATATTAATGTATTTGTACTTTATCAATATCTGAAAAACTTTACCATTAAATAAATTTCATAATATAATAATAGAGTTTACATTCAATCTAATTACTTTGTAATATAATAACAATATTGTTATTTTAACAATATGTTATTTAATACAAAATTCTTATTTTATAATATATAAATTATAATATTTTTGATACTAAATCATTTAACTACTTGAACAATAATAATACAACAGCTAATAAAGTCTAACATTCCATAATAGTTGTTGACATACACTTCAAATTCATGTAGATAATCGGGTTCAACTTTCAACCCTACATATTTAATTTTGTCGATAATAATCCTACCATCCATGTTAGCTGGGCTTAAAGGTTTAAACAGAACCATCAATTTCAAACGGTGTCACGTTAAATTTAATTTCTTTAAAAGAGGGCATCGAATCCATGCTCAATATTTTAGCGGTCAGCCAGCTCGGTTCACTTATTATTAGGCCGGACCAAAGTTGTGTCACATACAAGTAAGGAGGAGATCACTGCTAGAAGTATGCTGAAATAGTATGTCACGTGTTTCCCAAGAGTCGCTGTGACTTCCTTTCCGCGCAGAGGCTGATTTCTCCATGCACTACTTCCGGTACTACCCGATTTCTACGGCACTCCATAGATGGCTCCCCGCAGAAATAAAGAGTCAAGACGCAATCGGAAGAATTTTTGATAAGTGGATTCATTTGACCAAGTAGTTCACCTTGGGTGCTCCTTGTTATTTGGTCAAGAAGAAGGACGGATCTCTGGTGACAGACGATTATAGCAACAATAAAGTAACCATTAAGAATCGATATCGTTGCCTGTGATCGATGATCCATGATCAATCAGGATGCCCTAAGTATTTTCTAAGATCGACTCGAGGTCAGTTACCATCACTGAGGATTAAGGAAGATGATATATCAAGTCGGAGAATAAACAAGATACGGGCACTAATGGAAGTTTTGTGATGCCTATGAAGCTCAATGCACGCACCCTGTATTTTTATGACCCACGACCCAAAGTGCTCGCCTTACTTGATAAATTTGTGTGTGTCTATTAATAACATTTTATATATTCCTCGATGCTAGAGTAGCATGGCTAACACTCGAGAATCAGCATTGAGACTTCTGAGAGAAATGGACTGTATGCTAAATTTTCCAAGTGTGAACGTTGGTCGGCAGTGCGCTTCCGGGTCACGTGATTTCGTGGAGAGGGTATAAGTAAGCCGATCCTCAAAAGTTGAATCTGTAATTTAATCAACACCCATAAGCAGCATCGAAATAAGAAGTTTTCTAGGCCTAAATGGGATATTATCGTAGATTTATACAATCAATTATTGCAAATACCCATGACCAAGTCGATTTTTGTATGGAGTTCCACTTGTCTGGGAGCTGAGATCGCGTGAACTAAGCCGAATGAAGTCAAAGAAAAATTAAAACTACCGTCTGTCAATTCTTCCGTTAGACAGACGGCTATGTTGTATAGCTGATGTTTCACATCGTGGGGTTCGATGCGACTAATGAAACATAGGCGTAGTAGCTTATGACTTTACGCTGGTAAATCAATTGCAGTTAATTACCCGATCACGCATCGCATTTGAAACTACGCACTGTATTCGCACTTAAGATTCGAGGCATTATTTTGTAATGGCACATTAAATTTTTAATGGAATACAAGAGTTTGAAATACCTCCCACGCAGCAGATCCTAACTGGTAAGCAAAGGTGGATGGAGTTTATTAGCGATTATGATTTCTTCCATCGAGTATCATCCGAAAAAGGCGAATAGAAATACGATCAAGTCGTGTGGAAAGGCTAAGGAGCCATCAATGAAACGTATAACTTGGTGTTAATTTGAGTAGAGCCGATGGCGGCTCATATGCTAAATAGCAGCTTCGACCGGTTCTTCACGGAATACTCGAGCGGCAACCAAAAAGATGAGGTTCGCGAAAGATAATCATAAAAGCGGAAGCAGATCGGATTTTTATGCAGAGGATCGAGCCCTTATAATGCATGGTAGATTATTCGTGCCTTACTCAAAGAGCTAAAAGGAGATCTGATCAAGCTCATAATGCCCCATATAATATGAATCCGGTGGTACAAAGCATGTATGTAGACTTAAGAGAGCGTATCGTGGCCCAAATACGAAGAGGGAAATTGCCGAAGTTTGTATCAAAATGTCCGACTATTAACAAGTGAAACATAGAACATTCCATTATTCAAATGGGCTATCGCAACCCCTTCCTATTCAGAGCGGACTCGGGGAGCATACTATAAATGGACATTTTGCTTCTCGGACCCTGCGACATCGAGAAAGAACATGGTATTTTGGAAGCGACAGCCGATGTGACCGTCGAATCTACTATTTCTTACCAATTAAATCGACTCACGGTCCCCGAGCAAATGCGTCAGATGTTGATCATATCAGGCGATTGCATTTTGTTTATTCATTGTATCTGATCAGATGCTAGATTCACTCTATTTTGGAAAGGATTTCAAGAATGGGTCGGGCGTTAATCTAAGTACATCATTTCATCCACAAATGACGGGCACCGTAGAACAATCCAAAACATTGGAGGATATGGGCCATGAAGCTCATGTGGCCGAACTTTTCCTAAATTGGGATTATGAAATGCCTTAAGATGAGTTTGCATATAATAATAGCTTCCATGCCAATAACGTAGATGGCACCATCTGGTATGCCAGACGCAGAAATGTGAGGGACTTCTAGCTCATTTCGAAAACGGGGTGAGGGAGATAGAAAAATATATATCGCAGCTGTGGAAAGTGTCGGTAGAAAGCATAAAGTTGATACAACAACATTTGAAAGTGGGTACAAGATAGACAAGTATGTATGCAAATCGTCAGTCGAGTAGATTTGAAATTAAGACAAAGTCTTCTTGACAATATCCCCGCGGAAAGTGTGTACTGAGATTCGGGAAGAGAGGAAGTCGAGTCCACGTATATATCTGCAGAGATTTTGATGTAGTTTGTCCGTGGCCTATCAAGCTTAGCATTGCCTTAATCGAGTAATTCATAACGTGTTTCATGTGTCATAAGCCTGAAAGTATATTCCAGATTTAATTCCATATCCTGTAGGTCGAACCACCGAGCTTCGGTAGACCTACGTATGAAATAGCAATGTGAAAATTCTTCTTGATCGAAAGGAAAAAGTGTTGGCAATAAAGTTGTGGCTTTAGTAAAGGTGTTACATAACCAACGACGGGAGTGGGGTTACGTAAACGGTGAGAAAGATGTCGTAAATCGAGCATCCGCATCTTTTCGAAGAAGGTTACCTTAAACTTCAGGTTGGCAATATGTGTTAACATGCTAATTACGGCGAGGGACGAGAAAGTTATGATTGAGTAACGTGGATAACCGCGTAGCTACCCAGAATGCGAGTTGACGGCTTGTGATGTTAAAATATCGATGTCAATCGACTCCGGCCATAGTGCTGAAAGTAAATTTCGAGGACGAAATTTTTATTAGCGGGTAAATAATCCGCGCTAGTTTATTAAAATATCATATATATATATCGTCAGGCGGACTGAGATAGTACAAATACTTTAATAAAAATTTGATATACCGAGACTAAGATTATATGAGCAAGATTTTATGTCAAGGCGGAAAATTTTACATTTGTAATCGGTTTCTATAATAATTTTAATGAAGCGAGATATAATATCGCTTACCAACGCCTTAAACCATCATAATATATTCCACCTACCACCACTATCTTCTCATCCTTATCATCATATCATCTCACAAACAATCCCATCTCCTTTCTTCCCCTGGCCGAATCAATTCTCCCTTCCTCAATTTTTTCAATTTCTTCCAATTTTGACAAGGCTCAAGACATTTAAAGTTGATTTTCATCTTCCTCTCATCATCTTCTACTCATTATGTAAGAAAGTCGAAACTTTGGAAGTATATTTTCTAAGATGATTTTATAAGTTTGACTTTCGCTGATTTTTCTTAAATTGAGTTTTTAAAGTTCAAACGGTATGTATATCCTAAGCTTGAAATATGTATTTAGTAGCGCATTATAATTGATTTTGGGGTCGAAAGCGTATCGATTGGGTTAGTTGACTTTTAGGTTGACTTTTCTAAGTTTCTTTAAATTATATTATGACGCATGAGACTTTAATATAGTTGTTTCTGGGAATATGTCGGATTGATGTCGATTTGAGATACGGCTGAAAGAAGTTATTCCAAATGGTAGTAATCGCAAGTCAATTAAAGGTCGATTATAATGGATTAATTAGTCGGGGAATCATCGCTGGATCATTGCACTTGATTAAAGTGTTAGCGGTCGGTGCAGTGGGACGACTACCGAAACGAGAATCAAAATGGTTGAAGTTTTGTCGCTTCATTAGTCATAAGACACGCGTAGTAGCTGCTCCACCCCAGAAGTTGTTAAAGTTGGTAAACGAAATGTTGATAAAAGTTGGAATGTTGTAAGTTTTACTAGTTTGCGTTTTAATGATTTATAATGTATTCATTCTCAATTATGAGATGTTGTGTAATAATTCTGGGGCTTATTGACTAGATTCTATACCAGGTTGTTTGCTTACATTTAATATTAATTGGAATTTAATGTTGTAAGAGAGGATGTTATTAATCGAAGTAAATAATGTATATAATTGTTTCGGATAGAGCTGAAGCCCGGATCTAAAGACGCTAATTCACTTAGAGATATTCTAGTTGCTTGAATCGAAAGTAGTAAAAAATCTCACTATGGAACCTTTTCATATATTATGATTATATATTTGGCATGTGTTGTTATGTATTATATTGGAAATGTATATCGAAGTTATGTAGACGTAATGTTGGCGAGATCATGTTACCAGATCGATGTTTATGACGTAGTCATAGATTATACCACGCTGGCCAGACGTGGATCAGGTCAGCGCTGTGGTTTCAATACAGCGGTCAGCGCCAGATTCGTTGTGCTGATTTCGGGGCGGAACGACAGTGTATATATACATTGCGCTGAAAGTAAATGAATCGAAAAATTTAAAGCGATATTTATTATCATATGAAATGGCCTTGGCGAGCATTCGAGGTTCATGGATATGCATATCGAAATGAAGAAATTTCATTTTATGATCGCTACGTATGTATCCGCGCGGGCGACGCGTATGTCGGTGGACGTTGATTAGCCATTTGACGGAGGCTTGACGTTGTACATTTACCGGACTTTTCAACTTTATTGTTTGGGTAAGTAAGCCTATTTGGAATGAATATTTGATCGCTGAAGGCCACATAACTATGAATAATCTGCTTAATTGTATACATATGCTTTATTATATAATTATGATTATATATGGTTGGATACCATTTAAGGTGATTTGTATTCACTACCTTCCGCCTACTCCTATTCTCTTGTATGGACGTTTATGCCCGTGTTTCTAGGAGTCGATCGCCGAGGTCACGGTGTTACGCCGTGCTACGGATTAAGATCGAAAGTGAAGTTACAAGTGACAGTAAGCTCCCAAGTAGCTCTTCTTCTAATATCTTTTCCTCATGTTATGTTGTTAGAACTTCTATGTCAGATAATACCTGGTCAAGCAAGGATCATACTATTATTATGATGTATCAGGATACTAAGTTGGGTATCATGGTTGTATATTTTGCGCTGATCTACGTCAGATTGCTGTTATGTTATTCTCGTGACGCTGGCTGTTGGGATCACAACGCATTTTTCTAATTAAAAGAAGATATTATTTACATCGAACGGCCTTTTTACGCTGCTATCCATCGACCCGCCGACTCTGGAAGGCATTTATCGTTGATGATCTTAACCCTCGCGACGACCTAATCTATGGACGGTTACATTAATCACTATAATATCAGTCGTGTATCTCGAATTTGCATACACCAAATGACTTTTCTTTCTCTTTCTAATGAATTTATTCATGTTGTTAGTTCACTTATGATTTAGGCAAATGAATCGTTCTTTCCCCACTTAATAAAAATCAACTAGTTTGGCGTACCTATTATGTTATGTAAAAATCTTTGATTGAATCGAGACCGATCCCACGTAAAAAAATTGATCCCTAAACTTGGGATTCGAAAGAAAACTCGATCCCAATAATAAAAAAGTCGAATACTGATCCAACCCTATTACCTAACCATTCTCATAAGTGTTCATATTACATTCTATACTTAATAATTTAATCATAACGGATTCATTTTATATTTTTTCACATTGTGTTATGAAAAATTACATTAAAATCTTTTATAATCAAGTAAAAAGACGATATATACTTCCTCCGTCTAAAGTTTTAATCGGCATAGCTTTGACTGCCATCAGATATATGGAAATTTAATTAATTTTTTTAATTAATAAAATTCATTTCTATGGATTTATTAATTTCATTAATTTTTCAATCGACACACGATTACACGGTTTGATTTCAAGTGCTCACCGGAGCTTCCGAATTAAATTGCTCGAGAGAAAATAATGCGTTTCCTCGCGATTCAAGCATTCTATATTAATTTTGTGTTAAAATTAGTATTATATTAAGAAACCTAATTTTAAACTCAAGAGCTTTTCAAAAGACACGTAAATAATTAATGAAACCAGAAATGCTCTGGTTAATAAATAAATTAATTGACCTAAAAAATCTTACAAAAGAGGGCTCCCAACTCCATTTCTGGTAACGTTTGCAAAATATCCGACGGTCCAGACATGCCAAAATCAATCTACTGAATCGCAATCACCAAAATGAACCTAATTAATCGTAAAAGGCGCCGAAGTTTATATAAACCCCTATATTTTAGAAAAATAGATGGGGAAAAAGAGAAGAGAAAATCCGCAAGAAAAACAGAAAAGTTCTGGCAGTTAAGATCAAGCAGGACACTTAAACGCCTTTAAAACATCTCCAAAGTCAGGATTCAGCGAGGAAGCCAAGACCTCGCGACACCCGAAGACCCAAGAACACATCAAGGAAGCGCACAATCCCTGTAAATCCGGACAAGAAGTCAAGGTTTCCATCCCCAACAAAACAGAGTAAACACGCTGTAAGTGCCCCTCATGTCAGAAATCAACAATGAAAATTGATTCCTTTACGCCTGCCGCGACAATCAGGCATCACCACCGGTCAAGCTAAATACGACATTACCGGAACTTAGTGTTCACCTTAGTAATTTTATATTACTAGCCGCTGGGTCATTGCGATAATTTAAGGGTTACATGATTTGGGATCTTACTTCATAATCGTTATAATAATAGTTATTGGTCGATTATTATTATTATTAACTTACTATTATCTCGAGCTCTTTGGGTCACACATATACAATGATATTCGAATTATATTTCATGCATGAAATTAAACGAGACTTGTATATCGGTAGATATATCTCTCAATATTTATATATTTTAAATACATATCATGCTTAACATCAATCGGGTTAAACTTGTAAGTTTAATCAATTAAGTAATCAAATTGATGAACGATTTGATAAAGCTTATTCGACAAGGACTCGTTAAGATTTTAATCTCGACTCAAGTTAACTAAAATGGAACAACTCACTCAAGGACTCATTTATTTGGATTAGAAGCCATAACAAATTCAATTAAGTTAACGAGTTAAACTGATTTCTTAACGAGTTGCTTAACGGTTGGGATTAGGCTTTTGGTATTTAAAGAAAGAGACAAGGTTTTTTCATTTCATGAAAAAACTCTTGCCTCCCTCCTCTCCAAAAAGCCGCCCTCCCCAAGAATTGGAAGAGATTTTCTCTTCCAATTTTGTTCCTCTACAACTCTAGCAAGTTCAAGTTCACGGATTCGCTTCCTTTGCCAAGGCAATCTATGACATCATTTCTCGCAATGACAAGCTGAGAGTGTTTCAAGCGGTTTTCATGAGGCATTTTGTGGGTTTTGGTTCATTTCGCCTTCCGCCGCAATATAAGTAAATGTTATTCATATTGCAATATTATGTGTTTAGATTAATAAGGCATTATTTCAGATCCGGGATGTATGAATTAAGTATTTATCATTTAATAAATTACTAGATTTCAATGCCTCAAAGCCTACCAAGTTTGATGTATTTTATCTAATTCGATTTCAGGCGCTGACGAAGGACAATTAATTAGATTGATTTCATGATTTGTATATTCAATCGATGAATATATAATATGAAAAATCAACCCATTTTATATGTATATCACACTACTGAATCATCATTTCATCAGACATTTGATGATTTGGTATTTGTTTAATTATTTCATGAATGAAAAGGATTAAAACTTGATTAATTTTATGCTTTTAATTGAGGTAGAATCATTTTCATTTTATGTAGAAGTTAGAAATTTTAAGAAAATTACTTAAATTAAATATGTGTTCACGAATTTTGCTGTTCATCCTTATTTTTCCGCACTTTTGAATTTTTTAAGTAATTCCGAATAATTCATTGAATTGATCGTTTAGGTTTAATCGAAAACTAGAAGTTTTTTTGATGAAATCTAATCGACATGTTCAATAATGATATTGTTGATGTTCAAGTCGAATCCCTTTAATATTTTGAATTTTTTTTGTAGCCTCCAAATTGTTTTTACAAAGTCGCAATTAATACGAAAACCGAATGAATTACCAAAATGAATCGCCGAACTTCGCGCTCTCGCATGTGGCGCTGCCCGTGCCTAATAGCACGCCCGCCACTGACGTAGCTCACCGCCGCATTCATTTCATTCGCATGCGGTCGACCGCGGCGGCCGAGCACGGTCAGATTGCCGTCGTATTGCCAAGCCAAGCTTCGTCGGCCCATTTTGAAACCTCAAATGTATTTTTGTGTAATTAAGTATTTTAAAATTATCGTAATTATTAATTTCGTTTTAAATGCTAAATCATAAATTTTCATTACAAGCATTTATCAATATATATCTTGAATGGCATTAAATTTGAGTTATATTTCCCTTTTATAATTATTTTCATTAATTGATAATTTTTGAAAATATTTTCATGGTAACTTTTAAAATTTGAATTTTGGAGTTAATTATTTGTAACTAATTATTCCATAATTTAAGAGGTTGGTAATTATTGTAATAATCATCATTAATCATGCGTGAATATATTTAAATTCAAAATTTATATTAATTGATAATTAATTGTAAAATAATGGATAATTAATTAGTCAATTATGAACACATTTATTTTCATTTTATTGAATATATATGACATTAAGTGCGTTCATTTATTTTAATGTTTTTCCTATATATATTATTACGGAACGGAAATCTGAGGCGTATAGCACCCACGTTTTTCCTGGGTCAAGCGAACTCCGACTTTTTGACTAGTGGTCTCGAGCATTTGCAGAATCATTTCAAGCAAAGCAGAGAACCGAATACACGCCGAATAAGGTTCCTCCAAAAACCTAATGATAGCTTCTCCCATCTGAAAGTGGATCCCACAAAAAGTACAACTCGACGTCATGGGATGTCCAACGTTGCCACGCTCACAATACTTTAACCTTCATTCCAGATTCAATATGAAAAGGTGGCAGATATGACATATACCCCAGCAACTCGAGGAATTAGTCCTGAAAGTAGCTGTAAACGGTAGATATTTACACCGTCGATGCTCCTCATATCATTAAACGATTGGCTCGGTCGATCGACCAACGCCCGGCACCGTTGTCTCTCACAGTTGGTCATGATCTCATCCTAAAGTCTATTCCTGCATAAATTTCCCGCTTGTCAGCTTTAACTCAATATATGTCATGGAAGTTATCTCCTAAACGAATTGCATTTAGACGCATCACTTAACGCCGAGACGACTGCAAGCACTAAAATCTCATTCTTCTCGCTTTGGCGGTCCAAAACAAGCAAGAAATTCAAGAAGAAGAAGAAGTTTCATCCTGTTCGCGACACGGGAACACTAGAAGCGATGAAAATGTCATTATTCCTGAACTTCCAGTCACCGGAAGCTCCACCTCCGTGAAGTTCACAGATGATAGGAAGAATGGTCTCACGACCACTCAACCTACAGGTATGTATGTTATTGAAGTTTGTACAACTTCTAATTCTACTTCAGGCGTACACCGTCAGCGTTCTCATATTTGTCATAATACGCAACCCAAGTCGCTACACTGAAAGAGGCGAAACGGATCTACGCCATTGGGGAACGCTAAGTGTCATGGCCTCGCAAAGAGGATCCACGCCTTTAAATTTGCCTCGGTCTTGTTTCAACTTATGACCGGTTTATTATGTACCTCAAGAATTGGTGTGAATATTATTTATATTTTGAATAATGATGGGATTTTCATTTTCACAGATCCCAAATTAGCTTGGGAATCATCGAAATCGGGTAAGATTTGGTACCGCCTCCCTTCAAAATGGTCTATGCTTGCATATGATTATGAATGAGTAACATAAACTTAAACGGAATAAGCCTAACGACTTAAAACCTACCATAATGGCGGTATCAAGTAGATTGGTCATATTAACGAGAAACGAATCAAGGTAAAACCCACTCCGTGAATACTTGAAGGTTTCGATTATTTAATCATACGGTAAGCGCGAATCTTGCCTTCCTCGAAAATGAAAAGCGCCTCTTCACCGATTCAATGAAAGCGGCAAGCCGATTTATCAGGGGATCATACTCACCGACGACGCGTGGGCCAATGAACACATTCGCAAAAAGGACAAGGATAAATTACTAATATATTTATTGATGATTACAAAGAGATACTGCTTTCAGGTGTCTCGATGCAGACACAAAATGCGATGAACAGTAATCTACCCTCAGATAACAAGCGTGACACTAACCGTCAATAACTCTAGCACCAACAACTAATGCGAAAAGTAAAATACCAAAAGTAAAAATACGCTTTGGTAACTCAGGTTCAAATACAAAAGAGCACCTTACGCCTGGGGGGCGCTGACCAAGGAAGGATTCCAATACAAGCATCACAAATAAGGTCTTACTCGAACGCCCCCATTCTTCTTCGGCCCTATTCTACCCAACTGAACGTATAAGCTCGTGCCCCCCCGACTATAACATATCCTTCTTCACTACACTACTATCCTTCCTAGTATGTGTAAACTACAATACTTTTCACTAGAATAAAATCATGTAACCAAAATACAGATAAATACAATACTAATGGAGTTTATAAGAATACTCCGCATTCATCCTACACACTAAATCCTCGTCATCAAAGCCTCTATGCTTCAATACAATATGCACACTCTTGTTTTTCCTCTCACCTTCGTCTCAAAACGGTTTTACAATATAGCGTAGGTTAATACGCAACGCTTATGTTAGCCATTTCTATAAACTAAAAACTTCCATCTTCAGATAATAAATGCTTCCTTTAACAACTTTCCCATTTGATTTTAGACGTGTATCTTTGTTCCTTGATGGATGATACATATAAGCTCAATCGAATCATATCTTCAGGATTCTCCGTGATCCTCTTCTGTATATGGTAACAAAATTCATGCGAAAGACTTCAATGTAATTTTTGAATAGTTGCTTACCATTTTTAAGGAGCGCTGTCGCATGTCGAAACACTTCGAAAGCAACTATAATGCACTAACAAACTCCCCTTGGGTAATTTTTCTGATAAATATTTTGAGAACCCTACACGTCACATTCAAGTGTATATAACTCAGTCAAGTAAATATCCTAAGTAGAAAACACAACGTAAATACCCGCTAATCAACACAAACACAAACAAGATGGATTATTTAAGAACATAACATAGAACCAACTGTCAATACTTCAGTCAAAGACAAATGGCCAAAACAGGATGCCAAAATAAAAGAAACAGCTTTCACACATGGCTCACACCTCACCAAACATCCATAATTAACACAAGACATGACAAATAGAGAAAAAATTATCTAATTAAGGTTCCTCCTTTCCGACATTTCCCTATTTGTCCTTAAAAAACATAGCCAAAGACGCTGGGCTCTAATCACAACATCAACATAACTGCATTCATCACCAAAGATTCATGATTATCCTTACCAAATGTTCCCTCAATCTCGCTCTCCAACATCAATTTACAGCTCGTTCGACCACCTGGCACGACTCTCTTGCAAAGAGCCGCACCTGCCATCACTGAGTCACAAGTGTCTTCTTCACCTAAGTCCCCAGCGTACATCGACCACGAAGTCCCTTCCATCGCCTCGGAATGATGGTAACGACTTCTGATCGCCTCAATGCTATCGGATATCGTGAGGATATCATTGTACCGCTTAGAAGAATGTTGCTGCGCATCATATCTGGCATGCTGTAATCAAGCTTCAACACAAGACATGAAGCATATCGAAGTGATTTGGATCAAAGAGCACCATCCCCATATCAAAAAGAAGAAATGGGTCCCAATAATATACAAAGAACTTTCCCAATGCTTTAATACCGTATTACGGGTACAGGATCCAATTTGGTAACTCCTACCCGACAGAACACAAAGATAATTTAACACTCAACCTGTAGGACGGTAGCCCCTCATTCTCGCATGTATAACAACTCCAAATTTATTAACACCTCGACTATATCACTACCAAATTATACCCACGCCACCCCCATCGGGTCTTCCAAATGATCATTTATCAATCGGGAGAAAATCAAAGGTAATGAATAAGCGAAATGTTACCTTACGACAAGGCGAAGGGTTTAGTTGTCATCGATGTCCCTGACATGCCGTGATACGAACTCCGTGATGCCTTCTGATGTAAATAAGTAATGGGTAACCTCCACAGCAGCCCACGACTCCAAATTTCTCCTCACACCCCATGATGTCGAGTTCCTTTGCATCATTTTTACAACACCCTCAAGAGCTACACGGCCGGTTGGCCACAAACTTCCACCGCCATGGCATCAATATGGGGACACCTGGCCATCTTTCGGAATCCTTTATTCCCACCTGCTCTGTTCTCATTCAACCTGAACTTTCCCTTTGCCTTCTCCTTCTCTCCATCACAGAAGAACATCCCTCCTCCCCTCATCAGAGTCCTCATTAACATCATTAACTCAGGTTCGCGGGCTGCACCGGCCATCTATTGCCTCTGAGCAGCTGTACGACTTCCGCTTGTTCTTCAAGAACATTCTCTTCACCTTTCTCCATAGCCATCACCTCGCTAGCCTCTTCATGCACGACAGTTAACCTTTCGCCTTTCTCTCGCTTTCCTTGCCTTCTGGCGCCTCTCTCCTTTTGACGCTTTTTGTTTAAAGTTCTGGGGCGACCAAATTTCACTCATTTTCCTCAGTTTCCTCTTCTTGGATTTCTTTGTTTCAGGAGAAGGAATCACATCATCATCTTCATCCAAGGTGTCAGTAACACCTTGATCATCAACACCATGAGCCTTTCGCCATAAGCTCAGATCACTCACTCTAGTACGCCGAGACACTCTCCATAGTGTTAACATCAGATGTCTTTGACCGATCATCTGTAACATCAACTTCATTCAAAGTGTCCTTTAACACTGTCTATCGACAGCTCTAAGCCCCTTGTTCGTTCGCACAACATCGTGCACCACATCCTCAATCACCGGATCAGACCCTTCACAAAGATCGACCATCACATTCGAACCACCTGGCCGCACTGTGAGGATTTACTCAACCATAGCATTTCACTCACCGATCGTAATCCTCAACGCGCATCCCTCCCAAATTCATTCACGTAAGACGGTTCACATCTCACATTGACAGATGGCATATCAGACGGCCCCTGCACTGGGTAGCTTCTCGAACACAGAATACGCAAGAGTCGAGATTCTGGCCCTTCAACACTGCCTCTACCACTTCCCTTTGACCATCTCTCTTCAACATTAATTTCAAAGATAGTGGCTTCTCATCTCCAACATCATCATCTCAAGATTATGCATTTTACCTCACCTGTGGTTATCTAGTTCTCGCACTTCAGTAATTAATCCACTCCAGACAATTATGACGCCGAACCTCCGCTGGGAATTTGTGTCAATAATGCCAGCGAATACTCGGTGGCATCGACTCAAAATAGCCTCATCTTTATCAACGATCTTCAAGTTCCGAGTTCTCGCTCCCGACTCCCAGCCTTCCCGACCCTTCGTCACTATTGTGGGGTCAACTCTCCTACGCATGCCTCATCTATAAAGTTCGCACTTTCTTCTTTCCCTTGGTGGCTTCCCGAAGTGTTCAATCTCGTGTCTTCACCCATACTTTACGTGTCGTTTTAGCAAATCAGAATGCAAGCAGCTTACGGGAATCTTGCTAGGAAGCATGACCGAGGCCTTTGATGGATGATTTTGAAGAAAGTATGACGAAATTGGAAGGTTTAATGGCGGTTGTAATTATGAAGAGAAATATTTACGTAAGCTGATTGTAAGTGAACGCCATGGCCTGACAGCATCCCACCACATTAAATAAAATTTCATTAATCGACATACCGAGTCATCAAACCTCTTTCCTTTTCCGCCTGACCATAACTCGACGGAATAGACTTCTGCACATCCATACTGCCTCGACTTCACCTCACGAGAACCCATGCTCCTCCTCATACTACAGGTAATACTTCATACACACAAGGCCAACCCCTTCCTTGATTGCTATCGATCAACAACAATAAATAACCGCAAGCAGAGATTATCTCAAGGATCAAACTTAGTCAGACGCAAAGCCTTAGTGAAAATATCTCGCAAGTTGTTTATCACTACATGCTCATGGATACTTTGTCTTCTACCAACTCGTATAAAATGATGCCCTATATCACGTGTTTGGTCTCTGGGCTTACGCCGAATGTGATTTTTGATATATCAATGGCACTCAAATTATCACAATATAAGCGTCACGGCATTTCTACCACATTATATTTTTCTGCCATCTTCTTCTATCCACAAAGAAGTTGAAAATAACCGAATACCATGCATCAAATTTCACTGGCTGAAAAGAGAAACCGAAGTTTTGCTTTTGCTAAACCAAAGACACTGGGTTATTTTCCAAAAGTTAAGCATCCACGACGCCAGCTCTTTCTATCTTCTATTTCCGCCCAATGGCATCACAATATCCTACAAAGGAATTATTATTAGTATCGAAGAATATAAAAAGTCCATAGTCCAACGTACTCATTCACATATTTTATTGATTCTTTTGGCTCGTTCAAATGATTTTCTTTAGGATTTGCTCAAACCGAGCAAAAACTCCAACCGAGCAGTGAAATGTCAGACGTTGTCATAGATATACGTCAGACTCCCTATCATACCCGATAATTGTTATGTCCACTAAGCTTCCATCGATCTTTACTTATTTTTCACATGAGTTGCAAATGGGTGTCCTCTTTGACTGGTATTTTCGAGTCCAAATCTTTTAACTAGCATATTTCATACGAAATTCCATCCTTCATCCGGGCTGACTGGAACTAAGAAAATAGTTCAACTCTACCACGCTTCATTTCGAACTCCGAATTTATTGTACAAATTATTGCACTAGCTGTCTGACGCCCTCCAAAGATTATATCATCAACATAGATTTAACTATCAAATTAACCTTTTCAGCTGATAAACAAGACTCGCCGCCTCTCACAGATCCTCACACAGTACTCGCGAAGTCTCGTACCATGCTCAGGGGCTTCGCTGAGACCATAAAGGCTTTCCGCCGATACACGTACGGACATCTCTGCTATCGATTTAATCCTTTCGGGTCGTTTCTACATGTGACGCTCTTCTTCAACAACCGCGATTGCAAACGCAGACTCTTCACATCCATCTCATACGCTTAAACTTCATCATATGTGCTATGCTAAGCATGAAGACGTATAGCCTCTAACCCGCAACAGGAGCAATGTTTCCTCAAAGTCTTATGCCTTCCACTTCAGAATATCCTCGCGCTTCACTAGTCTTCGCTTTTTATTCCTAAGAATAACTCCTCGCTCATCGGATTTATTTTTGAAAATCCATTTTGTTCTATCACATTACGGCTATTCGTCTCGCACAAGTTCCCACACATCATTACGTTGAAATCGATCAATTTCTCAGACGAATTTATCCAACGCTGATCTTTAAGAAATTTTCATCAACATTCTTTTGTTCGATTTTAGAAATAAAACAAAATTTTCACCATGAGTCCAACCATTCTTCTATATTCAATCGGTTCTTTTCTTTCATGTCGCAATTCCTTGATCAATAGCCCCAATAATGTCTCTCCACAAGATGGTTCTTTGAATTCGACTGCCGGGTCAGTATAGTTCGACTCTCATCACACGTGCTATTAACTTCCTTGTTCCAACACCGATGTCATTACCGTGAACAAGTGTTCGATGTGCAACGCCTTCTCAAGGCCACAGCCATAGCCTGTGTTCAAGACCTTCACATTGCACTCCATAACCCGCTGAAGTTCTTTTCATGTAAACCCGGAGAGTTAACGACTATTTCGAGTACCCCAAGATACCTTCATCACTTTTGACATCCAATTTCTACCTTTGGCTCGCTTACCAAATAAGAATATAATAAAATTACCAAATACATGGAAATATCACATTTGGCTTTCTCCCTCCATATATTTCATAATTTGTGTCAGATTCTTCCAGATAGACTTGGGTATTGAAGTTCATCATCTTTTTTTACTCCTTTATTCAAATAAGATTCACTTGAGAATTCAAATGTTGAATTTCTTCTATCTCAGCTACTCGCTTTTCTTAATTCTCATTCTTCATCTTCAATTTGTTCCTCTCGCATCCACTTCGGGTATAAACCGCAGTTAGCCTCTACCAATTCTAGTGTACAATACTAGTAGCTACACTTCTCCGTAATGTCCTCATCAGAAGTCATGCAGTCGCCGCGACGTATGTCTGACGACCTGTTGAACGCCACAGTTGCTAACTTGATCTGCTTGTCCTTCTTCAGATTCATCATCACTAAGTGTCATGAGTAATTTCTGGATTGTTTCTTGAGATAGCTGGGACATTCTGCTTGAATGTGTCCAAAGCCTTCACATTCTCTACACTGAATTCCTTTAGATTTTTGACCGGCTCAGACTGAGCGCTTTGGTTTTGGCTGGCTTTCTTCCATCTCGTTGTTTTTTTTGTCAATGACAAACGCTGCTACTACTCAAGCGGCTCTCACATCTTGGCGGCTCAGTTCTTAGCCAAAGATGTTTTATAGTTTCTCCAAATCTTCATCATTTATAATATCCTCTCGAGGAGACTTTTAACGCAATACATTTCTTTTACTTGTCTCTCCTTCGCTGGTAGCTATCTCGAACGTGGCCAAGCTTCTATCAATTCATCCATGCTTAAGCGACGGTCGATTCAGGTTTCTTCAATAAATGTTACCTTATGAGCCGAACCTTTTAGGTAACGCTCAAGTATTTTCTTCTCACCAATCTTTTCATCATTCATTGTCTACCTAGAAAGAACGACTCATTAGCTATATCCTTTCATACTATTGCTATACATCACATGCACTCATCATCTCCATTCTGTAGAGTTTCAAATCTAGTGGTTAGCTACTGTCTCAACATTTGTACCGTCAAGGTTCCCTTTATATGCGGTTTGTACAATATATCCCATGCGCCTTCGCTCGCATATACTACTCAGCCTAAACACACTTAAGTCAACATCATTAAAGATAAGATTCATAGCTCTCATTTGTGTGCCGCAAGCTCTGCTCTTCAAACGGTCTAGTCATCCTCCCGCTTCGATAGTAAGTACACTCCGTTGCCGATAATACCCATCCAACACGCATGCCTCTCCATGTTCTCGTGACGTTGATTTTCGAACGTAGTCATTCTTGCCTTCCAAAGAGGGCATGCTTAGTTCCGCTAAGGACAGTGGCCTAGGTCGCCGACCCCTCCTTCTTTGAAACTCTCCATCAACACAAGATTACACTGATCTCAGTCTTATAAGATAGTTGCCCGCTTCCGATACTCAATCAAATTGCTGCATCTTACCTCAGATAACAAGCGATGCATCAATCACAGTCAACTCTAGTTAATTCAACAACTACTAAGAAAAGTAAAATACTCAAAGTAAAACACAGCTTGTAACTCCAATTCAAGCCAAAGTAGCACCTTACATCCGGGGCAGCTTTGTCCAAATAAGGATTCCAATATGATAAATAATTACAAATAAGGTCTTACCTAACGTCTCCCATTCTCTCGCCCCCATTCCACTCCAATCTGAACGTATGCCTCTGTGCTCCCCCGACTATAACACCCTTATCCTTCACTACACACTACTATCCCTAGTATGTGTAAACTACAATACTTTTCACTAGAATAAACCGAAGTAACTAAAGTGTCACAGAGGTTGTACAATACTAAAGGAGTTTATAAGAACACTGCAGACCAAATTCTACACACTAAATCCTCACACAAAGCCTCCCCATGCTTCAATACAATATGTAATACACTCTTGTTTTGCTTTCTCACTCTTCATCTCCAAATGAAGCCATAATATAATAGGCATTATCAACGCTTTATAAAGAAATATTGCCATAAACGAAAACTTCCATTCAGATAATAAATGCTTCTTTGGTCAACTTTCCATTTTTGATTTGGGACGCTAGATCATTGTTTCTCTTGATCGACAAGTAATGCCCATAAGTTCAATCGAATCATATCTTCTAGACTTCTCCGTGATCCTTCTACGGTAACAAAATCTTGGCGCGAAGATTCCGCCGACTCTCGGCCACTCATCTGCTTGGCATGATCGCTGGGTCGTGACAACAAACACTGACCAACTATAACGACCAACACACGAGTCTCAGAAATTCAAGGAGTTCCAAAATGAAGTACAAACCAATTGAACAAGATAATAAAGATTCGTCCGATAGAAAGTGAGAATATTCGAGTCACGAGTTCAACACTGGCTCTTGCAGAGCGCGGTATCGCTTCACAACTCACTCACAGAACGCCACAACATAACGGCAAGAATCAAAGAGAAATCGAACCTTTATCGAGCATGGTTCGATCTACGATGAAATTCTATCCGATCTACCGGTTAATTTCTGGATACGCACTTCTAAGTCAGCGACACTTACCTTTTAAATGATGTCCACAGTCGTGAGAGAAAACTCTCTCCATGAACTGTAAGGTTTGGAAAGATTCTCAAGTTGAAGTTTTCTCATGATTGGGGTCGCTGCTTATGTTAAGAGATTAACAAAGGACAAACTTAAAGCCTAAATTCATACATGCTATTTTATGTGATATCCAAAGAAAAACAAATAAGGTTACTATTTCTACCTAAATGAATAATCTTCATTGCTAAAACACGTAGCCGCCTCTTTAAAAGGAATATCCGCCCGCAAGGATCAAGTAACGGCGCTCGGGCCTCTCACGGCCTGCTGATTTAAGTCAATGTCGACGCATCTAACGCAGTAAGATTCCGACACACCACAAGAATCGCATCTTCTTCATGTAAGCATCCAGCTCGATCCACGTGAAGTCGAAATAACCAACCCTGCGAGCATCCAACAGGATCATTACGAACTGCAGCTACCGTACGCGAAGTTTCATCATCGAAATGATTTGCAGTCCACTTCCTTATGTTAAGTATAAACAGCAATTATGTCAATAAATGGCAAATAGCCATGAAATCTCGAGATGGATTCTATCAGATTGCAACGCGCTCGTCCTTTGCCGATTTATCAAACGATTCGCCTCTATCGGTACAGAAAGTGGGCATTTAAGAAGCAAACATGATAAAGCATTGCAAACGCTTATATTTTCAAAGCTGGGATTTAGAAGGAAGTTGTTTCAAACAAGTTCACGGGCGCTGACTATGACGAACTTAGCTCTCGCCAGTTTAAGTCCATCCGGATAATCTAGCCATTGCCAGATTTCATGACTATGAATATGAAAAACGGATGAAAAGATCGCTTCCCCGAATGAGAGGATGCGTATATGGCTAACCTCCGTGCTTTATATGTCCTAAAAAGACCCAAGCGCATTTAAGTCGCAGCTGTCCATTTACGGTCTTGGAAGTTATGCGATCTCGCTAGTTTGAATCTACGCTTTTGATGAATTAATCAAAGATTTTGGTTTCATCAAGACGTAAGAATCTTTGCGGTATGTTAAGGTAAATGGGAATTATGTATCATTCATATTCATGTATGTCGACGTATATACTTATCATTGGAAACAACGAGTTACCTAACTCACATGATCGGGTCAGGTAAATATTTCAACGAAGCGATTTCAGGCCAAGACAATATATACTTGGAATAAAGACTATCGAGATCGGGCTTTAAGGGCTCATTGGACTTTTTGTCATGATACCTATGTGAATAAGGTACCGCAAAGATTTAATACGAGTAATTTCAAGAAGGTAATCTCCCCACGAGACACGGGAGCTTCAACTCAAGAAAGATGGCCCCATTCCAGCGCTCGGTATTTAACAAATGGCAGATGTACCTTAACGCTGCTATAGGATCCATCATGTATGCAATGTTAAGCGCACTAGAAACATTTGTCTTACGACCGAGTATAACCAAGATACCAAACTAATCTAAAGTTAAAGCCACCGGATCGTGCTGCATCTTCAAGATTCGGTAAGAACTAAAGATGCTTTCGCTATACGCTGAGATGACGAGTTAGTAGCTACCGGTATATCGATGCCGGTTTTCAACCCATGAACACCATCGCCTCCCAGATGTATTCTCGCCTCAACGCGGGAAAGAATATCTTGAGGAGTTCCAAAGAGAGTACTATCACGCTTCTACCACGTATTCAGTACATCGCAATGGCCTGCTCGCTATGTATTATGGATTAAAAAATTGCGGATCGAAGCTGTGTAGTACCTACATCGGTGGACTAATTGAAAGGTTGCGGACATTGGTGGCGATACCAAACTGGGGAACCCCGAGCATATCATAAAATCCAAGCACGCATCTGGTAGCATCACCCACTAAAGATACGCTTAATGGTTGACATCAGTACGAAGTAGCAACAGCTGGCCTGGCCGACCCCCTTTACCAAACCACTAAGTCAGCAAAGACATTTTGTATGTGTAATGAATATAGGTCTTAGATGCATTTTCTGCCGCAAAATGCGTTAGGTTGTCATGTCGTAAGATGTATCTATTATAGTTACGTGAAACAAATATTTGAATACTATTGCTTTCTTTTATATTCTAGTATATTTGTTTACTTCGCTTGTATATGTTTTAAATTTATTAGTAGCAATATACATGTATCAGATCCCCATTTGAAGGAAAAGTTAAATTCCTAGGCTAGTCTATGTTTTTCTGCAGACAAATACTTAATTGTCGATTATACTTTCAAGCCTAGAAACACTGTGATAGCCAAAAGGCCTCGGTCGATGTCGATAAGCTGTGGCGACAAGCATTATACGACTAACACGGGGCGATTGGTTACGATCAAGTTTCATCACGTTAGCCTCAGGATCAGATCAATACCACGGGTCGCCGGTCCTACGATCAGAGTTCGTACGACCAAACGACCGAGTAAGGCAACGATGGGATGCTGATATATCGGGAGGATTTATCCGTCCTCGATATACAAGTGAAGATCTCAAAGCCGCCACACGCAGGTATCGATTAGTTTACGACGCCTCAAAAATGCTTATTCAGCTTCATACTGAGTAAAGAAAGTCAGCAAGTGCTTTCATGACACACTTCTATGTTAACCTCACGACAGAGATCGCGTTGTTAAAGGAATCAGACAGAATCGCCCGCCGACAAAAGAGGGAGGCTCGGGAAATCATGAAAATTGTTTCCCTTTTGTTACGCCTGTCATGTAATAATCACAGACAATTCATTTACCGGTTGGTTAAACGACATCGAACTTAGCTGCTCACCCAAGAATTCAGATATTACTAGCTGGTTGTCATGATAATTCTATAAGGCGAGCGTATCATGATCTTACCATTAATCGTTATAATAGTAATTGGTCGACATTATTATTATTATTATACAACTTACTATTATACGAGCCTGTATGTCACACACATACAACGAGTATTTTCTAATTATATTCTTCACGCATTTAAATTAAACGAGATTTGTATATCGGAGATATATCTTCAATATTTCATATATTTGTCAAATATATATCGATGAATATCAATTGGTTAAACTTGCAAGTTTAACCACCAGTTAATTGAAATCATTTAATAACTTGATAAGCTATTCGATAGCCGACTGCTAAGATATTAATTCACCTAAGTTAATTAAAATGGAACAACTCACTAGTGACTCATTATTTGGATTAAGCCATAACGGCCTAATTGCTAACGAGTTAAACCGATTTCTTAACGAAGTTGCTTAACGGTCGGGATTAGTTGGTATTTAAAGAAGCACCTTTTCTCATTTCATGAAAAAACTTCAAGCCCCTCCTCCAAAAGCCGCCTCCTCAAGAATTGGAAGAGATTTTCTTCTAATTTTGTTCCTCTTCAACTCTAAAGAACTTCAAGCCTACTGATTCAAGCTTCCCTCTCTTTACAAGCAAGAATCTGTATGACATTATTTTGTTGACAAGATGGAGAGGTTTTTCAAGGGCTTTTCACATGAGGCATTTTCAGGGTTTTGGTTCATTTCTTTGCCTTTCCGCCGCAGAATGTAAGTACCTCGTTATTCATATCAGAATATTAAGGCTTAGATTAATATACATTATTTGGAGGATCTGGGATGTACGAATTAAGAGCTTATCACGACAAATTCATACTAGATTCTAACACCCCGCACCAAATCAAGTCAACGAGAGGGACTGCTTACCTGCCTCTCACTCCCAACACCAAATAGGCGCCCCAAACACATTAAGGGAAGCCGAGGACCATCCCAAAAGTCAGAAGTCAGAGTATCCACCTAAGATTCAAGCCGTTCGCAGTGATACCGCCAAGTGCCCCCGCACCAAATCAAGAAGGGGATTAAGGCGTCAAACCCCCGCTCTACATTTAACATCGTGCACAAGTGAAGCCTCCTAACGCCTCCTACTATCACAAACCTAGCCCCGAAGCTCTATAAGTGTCTACCAAGCCTCAAGACTATCACAAAGCTCTCGAACTAATCCAGCCTAATACAGATGCTCTATAAAGCATCTGGGCGGCGACACATATCCATGCTACCATACATCAAAGTCCCACAAGCACATATCGTTAAGGTTGTCCAACCAAATTTCTCAGCCAGTTAAGTGGTCAAGAGTCCAACCAAGCCGAGGGTCCAAGTCTCCACCATCCAAATTCCCACATCTCAAGGATCGGCTCAAAGACAAAGATCAAGCCCACACAATCACACGGATCGTGCGTCAGCAGCACCCGGTTCCTGACCACATATCCAACGTCAAAGACCAAATCCTCGGCCTAGGCCCCTCGTCCACAGACACATATCCAACTCTACACCCAAGCTATCCAAATTTCGAAGTCCATATCAGTCAAGCCATATCATAGACGCCAACATACGTAGAAAGATAACTAGACTGGATATTCAACCCTAGTCATTTTATAAATCTTTTTGTACTGTAGAAGATTTTTTCCAAAAGTGATTTTATTATTTTCTATAACATATAAATACAAAATCTTCCTCCCGATACAGCTACTTTTTAAGAAATGTGTTGAATTATGGTATATGTTCAGTTTTACCCTTAATTTAACCATTCATAATCTGATGGGCCCATCGTAATCTCATTACCAAATAAGGGTACAAAAGGGAATATAATACTTGTTTTAGAAATTGGACAATTAAAGTTAGATATCCAAAATAAAAATTAATCCCAACTAAAGTTGGACGGAGGGAGTAAAGTTTTAAGAGAAGTCTAATTCATCTCATATTACTGCATTTTTTGTTTATAAATTTAAACTAAAGTGAATTAATTTTGAAATTTTCATTTTAGAAAAATTGATCATAGAAATTGAGATAGAGGGAGTAAGAACCTCCAATCACGATCGTCTATACAAAAGGAATAAAGAATGGTGATGCATGGATCTGCATCTAGTAATCAATAATGTCTGGCTCAGTGTCACATGCCAACTTACTTTTTGTTTCCTGCAAAATTATAGATTTCAAAATGAAAAAATGAAAAGGATGTAATCATGCCGGTTTTAAGATTTTGGGGTCCTGTGCAAAAATTAAAAATTGAGGCCTCTTTATATAAATTTTTTAAAAATAATAAATTTTAATATTTATAAACTAAATTTTTATAAGAAGAAATGAAAAATGAGAATTTCAAAATTTAATAGTTAAAATATTTTTCGATGCAAAATGTATAAATATGATCATTATAAATATTTTCTATCTTATTAAATAAAAATGCTATGTTTGGAGAACTTGAGTAGTCATATTAGTTAGCCTCATAGTAATTTTAAATATATTTGAAATAATTAATTTATAATTTTATTGAGATTTGGATAATTGAAATAAAAAAATATCTTAAAGGAACATGAATAGACATCTTATCTAAAGCAAAAAGTATATATACTTAATGTTCATGATCAAGTATTTAATTAGATATCAGCTGTCAAGAAAATACATTGCTTAAACTTTTTCCTAAGAAACAAAAAATAAAATAAAAAAGAACATCTGAGTGATATTCAGATATACTTGGCTGAATTTTTCAACATGTAATCCAAGTCAACATATCCCAAACTTGTTTCACTTGACAACCTTTTTACACCTATAAAATTCATGAGACAAATTCATCATTTCAATCATTTAAGAAAGTTAAAGCAGACAACACTTTTGAAACATCTTCAGAACATCAAATGGAAGGTCTAATACCATTAGTATTCAAAACAATCAAGAGAAACAGAACAAGAAGCCAATATGAATATTTATCTTCAGGGGCTGCTTCAGCTGGACATCATCAAATGTACAACATTTCAGATTTCTATACAAATGATGATTCTGTAATCAGAAAGTCGCCCGAAAAGACTACGCCGGCCAACCTTCAACGACATCATCAATCTTTCCATTATGGATCGTCGGATTCTGCTAACAAGAAAGAACTGGTCAGGTTCCGGAGCCATAGAAGAATGTTCTCTTGTATGCCTGGTTGCTGAAAATGAAACAAAGATGGAATATGTTGGGTTGGTTTTATTAACATATAAAAAAATATGGGTTTGTTCAAAATCAATGACTTATTTATAGAATTGATATGTCGAGTTGAGTCTGCATGCTACCCTACATAATTTGTAAAGATTGTTATTCGAACTATGTTATTGACTTGTTTGATTTTTAGCTATTGTTGGTAGTGTGTGTAATTGAATTGTAAATAGTAAGAAAGCAATAAAAGATCAACAATTTGAAATCCAGGGAGTTCATCATGATCAAGTTTTATAGATTTAAATCAGAAAGATGTTAACAAGATTGGCTAACTTGATGAGTGCCAATGTCAAGCTAGTTACTGGTTATTGAGTTGGATTTTCTCAAAGCTTTCATGAAAAAATATTTTACAATTTGAAACAGGTTATTCATTTTATTCCATTCCCCTATACAGCAAACTATAGAATCAAATATGGTAATCGATCTCATCTTCATTTTCATTCCATTAATATGCATTCATATATATTCACACTCTAATTTCATTCCATTACCACCAATCAAAAGCATGAAGATTGTCTACTTTCACTATTTTTTCATTTCACTAACTTGTACCATTTGATCAATTTTTTTTACATATATTTTGGAAATAATCTCACTTTAATTATTATTCAAATGTCAATTCAAACAGTTAATGACAAGACATCCACGTAATTTTGATGTTGCTTAGTATTGAATATTACCATTTCTCTCTATTAGGAAAAAATCATTAAATTGGTATTATAGGTGTTATGATTCATTGTATAGCTATTAATGTTTTATTCTTTCCATTCTTAAATATTTCTATGTGCACCACAATTGTGTATATATATGTAACTTATTTCATTAAGTTGAAAAAAAAAGATAATTTTCTCATAAACAAATCCGTCTCTTTATGGTATCGAGCCTAGGTTGTGTTCCTGCCTCCTACGTATGTGTCACTTAAGTAATAATTCGGGCTCGACATTATTATTTTGAAAACACGGATTAATGAAAACAACTCAGAAACTCAAAAAATCAATTCAAATGACCTTATACAGTCAGGACATTTCCTGCATTAAAATTACAAGCCATACTCGCGCAGAGTTCTGATTACTTCAAGTGGGCACAATCCGTAAAAATGGTGGTATGTGGAAGAGGGGAAATTGGATTACGCTAGGAGTGACAACATTGAACCTCATGCTGCAAAACCGAAATACAAATTATGGCAGCAGAAAACTCCATTGTATTGTGACGAAGCGGAAATAATGACGTCGAGAGGCAACGTAGGTCGAGGCAGTTGCTTGGTGTGACCCTTTGTAAAAGATCTAGTCACACCCGAGGCGGTTTTTTGTTGGGTGCCATGGAAAGCTTAGATAATTGGACTCGGAGTAAACAAGGCGACCCGAGGAGGACCTACCGGCGTCTGAGTGGCCGGCCGGTGGAGGATTTGGCGTTCAAGATGCGCCTAAGCCCTTCGACCTCGATTTTTTTCAGAAAGGAGCAAGCTGGAGCATTTCCTTTCGACTCCTCGGCCGTCTCCATTGTTTATCGCGGGCGGAGGCTCGTGCTCATCGCTTGAACCATTGCCCAATCATTTCCTAGATTTAACCCCATGGATTGCTCGATTCGGGGCCACGTAACACATGACATAAAGCACTGCTATTTAATTATTTTTCCCCCGATCCATTGCACCCGATTGTGACCTCGGTTGAATCATGGGTTGAATTGAATAAACAATCAATCGTAAAACCCACGAAATTGGAAGGGGAGTCTTTATGGCGACCACCCCAGTCGGCCACGAGGTTAAGATGGAATTAACAACTTTGTATGCGAGTCGCTAGCGATGGATACAATAACAACATAACCTGCGGCGTTATCAAAATAAAAGCTCCTATTTCCATCGTGGTATTTCAATGATACATCCAACAAAATAACGGACAACGGAGACTAAATCCAAAATACATCGCTTAAGGAAAGTATGACCTTGATTTCGTCAATATAATACAACCCGCGTCGAATATACAAATTTTACGACAAAAATGATGATGAGGACTTCTGTCTGTATACTCCTTTGATCTCAGCGCGGCTTCAGCAAAACCGCTCTCGGCCGCCTCAGCGATCACTCCTGAAACCTAGGCATGAAAGCGCCGCCCATAGAGAATAGGGAGTGAAGCTATTAAAAGTGAGTGAATACAGAAATACTACGAGGCTGATTCCGTAAATATATATTCATGCTTATATATATAAATATATCGTATCTGCGTCACGTGTCGAAATTGCAAAATAGCTGTCCACATATCACATGGAATTTCTCTTATACAATGTTACGACCCAACTTTTACCGAGATTATATTCATGCTAATGCATATTCATTTAAAGGAAACAATCTCAATACACAAAATGCATCCAGTGAGAATCCACCTCCTGAAATAATACACATGAGAATCCACCTCGAATAATATATATGAGAATCAAATAATACACACGCTTGAGAATCCACCTCCAAATAATCGGATAGGGCCTCATGGCATCGCCCGACAGTATACCCTGATGTGCATATACTTGAAACCTCCGAATCAGGGGCTACCCACCTGATATACTTTGCCCAAACCTCGATTGGAGTGCATTTCCATAGGTAACACATAAAGCAATCGAAACGCGTCTGGCATGACCCTTGGCCTTGTGCGTACAGCATGTACTTGACCTGCTGATTTCATAACATGAATTATATCCAAAACTTATCTCATATTGTAACTTTCTTAATCTCCAATTATGTCATAACATGCTTAAGCAATCATAGTTATCTCGTAATGTCAATCAAATCTGGAGTTATTCCTCTATACATCATAAATCAAAGATTTACACATAAATTATCAATATAATCCACAATACATATCGAATAATCCTAAGATAACACATGCAAATATAACATAATGAAAGGTCCCCATTCGTAAGTTTGTCTTTACTTCTGAGCTAGTAGTAATGATATCTCTGTCACGGAGTCCTTGTCTTTAGATCCGGGCTCGACTCCTATTAAGAAAAAATTATACATTATAACGTGCGAGAATAACTTCACTTAACATCTATAAACCCCGTCTCACGATTCAAATTTTACAACTCTTGCTTAATCATCCTATTTCCAAGATTGGTATACAACACAACATTCAGTAAATAACCATATTCCAATACATGACCTCGAAAAATCTCAATAATCGTCATCGCTTATTACAAACAATAACATCTTAATACATTCTAATCAATCTAGAAATAAATTAACAACTAATTAACCATTAAATACAACCTCAATTCAATAGCTAATTACCCATGCGAACTTTTCAGCTTATAGACCCAATCTCTGCACATCCATAACCAACAATTACATACGATTATTTATATTAAAGTCCTCACAACCTCATGTTACCATTTAAAATAAATTTAAGAAAAAGTCAATAAAGTCAACATACAACTTACACAGCTTTCTAGCAATACTTCTCAAAATCGTATACAATTACCGCGATTCTTAGATAACATTTCCTATACCCATAAGCTACATTCGAATCCCAAAATTAATAAAAGAAATGAAAGAAAAAGTCAACTCTTTTAAAAACTCAGAAATATCCCAAAGATTGATCTTTCTTACCTAGATGTGATGAGGGATAGTAGGAGAAAAAATCCACCAGTTTGATCTTGAGGTTAAGCGACCAATCGATAGAGAAATGGAAGAATTTTGGGGAAAATGGAGAGAACAATCGGCCATGGAGGAAAGAAAGAGTTTTGTGTGTTTGGAAAATGATGAAGATGATAAAGTTGTGAGATTTTAAAATGACTTAAGGCCCGTTTGGTTGGTTTATTTCTCCACTTTTGTTGCTTAAATTTCAATGAAACCGATTCCAAATGTAAAGTTTTATAAACTACTACTCATATAATGCAAGTCTCGATACATAGATTTTATTCGAAATCATTTATACTATCACGGGTCCCTGAGCAGAAATATACATGTAGAGCCGTTTTGTTAAATTCTCCCTTACTGACTTCGAGAAATTTTAGAATTTTACCACGAAATACTCACTTTGAAAACTTATATACCTCAGCATGTGTAAGGCAGGATTATGCATTCTACTTGCTTATAAAAATTTCGTCCTCGAAATTTTCTTTTGCTTACATTACCCAATACACTTATTCAACCTCATAGTAATTCATATACTATACATATTATAGTACAAAGGTTTAGAAGCCCAACATACAGCGAAGAGATGTGGATATTGACTTCGACATCCTCGCCGTTCCCATGCTAACTTCCTCCGCTCGTTGATTTAGCAGCAACACCTTCACTAAAGCCACAACTTTCTTTTATGACACTTTTTCCTTACGATCAAGAATTTCACGGTTGCTCTTGCATGCGTAAGGTCTCATTTGGTTGTGACTACAGATATGGGATTCGTGCGATTATATTTCCTCAAACATGACGCAGGAAGACGTATGAATTACGTCAATCTTTGGAGCAGCATGCTTGATAGGCCACTTGGACCCGACTCTTGCCCCTTGTCACCAAATACGGACGTATATGGTGGACTCGGCTTCCTCTCAGATCTCAGCCTTTTCCGTGGATATTCTCAAGAATGCTATCACCCGATTTCAAAGGTTAAATTACACTTTCGGCGATGCATACATCTTTTGTCTATCTGCTTGACTTTCGAGGTATTCTTTGTATCAATTTATTCTGCTCCCACCGACGCTTTCCATGACTTCGAGAACGTACACTTTTCTATCTCTCTTTCATTCCATGGCTGAGTCCGACATTTCTGCCCGTACAATGCCTCGAATGGTGCCATCCCGATCTTGGCGTAGAAACTATTATATGCAAACTCCATTTTAGGCAATTCATAATCTATTTCGAGAAAAATTGTCGGGCCCACATGACGTGTCCTCGATGTTTAGTTGTTCTCTACATTTGTCCATCGTTGTGGATGAAATGATGTACTCAAATTGACCCTCGTCCCCCATAGCTTCTTGAAATCCTTTCCAAAATGGAGTGAATCATTCGATCGGCCTGATGGATACCGGCGCTCAATGTAATCGCGCAATCTGGTCCCGCATACAACCTTGACATTGGGGCAGGTGAGTCGATTTGATTAGTAGAAATGGTGATTTTGACCGGTCACATCAACTATCACCCAAATGCCATCATTCTTTCTCGGCGTCTCGGAAGTCCAAAAACAAAGTCCGTACCGTAATGCTCCCAGGTCAGCTGCAGGTGGGAAGGGGGTGCGATAGCCATTTGGATGTCGGTGTTCTATCTTCACCTGTTGACAAGTCAGACATTTTGATACAAATTCAGCAATTTCCCTCTTCATGTTGGGCCACCAATACACTGCTCTTAAGTCTCTATACATCTTTGTACCACCAGGATGCATACTATATGGAGCATTATGAGCTTCGTCCAAAATCTCCTTTTGACTCAGAGAATAAGAGCCTGAATAATCTACATTACATTGTAAGGGCTCCATCCTCTCACCACAAAGTCGATCCTTCCGCTTTTCACTTCTCAATTATTTTGCAATTTCTCATCTTTGTTGTTCCTCAGTATTGATCAAAAAGGCAGAATTCGGAAACTCTTATTTGCCCAGCAGGCCGCCATGACTCGATCCGAAGTGCGAGTTCTTCCATTTCGTTTTAATGGCTCCTTAATGCTTCAGGCGGTGGTGGCGACACCGAAGTCAATCTTAGAAAATACCGGGCATCCTTTAATTGGTCAAAACGGATCATGATTTCTAGGCAGGATATCGATTCTTAATTGTTACTTTGTTCAATGTCTATAATCGATACAGTACTCAAAAGTCCATCGCTGTAGCGACAAATAACACGGAGCACCCCAGGTGAACTACTTGGTGAATGAATCCCTTATCAACAATTCCACGCAATTGCGTTTTCAATTCCTTGGCTGAGAACCATTCTATAAAGGTGCCATGGAAATGAGGAGTAGTACGGGAATTAATTCTGGAAAACTCCACCTGCCATGACTGGTCCCTAGGCAACTCCTTAGAGTACATCAATATATTCTCTCGCAATGCACCTCCTCGGATCGACGCTTCTCGCACTTGTGTAGGCAACATGAGCATAAGATAGCAGCCAGCGTCAGCCACCGGCATGCCTTGGGCAACTAAGGCGGGGAAATGAGGCAAGAGAGGAAAGAATTTTCTATACTTTAGGAAAGATCTTAGATTTACCGAGGACTAAATATTTCCAATCTTCTTAAGATGACAATCTATCATGATGTCTCTAACTCCATTCAGAATAAAAGGTCAAAATCGCTTTCATCCTCGAAAGTAATAAATCTATCTCCAAACATTGATTTCAATACTTATAGGGCAATTTCTAAGTACCATCAATCTTATACCACGAATTAAAATTAGAAGTGGTCTAGCAAGAATTTCCACGAGTTTTTAGGAATACGCTTGAAAATTTCGAGAATCTGAAGAATGAGTAGCTCGAGAATCAAAGCAGACTTTGTAAACCCTTAAATGTAGAGTACACATGACCACCACAGGGGAATCCACGAAAACCTGGCAGGTAGCGCAAATACCTTGCGACTAGTTCGGCACCATCTGTCCGATCCAATGACCTTACTACCTGACCTCCCGCTAGCTTCCTCTGCATTAGATCGACCTCCATGACTTCGCCGATGGCACCATAACGCTTTCATTTTGCCCTAGAGGAAATGTGCTAGCGCTCAGCTAACACTCTGTCTCAGGGACAATCATTTGCAATGTGCCCTTCTGGCGACATCGATAACATACAACCTGTCTCGGCGTTCCATGACTGTGACCGGTTTTACCCACCAAGCGAAAAGCCTTACCCGCTAGTCACTACGCCACATTAACCTCTGCGAGATCCCCGGACCGATGAAAGACACAGGCATAAGCTTGTTAGTGCTGAATCGAGAATTAGTACTTGAGGAGCAGACGACTGCATTTGCTTGGCCCGTATTTGTGATGGGCGTCTAAAACGACTTCAATAGCCTTATCTTAGAAGCATCATATCTTCTCTTTTCTCAACTGGCCCAGACCTCAGCCAAATCCGTCTACACTGTAAGGCGTTTCACTAGTTCCTTGGAGAAAGTTGTATAGTTCTTGAGTAACCTTTGAGTGCGGATCTTGACTCATTCCGTCCACTGAATATACCGATCTCTTTCCCTACGATAAGATTACTTCCAGGAAGTAGGCGGCGAGAGATCACTTGAATGCTTTCGTGGTCATTTGTAGTCGCGCCTCTTTGCTTGGTATGTCAATTCTACTCGGCTTGAACATATGCCTGCCAAGACAAAAGCTCCCCGAAATAATTCCCGCGAGGCAGTCCTTGACACCCGGTGTCCTTGTGCAATCAAAGATCGGTGTACGTTGCCCCGTCTCGAGCTCGCGTATGTCATGAAAATTGCGAATATGGTCACCGACTCCCGTGCTCCCTGGCTCAAATATACTCAGTCTCGAATGAACTCACAATACTTTTTGGATAGGGAGAAATCGGCTCAGCCAGCTTGAGGCGGGTCAGCGAGAAGCGGTCAAAATAACACTGCAGCTGACTCGCACCTGTCCGGCAGGAGCCATACAGTCTACCGATACTCACGATATTTACCCCGGAATCTTGTGGCCCGGCAATTAGGCTTTCATCAGCCTGTAATCTTGTCCATTTTACTGCGACTTCTGGCATTTCTGCCACTTTCGCGCCTCTACCGCCTCTCGCGCCTCTCGCGGCTCCCTGCTGCGCCCGCCTTGCCCCTACGGCGCTGCAACGGACTGCATTGGTAGCATCTGTTGATCTATAAAATATGAAAGGAAGGATCGGACTGAGAAAAAAAAATCCCATATCGACAACTCCACAACAACTATAAACTAAACCACAGGACACCATAAAGACCACAGAACCTAAGCTCGATGCAAAATTGGCGACCACCCCAGAGTCGGCTTCTGAGAGTTAAGATCATTAACAACACATTATGCCGAGTCACCCCAGCGATGAATACAATAACAACATAACTGCGGCATTATCAAAATAAAGCTCTATTTCCATCGTGGTGTTCAATATTACATCCAACAAATAACGGACAACGAACTAAATCCAAAATACATCGCCAAAATATGACCTTAAACTACGTCAATATAATCTGACCAGTCAAATAAATTTAGTAAAAAAAATGATTGATAGGGACTTACCATGCAGCAGTCTTGCAGTTATAGGGATGGGCTCACATCTCAGGCGAGGCTACGCGCCAATGTGCACCCGCCACGCACAGGCCTCCCGAATCACAGACCCGCACAATATACATGGCACCGGTGGGGTAGCATTTCCGCAAATAACACATAAAGCGATCAAGCGTACACTTACTTGCTGACCCACCTTGACCTGCGGACTTAGCATGCTTCTGACCTACTTTTACAGATTTCATAACATGAATTATATCCAAAACTATCTACATGTGTAACTCTGTCGATTATGTACATACTTGTACTTAATAATCATAGTTATCTCATAATGTCAATCAAATCTCGGTTATTTCATACTATGCATCATAAATCAAAGTTTATAGTATCAATCATAAATCACACAATACACATATAGAACCAAATCCTGAATACTTTGCTGCAAATATAACACAATATATATGAAGAGTCCCGGCCATTGAGATTTATGCTACTTTCAGGCAAAAGTAGTAATGATATCTACATCACGTTCGCTTGTGCTAGATCCGGGCTCAGCTCCTATTCAGAAAAATTATGCATACTAACACATTGGAATAACTTCATGTCTACAAGCCCGTCTCACGATTCAAATTTACAACTCTTACCTTGATACGTCTATTTCGAGATTGGTATACCTTACAACGATTTCAATAACCCTTCAATCGCGATATAAAAGAATCCAATATTCGTCATCACCTTATTACTTTAAACGATAACATCTTAAGCCATTCAGTAATCTAAATAAATTAACAACTAATTAACCCAATTATTAACCTCGATTCAAGCACTAATTACCATACGAACTTTTCCAACCGCCGTAGAATCTATACTGTCATGTAAAATACATGATTCTATACCCGATTCAACTATATTAAAGTCCTCTGACCTCCTTATTACCATTTAAAGTAAATTTAAGAAAAGTCGATAAAAGTCAATAAAACTACATGACTACAACTGATAACTACTCAAAATCACCTACAATTCTGCTGATTCTTAGATAACATTTCTATACATAATACATTCGAGATCTAAAGTCAACAAAATCAGAAAAAGTCAAACTCTTTAAAACTCAGAAAATATCCCAAAAGATTAAATCTTTCTTACAGATGTGGTAGGGATGATGAGGAGAAGAAAATCACGATTTGATCTTGGCAGGTTTAGCGTATTGATGAGAGAAATGGAAGAAAATTTTGAGGGGAAAATGGAGAGAACAATCGACCATGGAGGAAAGAAGAGAAGGTTTATTGTGTTTGGAAAATGATGAAGATGATAAGAGTTGATTTTAAAATGACTTTCAAGAGCCAGTTTAGGTTTATTTCTCATTTCGTGCAAATTTCATAGAAACCGATTCCAAATGTAAGTTTTTCCATATATAAACTACTCATATAATACAAGTCTCGATATCGATTTATTCGAAATCATTTATACTATCACGGTCCACTTTATGGCAAAATATACCGCCAACCGACCGTTTTGTTAAATTCTCATTTCTGACTTGAAATTTTAAATTTTACCACGAAATACTCACCGAGAAACTTATATACTATCAACATAATATTAGTAAAGGCAGTTATTTGGTGCCCTCCCCAAATTGGCTAAAACCCTAATTACAAGGTTAGACAAAATCGGGCATCTCGTATACCTCGATTTGATTAATCCCCCTTTCGAGCAGACGATGGCTGCGAAGCGGTAACCCACCATGGCGCCTAAGCGAAGCAGGATAGAGGAGAAGTCGGGTGGAGAAGCTCGGTATTCCGAATTGTGGCGGTAGCTAAGAATGTAAGGAGATTATGTGAGGGTGATTAATGTATGCCAATTATGATTAAAGGGAGGGGTGAGATTATAATTTCTGATCCTTTAACTTTCAACAATGTATGTTCTGATTTGGCTTGTAACTTAATATCACATTGTAAAACTGACATTGATAATAATTAGTAACTGGCTCAATTTTTCCCGATTCGTATATTTTAGGATCAAACATCGGAAACACAATTAGCTGGTTAAAAGATTAGCGGCACGACGCTATTATTTTGCAAATGAACATTTAAATTCCTGCTTATTATCTCGTACTTTTGGACATTCGTTTGGTTTTACTTCATGTATGGATTCTGATTATATTTTATTGTGGCATTATCGGCTTGGCCACCCGAGTTTTATCTATTTGCAGAAATTATTTCCTAACTTGAAAATACCAAATGGTGTACACCTGCAATGTGACATATGTCAACTTGCTAAGCATACCCAATCCAACTTTTCCCGAAAAAGTTATACTCCTAGTAGTCCGTTTTCTATAATTCATAGTGACTGGAGGGGCCATTTAATGTAACTACATCTCATGGACATCGGTGGTTCATCACATTCATTGATGATCACACCCGTCTTACTTGGGTTTATCTTTTAAAAAATAAAACCGATGTTTTTGATAGTTTTCGAAGTTTTTTCAAACTGATTCAAACTCAATTTCAAACATCTGTCAAAATTGTTCACACGGATAAGGGGATAGAATTTTTTAACTCCACTTTACATAAATTTTTTAGTGAACATGGTATAATACACCAAAGCTCGTGTTTATACACCGTAACAAAGCAGATTCGCTTGAGCGAAAAAACCGACATCTATTGGAGGTTGCAATTTCTTACATTAAAATAATAGATATACCTAAATACTATGGGGATGTCATTCTTACACACTTATCTAATAAATGCGCTCCCGGGGACAGTTTTGGATTAAAACACCTTACTCTTTACTAGAAAAAATATACCCCTATATTTTTTCCACAAATCTTCAACTAAAGACAACCGGATGTCGCTTTTGTACATACACCCCTCTGGGAAGATCAAACTTGATCCTCGATCTATTAAAACTATATTTCTGAATTCGTACCCGGAAGAGGGTTATAAATGTTTTGTAGTAAAGCAAAAGATTTGCACTAAAGTCCCACCAGCTGATATCAACTAAATTCTTCACGCTGAATTCTTCCCCATGAGACTTACTACACGGTCGTTATCGATTTTCCATCACTTAAATAGTTTATTAATAAGTACTACAAACATCTTTTCTTTCTTCCGAGTCCCAATTTTCAATTTATTCCACTTTATTCTTCAGAAACGCTACAACAAGCAACTTAGAACTTCACAATGAAAATCAACATATATATTCATTTTCATCCCAAATTGCTCGGCTACATTAAATCAACTTTATATCACTAATAGGTACTCACGCACTTAATTTCACTAATACCAATTTTTCCCCAATATTTCGGATGTACAAACATATTACAATGCATCTAGATGATGGAAGTAACTCCTTACAATCACTTTCGATCATGACAGCAGTTTTTCACGGCAAAAATTTCTCGTTTGACTTATCCCCGATTCCTTAGGTATCCATCTAGATGAATTTTCAATAATAAGCCTATTACGACATACGTATTCTCTTTATACCGTATTATTTTTCAGCATTGGACAACAAGATTCATTAACACTTCATCTTCACAAATGGTCAACCACAATTACGTCCAACTAAATTAATTTTCTCTTTACCCTAACAACGTCCCTGACTACATGATTATCGCCAACACTCTTTTTGACTATTTCGAGGGTGCACAGTTTAACTTCACGGATCTAAGGATCAAAAATCTTACCATAAAACCCCAGTTACCGCCTTACTCTTAGATTTACATAAATACCTCAACCACTTAACAACTTGAATCCAACATTATAGGTTCTCCCGACATCTTTGACATCTCTTTTCTCTCCAACCAAATTCGACAAATCTAACCATATCTTAGCATCACCATTTCCACTTTACGTTTGACCTTGAGTTCGCATCCTTGATAACAACCGTTATCAAAGTAAAGAGCAGAATCTACTCAACTTCAATGGAAACCGCTATCGAGATAGTATGATCAACGGCAACAGTAAGGCTCTTCATAATCAACTTTAATTGTAATGCCAAATCAAAGTCACTTCAACAGCGTCGATCATATGTCGACTTCATAATGAATCTGATTCATCTGACCTTCCTCACAAGGTGCTTACAAGAAAGCGGCCCTTGAAAATCTTCCGGGTGGCATCCTCGGCAGGTCCAGCAGTCTTGAAAGAAGAAAGGTCGGACTCGAAGGAGCTTCGAGTATCGACAACTGACGACGAAAATGCTTAAACCTAAACAGCGTAACCATACGGGACACCATGAGGAAAAGCGACAACACATCACACAAAAATGTATCACCAACAAAACATACATCAATCTGGGTAATACAACCATACAATACACACATAATCTCCACAATACAACATATTGGTAGTATGGTCACACATGACCCCTCAATATACAAATCTGAAAGCTGGAAAATATAACAAGAGGAAAAGGAGCGTGAGGATCTTACATGCCAACGTCGCTACCGCTGTCTTTCAATCCATGGCCCTATCAGTCACGGCCTCGTGACCTCGACGATCGACCCTAAGCTGGGCATAAAGCGTCCGCTTCGGTAAAAATTCAGGCTATAAAAGGCTGAGTGAATACAAAACACCAGTTTTGGCCAATCACATATAATCATACTTATATATATAACATATGTATATACATCAACCCGGCTACACAATGAATAACTGTCCACAATTTCATAGAATACTCTTATACGATGTCACCTAATACTATACACGTGAGCTTATAACCATCAATAATGCATACTCATCGAAGGAAAACTATCTCGACACCGCAAGATAATCAAATGAAATTCACCTCACAAATAATCATATGAGGAATCCACACTCCTGAATAGTAAATAAATGAGGAATCCACCTCCACCAAAATGTAAATAAATAGAATCCACCACAAATAACAAAAAATAGAATCACCTCCAAATGATCGGATGGGCTTTCCATCCGTCCTCCCGACCGAGGCTACACCGCCCGATATCATGCTCGCTGAGCCTCCGAATCGGCGGGGCTGACTCGATAGCGCACCATGCGAACCTCGATCGAGTGCGCTCCACAAATAACAAACAAAGCGATCAAAATACACGTACACACAGTTACACCGCAACACCGACCACATGACAGTATCTGACACCGTGAGTATAGCCCATGACCGCTGATCTCATAGCATGAATCAAATCACAAGCCCATATATAATATGGATCATAATAAAACTATCGTAACATGGATCATAATCGCGACTGGCTTATAATATGAATGCAATACTCGATCTGGCGTATAAAATAGTCCGGCTGACAAAACCACATACAAAACATATAACATAATATATATATGAAGGGTTTTCCGTCGGAGTTTATGCTACGCCTTGGGCAAGCAATAGCCAATAACTCAGGTAGTCCGTGTTAGGTCGGGCTCGACTCCTATTCAAAGAAATTATGCATTATAACACAATCAAGTAGAATAACACTCTCTTAACATTTATTAAACCCCAGTATTATACACGCGTCACGATTCAAAATAATTTTAGTAATTACTATCCCGAAATTGAAGTATACCTTCTAAAATTTTAACTTAACTACCTTCTAATTACCAACTATCAATCCCAACATTCGATTAAATGCTTTATTACCCCCAACCATAACACTTTAAATCCTGATCTAATCAGTCAAATGATGAGTTCCTCGACTAATTAAGCGAATTTATTATGGCTCTTTGAAATTAAAATCTTGCTGAAACTGGCCCAAATCAAATCAACATAATCTCTTAAAACCACTTTAAAATCACTGACCTATACTCGAAACACTATATTAAACTCCAATGACACACTTTTACAAATTCCACATTTTTCCTCAAAAGTCAGCAAAAGTCAACTCCCTTCATCAACATATTTCAACCCAAAAATCAATTATTATAACTCTAACCATAATTTCACACTTTAGATGATAATTACCTACTTAATGTCAAAGCGCCGATCTCAAAAGTCAGCGAAGTCAACAAAAGTCGAACCTTCCATAATCCATGAAATACTCAACAATCTTTTAATTTAACTCTAAAACAACTAATTTAAGAATCTAAGAACTTATTATTGCAATTTAAACCAAAATAGAAAAAGTCAACCGAGTTCAAAACGTGGTAAAACCTCAAAAAGGTGCGACCTTTCTTACCTCGGAAGCGGCGGAATGTTGAGGAGAATCCAAAATGCTAAAAATCTCCAAAAACCGTGCAAGATTGAGGGAGAAAAGTGAAAAAAAAAATAAAGCAGGCGGGGGAGAAGAGGCGTATGTCGGTCTCGTGAGGGAAGAAGATGGGCCTTGTGTTTTTGGATAATGTAGATGATAGGATGACAACATATTTAGGGATGTCTTAAGTCAGGTTGGTTCGGTTAATTTCTTCGCTTTCCGTACTTAAATCTGGTGAACGATTCCAAATGTAAAATTTCTCGTAGCCATGACTACTACTCATATAATACTAGTCTCGGTATATAAAATCTTCTTCCGAAAATTATTGATGTCGACTCAGGTTCCTTATAGGCCGATTTTTTTTTAGCAGCAGGTTATTTCGAGAACTTCAGGGTATTAAAAGGATGAGTTGAGGAGGATTTGGATGACATGTATTTGAGGGATTAGCATTTGATTGTGGTGTAAGATATTGATCTTTAAAACAATTAAGATTTAGTCTTGTATACTTGGAGTAATTATGGATAAATAATACTGCGTGAAAATAATGAAATGTCTTGCGTTATGCATTGTGGAATATGGACGTGAGAGGATACGGAAGGAGTAAGTCAGCGTTGTAATAAGATGAAAATGGAAGTTTAATCTCGGTGAAGGATAAAGAGGTTGAGATTGGGTTGAGGTGGAATATTTAGGTGATAAGTTGATAATGCATTTAGTGAATGCAGAAGAGAATACATCTTTCTTTGAATAATGAGCTCGTAATGGATAAATGGACTTATAATTGGAGAAATTAAACAAAGAGGACTTATGGAGTTATAAACCTTGTAGACTTAGGAATTGATAATGTTGATTGTGGTTGAAGGGATGAATAGAAGTTTATTAAAGGTTCACAGTGGTATTATAGAAGGGTAGCTAGAATGACGTCTAAGATTAAATTAGGGTGTGAAGTGTTGCATATTTGCACATATTGAATAAACCATAAGATTTAAGTGAGGTATAAAAGTCATGGGACATAAATCAACAAGTTAATCTTAGTTGTGGATTGAGTGAAATTGTTATGAGCGTGTGATAGTGAAATTTGGTGTTGTGGTTGTGGTCTTAGTAGTATGAAGGGATCGGCAATAATTTGAGGGTGATATAAAAGTGTGAGTGTAAGAGTTAGAGGGGTGGTAAAATGTGGATGGGTGTCTAAAATAAAGGTATTACGATGTTGGAATGTAAAAATGAAGAGGAGAGTTGTGGCAATGAGTTTGAGTAAATTTAGGATGAATTTTATAGATTGGGTGGTGTAATAACCCGTTCCGTACTAATATTTCTGTAATAGTATACTAGTTGCTCGGTGGATTATTTTGAGGAGAAATCAAAAATTTTGAAGTTGAATAGTTGAAAATACAATGAATCGGTCGGTTGGTGTTACATTTCTTTATTTAGAATTTTAAAGATTTAGTCGAATGGTAATGATATTAGTTGGGTGGTAATATAATTTGAGGGTAGAAATGTTGGTGTTTGGAAGTTAGTTGTCGAGATAAGTAAAGCAGAGAGGTATCGATTGAATTAAAGCGATCGGTTTTAGCACATAAAATAATTAGGCGATCATTTCATTACATAAACCAGCAAGGCGAAAAGAAAAAGGCATCAGCCTTCTTCTTAACTTCATGCGGACTTCTATGAAACAACGTCTCCCCCCACTTGATTTCTTTCTCGATTTCTCTTCCGTCTCATGAATTTGGTCCTCAAATTTCTTGAAAGAGTTTCTCCTATAAATCCTCTTGATTCAAGGTAAAAAATTCGAGGATCTTTTGAGTATTTCATGAGTTTCTTATGAGTTGACTTTTTGGATTTTGATGTATTTATATAAACCGATTCTTATGCCTTAAATTAGTTGTCTTTGAGTTAAAGTTAGGAGTTTGGATGAGTATTTCTTGATATTTGAGGATGTTGACTTTTTAGTTTATTGTTGACTTTGAGTTTTTGGGATTTAAAATGGTATAAAATTATCACTTAAACTTAGATTGTGGTATTGGAAGTGATAATGCTTGTTTATGGAATGGAATGTGTTGAGATGAATAGTTGAATTTCGTTGACTTTTGAAAAAAATGTAAAAACGTTAAAAGTATGTTGTTGGAAGTTAATAAAAGTTATTACGAAATGAATTTAATTGTTTGAGAATTAAGTTTGGATTTTTATAATATTAGATATTATGTTGAAATTAGTTTTAGTAGGTTGGAAGTAGTAATTGGGTTTGAGGATAAAAGGTTGTTAAATGGGTTTAGTTAGTTGGAAAAGTTAAAAATTTGGAGTTGATTGAATTTGGTTAATGCTAATATTTTGGTTAAGGTGTTGGCGATTATGGATTTAATTAAAGGGATAGTTGAAATTCGTTATTTTAATTATCTTGACATAATTTAGTAATCTATATACTTAAGTTGTCAATTGTAGCTAAAATGGTTTAAAAAGTCGAGAATTGAATTAGATAAGTTTAAAATTGTTGTGAGTAATGGTATATTTTTAGTGTTTGATTAGGCGGGCATTAGGAAAGGCACTTGGATCGATTAGAGGCGGGGCGTTTAACTGTGCCTTAAGGTGAATCTTGCTCTGGCAGATTGCACAATACGTACTTACTTTACATTGTATGAAACATGTCATTGTGATATGATTATATGAGAATAGTATACTTATCATTGTTGGCATGATTATGTGTGATTCATTTGTGTGAGCCATGATATGTTAATAAATTGTGATTTAGCAGAGGTAAGTAATAGCTTGAACTACTTTCGACTACGTTTCTTGTATTTACGTGGCGCTTGTCGGCCTTTTGTATTTACGTGGCCTTGTCGTTGATCTTTGTTTGGGAGTAGAGAAGTGGGGTTGTTAGGAGGTGTTTGTTGGAGTTATGTTGTGACTTCGAGGTGACAGGTATTAGGATATGACCACATAGTTGGGATGATTAGAGGGGTTAGGTGACTCTCATTCCTTGCGGGATATGTGATGATATTGTATATACTCTGGTATAAAGGAAGCGGTATGAGTCTTTATGATCACTTTGTTTGACATGCGTAGCAATGCGTAACTTCA
>JADFUC010000956.1:0-75708 GCA_019722365.1 Lithospermum erythrorhizon
TGATCCCACTACCCATAACACCCGCCAGATTCAAGCATTTCAAGTTTCTATATGATTAGACCGGTGCTTCTTTTTCTGAGCATGGGAGTGGTGTTTCGATAAAATCACTAAAGTGCTAATTTACACAAGCAGTTGGGGCTTAAATCCTATAATTCGAAATGATCTGTATATTCTTCTCTCGAGCCAAAGACAATGATACTCGACATCCGGCGATGTTGAGGGAGCCATCTAGAGTTGGCTTACCATCACTCCAAGACCGATGGAAGTGGACTCATGTGGCCGATGTACTTAGACCTCGATCGAAGTATACTTCCATTAAATTACACCGATACATGTAGTTTCGGGCGAGGAGATTAGGTATTTGAGTGGATGATTCAGACGAGCATGGCCTGGGAATCGGTGTTTGCGTGCGAAATAGAGGAGTCTGATTCAAGTAGGATGACGCGGTGTTGTGATGATTCTGGCCGAGCAAGGTTGCTCGCCAGTTGAACTAGTGTACTTTGGCTATGCTTTTTGGGACAAATATGTCCGAATGGAGGAAACCCTTTGGGCGGTGGAGTTTTTCTTATTTTTTCTAGTTTGTCATGTATTGTGTTAATTGGTGGACGCAGGCGCTGGTTTCATATGCTTTGTTTTTATCGCATCCCGTTTTTGCCATTTGTTCTTCACTGATGTATCGACATTGTCGTATGTCATGTTTTAAACCATCCATCTTTGCTTTTGTGCTTATTAGCGGTACACATGAAGCTTATTTGTGGTTATATACTTAACGTGACGGGTAGGTTCTCAAAAAATATTTGTCACGAAAGCTACTCCCAAAGGAGTCATAAGAGAAGTTGGTCAAGTGTTTCGTGTCACGACCACTCCTTGATGGGGATGGAGCAACTATTCAAGAGTCCATGTGATTCTTCACGCCGAGATTTTATTACCATATTTGGAAGAGGATCTCGAGGATCCTAGAAGATAGCTATGATTTGACGGAGCTTAAGGGCATGACTTTTAAATCAAGGAACATAAGATAATACTAAAAAATAAATATATATCAATCGCCATTTATTATTTGCAAGAAGCGAAAGCGATTCATTTACTAAAGCAAGATGGAAAAGTTTTCGTGTATAGAACATATTTGCTATAAACGTTGTATGTGCCTATACCATATTATGGCTTCATTTATGTATCACGAAGAGGCATTAAAAACAAGAGTGTATTCGTATATTATATCAAGAATAGATTGTAGAGGATTTTAGCCAGGTAGTTTAATGTACGAAGTGGCTACTACGAACTCCATTAGTTCTGTACAACTATTCAGGATACCTGTTACAAATGGGCTACTCTAGTAAAAATTATCAGAGTTTACACATACTAGGGATAAGAGTTGTGAGCGAAGATAAGTGTTATAGCCGTGGGGACCCGAGCTATGCTATCTCAGATTGGAGTAGAATAGTATACAGAATGTGGGAGCATTCGACAAGACCCTATTTGTAATTTTGATCATATTAAATCCTTCAATCGGGCAAACTACCTCCCGCACGAGGTGTTTTTGGCAATCGAACCGGGTTACCAAACCGTGTGCTTTTTACTTTTGAGTAGTTTACTTGTACGCTTGTTTGGCCTTCGAAATAATACATTGTCTGGCTACATCATATTCGGGTAGATTACACAATTTCACTCCTTAATTACATATATGTGACATATGCTATATTAGTCACGAAATATAAGCTTAGATGACATTTTCTTGTTAAGCTATAAATGAAGTCATGAAGCTGAGAATAAAATCTATGATAGATTAACTTCTATGATAGATGGTTCTATTGAGTATGCACTTTGTTAGAGGTCCTGCTCCCACAATTAAGGACCCCTGCGTGATCGAGAGTGGTTCAATTTATATTATATGGTAATTTTGACTATTTAAGCATAGTGGGCCAGGATTCACCGTATGCCATGTCAAGACTAATGTTGTCTATCACGACTACGACATAAATACTAAATTCCTTACAATATGAATGGTGGAGTTTTACTAAAGGTATTTTAAAGTAGTCTGGGAATACGCTTTTGTAGCAACTTTAAGTAAATAGAGGAACATAGTTCTATGGAATGGATCACTTATTGATCTTCTACCTACAACCTGAATTGATGTTGTCACGATGCTTGTCTTATGAACACCATTAGCCAAGAATTTATCAAGAATGGGGACGGTACCGCATATACCGGAGAGTAAACTAAAGCAGCTTGACTCAGATTATAAAAATTGCTTCTACCAACTTGTATCATTGATAATGTTATTATAGAATATGCATTTAATAAGATAAAATGTTTTAACACACCTTTAGTCAGGTTCTACCACAAAACCCGGAGAAGTCAATAGAAATAAATGAGTTTTTGTCCTTGTTACACCTTAACTAGTGGGTATTTCCGAGAGGAAACTCTCACCTCGTGATGGTAATAAACACAGCTTAAAGCAAAAAGCTTGTGGCAAAAATTCTTAAACCTGCTTTTGCACACAACTATACGCGATTATACCATTATAATTTTAGCCATCACGATTTTACGGTCGGTAGATCGAGTAAACGGATGCAAAGTCTACTTGCAAGTAGTATTTTGGGTTATGATATGATTGAAATTACCTTCCAAATTTTACATGTTTTAAAAAGACCTAAGAGTTAATGCAAAGCTTAAAGATTCCACGCCGACTGGAAAGCAACCATCTTCGGAGTTGATATATTCTTTCCTATTATTAAATCGGAAGCTTGATTTCAAGAGATCAAGAAGAAACCGAATGATGCAAGGTTCAAGGGGAGCAAGTCTATTTACTTTAGAATAAGTTAAGCAATTGATTGAACAAAGGGTCTTTATTTACATTCTGAATTGTTAACTACATTAGCGAATGGTAATTCATTCAAATAGTAATGTATCATTTCACGCCTATTGAAATAATAAAATCCTGCAAGTATGTAGTTTCTAGAGAGGCAACCTGTAAGCATTGGCAACTCTTCAAGTCTAGGAAACATAAGATAGCTTACTCAATCGATGTCGATAGTTTTGGGCAACTAGCATTCGATGACCAAGATAGTTGATTAACTTATAACTCAATTTTATTGGATCAAGCGAGAGTCAGAAGTCCGATCAACCTTATGGCCATCGCCTATAATTTGAGGAGCTTCGTGGATTTGACTCGCCTATGAAAAACTCATAAAAAAAGATATGTGGCTTATCTCGGGGAAACCCCATGGATGTTTCTTTTCTTTATTAGTCAAGTGAAGTTTAAGTCAATTCTTAGACCTCGCTGTATATAACTACTTATGTTATATGAGTTGCGTGTTTGACTATGTCAAACGCCCCGCTTTAAGCTAGATTATAACGACATATGTCAAGTGACACAGCCGAGTATAGCAAAGAGGTATAGATATATTATAAGGGATTTATCCATCCTTAATACACAAGTAGATCTCGCACTCCTCCCAATGACTTGTGGACTGACAGTTTACGGGACGCCATAGTACCGATTCAGCCTCAAATGAGTAAAGCAAAGCTCGCAAGTGGTTTCATGGACACCCTTCTCTTATGTTGTTAGTCTGTAATAACCCTGCCCGGTTATTCTATACTACTATTAATCAGAAATTTATTTGTTGGAGCCGAATTACATTTATAATTGCGTAGTAAATTGGGATAATTCGAAAGTTAAGTTAGATCGTTAAGCCGCCGGGATAACCGATTCACTTGAATTTGGCAAGCAAACTCCCCTGCGGCTAATTTCCAAGACTTTAAGGGCTAAGTAACTAATGATTCTATCTCTTTTATCTACTACTAAATTACTGAAAACACAAAGAAACAGCCCTCCCTCCCATTCTCGAGATTTCGGCCGAGACTTCTATGAAAGCAAACAAGAAAATTTTTCTCTCCCATTTCTTCACTTTGTTGCTGCCAAGATCCCCTGGTTGATTTATTTAAGGCTTCCCTTACTCATCTTTTCCCTTTGGCAAATTCTGAGGTATGAAGATAGAGTTTGAGTTGAATTTTTATGTTTGACTTTGGCATAACTCAATTTTATGATGTTTTAAGTCTGTTATGGGTGCTACATGTATATGGGCTTATAATTCATGATTTGTGGTAGTCGTTTTGAGGATGTTCGGTGACGGCTGACTTTTCTAGTTAGAGTTGACTTATTGTTGATATTTTTATAAGACTTTAAATGTGAGCTTTAATCGGGACCTTATTATAGCGTTATCAGAAGGTTAGAATCAGAATTAAAATTGAATTAAAAGGGTTAGCCGGTAGCCATTTGTGTTGAGTCAGAATTGGATATTTTGGAGTATGTGTTGTTAATTATGGACTCTGAAGTTGACTAGAAATGACTTATGTTTTGATGGAAATGTTAAAGGCAGTGGGAATGGGAAAACCATTGGCCGAGTCCGGCCGGGTTATTATTTCGTTGTTTTATCCGCCATCAGAGACCGCTTAGAAATCGCTCCACCAAGAGTTGGTTGTGTATCCTCTAGAACGCAAAGATAGCAGCAAAATGGTTTTGATTATACTTTCTCGCTTTTGTTAGGCGCTGATCGTGGAAAGCGGGTACATCGTGATTGTGTTTTCATGGAGTGTTTTGGTAGCTAGCAGAGCGCAGTAATTTCTATTCCCTATGCTACTTTTACGATTTTATTTTAAATTTATGGAATGTCATTGTGGAAGGACAGTGTGGAGAATGATATACATGTCATTGTGGTGTTTACGTGAGAATGGTATACATGTCATTGCGGGTACGATTATGCGAGAATGGTATACATGTCATCAGGTATGATTACGTGAGAACGGTATACGTAATTGTTGTATGATTGCGCGATGCATTGCGGAGCCATGTTGCGATTATAAGGATTGTATTTTTTGTGCGTTGAAGATTTGCTTGAGTGTAAGTACAGCTTGAACTCCCATCTTGTTTCATTTCTCGTGGCCTCGAAGCCAAAGATCAAGTAGGCTTCTCCGGCCTTGTCGGCACTGCTAGAGCTTCGTGGCCTGGCCGGGCACTTTACGATTGCGGCCTCTACGGGCGTAGTGACCAATTTATGGTCATGATGTTTTAGCCGCGGCATGGATATTGTTTGGGAGTTAGTAGTTGGTTATCGAGAGGCGCCGTTGGAGCATGCTGCGACTCGAGGTGACTTAAGTATTTGGATACGACTCATAGTTGATGATTAAGGATTAGGCGACTCTCTTCCTTGCGTGATATGTGATGCTATTGGCCTTATACTACTTCTGTATAAGAGCGGCGACTTTTGATCACTCTGTCAGGTTCATTGTCGGTGTGGCCTTACCACGGTATAATAAGGGTTGGCCTTATACTGCATAAGTTATCGCATGAAGTCTTTATGATCACTTTCATAAGGCATTGTCGGGCGTGGCCTGCATTAATGATATAAGGTTTGGCCTCTTTATACTTCTGCAGATAAGAGCGGTGTTTATTAGCGATTTGGATCCATTCCCCGCAGTGTAGATGGATCATACAGCTTATTTATAGGTGGTATACTCTGTGATATACGAGAGATGTAAGGTGATTTACTGTAGTTATACTGCTGGCTGAAGTCTCTATGATTTTTATCTCTGGTGCTTGTGTGTCTTTTATCAGACCTTCTATTATATCTTAACATGTTGTTCGAGACCTTCTTTGGAATCTTATTATGACTAGAGTTATGTCAGGTGTATTTTCGATGCTTATTGCTAGGGAATTCAATGGAGGCTTGTGGAAAGCATTGTTGGGGATTTTCGTCGCTTATTACCTGTAATAGTATACTACTTGCCTCGGTGGAGTATTTCGAGGAGAAATAAAAAATTTCGGTTAGTCGATAACACAACAAATCGGCCGGTTGAAGTACATTTAATAACCCGTCTGCATCAATATTATTAAATGGTATACTACCGTGGAGTATTTCCCCGAGGAAAAAATTTTGAAATTGAATAGTCGAATACAGCGAATCGGTCGGTTGGTAGTATATTTCGGTTTTGAGAATTTTAAAGTTGTAATCGAATGGTAATGATATTATTTGGGTGGTAATATAATTTGAGTATATAAATGTTAATGTTTGGAAGTTGATTGTCGAGTTAAGTTAAAACGAGAAGTATCGATTGAATTAAACGATCGGGTTTCACACCACTTAAATGAGCCAACCCATTTAAGCCCATAAATGGACCCAAGGCCCAAAAGAGGCTCATTTTCTTCTCCAAAGTGAGGCGACCCAAATGATGCTCTTTCTCCTCTTTGATTTTCTTTCTTTTGATTTCTCTTCCGCCTTAAGTAGCTGACCTCAAATTTTCGGAGTAGCTTTCGCCTTACTCATCCTCACAAGCTAGTAAAAAAGGTCTGATCTGTTATATTTTGTGAGATCTCCGAGTTGACTTTTTGGATTTTGAATTTTATTGCTCCAATTGATTCTTTCGGGTTCTAAAATTGCTATTCTTGAAGTTATATCATGTTAAACGTGAATTTTGACTTTTTTGTGGTCAAGTACTTTTTTCTCGAATTTGGGTTCACTTCGCTTTTATGAGATATTATTGAATATAATTGTTGTTTAGGCTTAGATTATAATCTAAGAGTCAGGGATAATGACTATATTTGGGGTAGAAAGTGTCATATAGCTGAGTTGACTTTCGAAAGTTGATTTTAGTTGACTTTTTTCTAAAACGTTGTTGAGAGTATAAATATGTTAGTGGACCTTCATTGTGATTGTTTTGAGGTGAAATTTTGATTTATAAGTTATTGGAGGAATACATGTTGAAATCAATTTTATTAGATTTTGAGTAGTAAACGTACTGGATTGGAAGTACCGTTAGAACGTATTGATTAGTTGGAAAAGTTGATATTTTGGGTCGATTGAAATTGGTTAATAATGTTGGGTATTTTGGTTAAGGTGTCATCGACAGGATTCGTCGGAGAAGAAATTGCCATTTTAATAGTTCAACATAATTAGCCATTTATACTTAAGCTGCCAATTTGTAACTAAATGGGTCGAAAGTCGTGAATTTAATTAAGATAAGGTTAAATTGTTGCAGTAGTAATTGTAATTTCGGTATTTTGATTAGACGGGAACGCTAAAAATTTGGATCGATTAGGGCGGACGCTTATCAAGCGAGCTGGCGCGAAAATTTATCTCACGCATTACTTTACGTACTTACTTTAAAATTAAAGGCCCTTGTAATATAATTTAGTGTGAATGGTGTACATGTCTCGTAATATAATTATGTGTGAACGGTGTACATGTCCTCAGAATATAATTATGCGCGAACGGTGTACATGTCTCGCTGAGCATTACGTGAGAAACGGTATACATGAATGGTGGTACGACATGTGGTTAAGCAATATGATTGAGGGGACTCTCTATTGAAAGATTAAGACTGGCCGAGGTGGGTGATGGCTGAACTCCCCCACTTATATTACTCTGTTTCCGCGGCCTTTGGCCGGCAATTTTGTACTTCCTTGTACTGGCTGCACTTTTGGGATTTACGTACCACGGGCGGTTGTGATCAAGACATTGTGTGCCGTTTTAGTCAGGTGCTTTAATGTTGTTGGGAGTAAAGTAGTTGGTTGGTTGAGACGTGTCGGCCGGAGTTATGTATGAATTTCGAGACTTGAGACAGATACGACCATAGTCGGGATGATTGGGGAGTTAAAGCGACCTCCTTCCTCGGCAGATATGTGACGCCGGTGTGCCTTATACTACGTGTATAAGCGCGTTTGCCTTATACTCATGTGTATAAGCCGCGTGCCTTATAACATGTAGAGGCTGCCGGGGTTTGCCTTATACCACAAGCAGATAAGCGGTTTGCCTTATACTTTGGAAGGTATGCTGGGCGCGCGCTTTATACTATGTGTGGCGTTTTGTGTGCCTTATACTTTGTGTATCGCGATGTGTTTTATACTTTGTGTATAAGCGCGTGTCTTATACTTTGTGTATGAGTGCGATGCGGTTTTATACTTTGTGTATAAGTGCTTTTGGCCTTATATCGCGATATAAGCTGCTGGGTGATTATCGACAGTCCATTCTCGCAGTAGACGATTGAGCATATGCATTATTGTAGGTTGGTATACCGTGGGATGCGAGATAGAGGTCACGACTCAGAGTTTTAGCCGCTAAGCTGAAGCCCTTTTTGATTTCTTTCTAATTGCGCGCTACTGAACCTTTCTATTATATCATGTAAAAAGAACCATCCGCTTGTCGCTACCGCCAAGGCTTTGACGTGGTACTTCATTTTCGTATTTTAGCCTTGTCGGCAAATCATTTTGTATTCGCCAGATACTAAGATTACCACAGCCAGCCTAAGATACCGCCTTTTGTAGAGATATGTTATATATATATATTAAGTGGTTAATGGACGAGATACCTTTTGAATGAGAACTCCAGTACGTAAATTATAAAAACCGAAGTTTTATGCTAATCTGGCCGATGATGTTGATGATATTTGCTATACGGTGGAAAACTGTATCTAAAACCGTGGTTAGAATATAAGTTCTGATCTAACCACGACGCTGATACCATTGAGGTAAATAAGTTCCGTATACTAAATGGAGAATTTGGGAAGATAATTTTGTTCTTAGGTTATCTTGATTTAAGACATATATTGCTCAGTTATATTAAGAAAATGAAATGATTTGGAGGGTCTTATGAGGAACATTTAGAAGTCATAGAGTATTTATTTAATTTATTAATCGAGTAGCACTTTAAGGTGAACTAAAGGTGAAGCCGAGTGGTGTAGGTCAATCGAAGTGAACAGTTTCGAGGATATATGCTCGAGTTGGCTGTGATATCAAAGGTTGGATATTATATCGAATTTTCTATACTTACGAAAGATAACCAATGGGGAAGACATCTCCGCGACCAAGCGCGCATCAGGAGGAGGTTGTTGACGGGTGTGGGTTTATCTAAGTTTGAAAGTCATTATAAGATTTAAATTGTTGTAAGTAACATATGAATATAACTCTTGGGGTATATAGTCCTTAATAGGTGAGGGATTTAAATTATTTTTATTTGTACGATAAGGTAGGTTAACTTCGTGGCATTTATTTTTCTACCCGCCTACGCCAGTTGCTGCGGATGACCGTAGATGCGTTGATCGAAAGTAGTCGCACTGCCGAAGATGGCGACGGTGGCTTCAAGACTTCAAATACTTTTATCTTCTTGAAGTTTTGTTGATAAAATAACAATTATCAAGGTTCTGTCAGAAACAAGAGTTTAATATTACATTATCACTCTTCGCTTGTTGTATTGTTGTATTGTTATTAGTTCAAATTCGATGGACGAAGTTGTATTGTTTTATTTATGATGTTAAATAAAATCATTTTTAATCGTTATCCATCGCTAGCGACTTGACATAAAAAGTCACGACGGGCCCCAACCTCGTGAGCCTCTACCTTATGGTCGCTACAATTTCTGCATTGAGAATTTTAAAGTTTTAGTCTGATGGAAATGGTATTATTTGGGTGTAATATAATTTGAGCGTAGAAATGTTAATGTTTGGAAGTTGGGTTGTCGTAGATAAGTTAAACGAGAAGACGGTCGAATTAAAACGATCGGGATTTCACCACATAAAACCATTGGGCCAATCCATTAACCCATAAACCAACCAAGGCCCAAGAAGAAAAAACCCATCTCCCTTCCCCTCTTCCTCGGCAGACGCGACAGCTTCTCCTTTTATTTTTCTTTCCATTTCTCCTCCATCTCGAAGTTTTGACCTCGAATTTCTTGGAGAGTTTCTCCTCATCATCCTCTTCGATTCAAGGTAAAAAAGGCCTGATCTTTTTTGAGTATTTCAGAGTTTCTTGTGAGTTGACTTTTTGTATTTTTGATTTTTATTGCTAGCAACGATTCAGGCCTTTAAATTAGTTGTTTTGAAGTTAAAGTTGTGTGTTTGACGATTTTGATGTTTTGAGATAAAGTGACTTTTTATGATTGAAGTGAGTTTTTGAGTTTTGGGGATTAAAATGGTATAGGAAATTTTTCACCTGCCTAGATCATGTATCGAAGGATAATACTTGATTACGGAATTGAAATGCGGCTGGTATTGACTTTCGCTTGACTTTTTAAGAAAAAAATGTAAATATGTTAAAGTATGTTGTTGGAGATTAATATAGTTGTTTCTGGGAATGAATTTAGTTGGAGAATTAGCTTTAGTTTTACAATATCGAGGTATTATGTTGAAATTAGTTTAGTAGGCCGGTAGTAATTGATTGAGGATAAAGGTTGTTGGGAATGGCTATGAAGGAAAAGTTGAATGGCTAATTTGAAATTGGTTTAAAACGTTAGTATTTTGCTATGTGTCAGCCGATTATAGAATTTAGTCTGGAGAGTTGGAAATTTGTCAATTTAATTGTCACGAAATAAAATTAGCCACTATACTTAAGTTATCAATTATGACTAAATGGGTTGAAAAATCTCGTGAACTAACAAGATATGGCTAAAATTGTCAGTGAAAGAGTAATTATATTTTCGGGTGATTGACAGACACGAACGCTGGTTATTAATTTTGATCTATTGTATGACGCTTCTTATCATAAGTAGTACTTATCTCACGGGTGCTACATTAATGCTCTTACTTAAATGGTGTGAAATATGTCATTGCGGGTATGATTAAGCGTGAGAAATAGTATATTTGTCATTAAAGCGACGACGCGGATTCATTCAAGCAGCAATGATATGATTATACGACCAGATTTTGGCCATTTGTTTGAGGTAAAGTGAATAGCTGAACTCTCAATTTACGTTTGTGTTTTAGCCTTGTCAAATTTCTTTTATTTCTCGCGGCCTCTGTCGGCAGCTTCGATTGATTTATGATCGCGATGTTTTAGCTGTGCTTTGACGCTGTCGGCGTGTATTTGGTCACGGAGGCGCCGTTGAGCATGTGACTTTAAGGTGACTCGAGTATTGGTGGATGCACCCCATAGTCGATGATTGTGAAGCCAGTGGACTCTCCTTCCTTGTCGGATATGTGACGCTATTGGCCTTATAATTACCGTATAAGAGCGGTAATGACTCTTTACGATCACTTTGTCATGATTGTCGTGTGGTCTTTATACTTAGCGTAAGCTGCCATTTTACCAAGATAAGAGCTGCATGAGTCTTATGATCACTTTGTTGCAGATTGTTTCATGCGTTTTATACTTAAAGCAGAGGTTAGCGGTTTAGCCTTTATACTTCGTATAAGAGCGTATGACTCTATGATTACTTTGTCAGGCGCATTGTCGGGCGTGGGCCTTATACTCACGGTATAAGCAGTGCGTTGGCCTTATACTTCGGTATAAGAGCGGTGTTTATGAAGGACGTCCATTCCCGCAGTAGACGGATCGGTTATGCGCATTAGAGGTTGGTATAGTTGTGAGATATGAGAGATAGATGGTTTGATGACTAGAAAGAGTAAATAAGCAGCCTCCTGATTTTATTCCTGGGTGACGGTAAAAGCCATTGAGACTTGTGTTATATGTCGGATGTGTTGTTTTTAAATTTTCTATGGTGTTTTTATGACTATTTTAAGCGACTCATTTATTGGTTATGGATATTGGCAACATAATACTAGATGTCATATTGATGAAATTATGTCGAATTAGGTTCTCGTTGATTATTGATAATATTAATGATTTTCTTGTGGATACTAGGTTGTATTAATCATACATCCTTTGGGTTAAAAAGTTGAGTTGGTTAATGGTTGAGATAACTTTTGAATGAGGGTATTAGGTATAAAAAATAATAAACCCGACGCTACGAAAATCTATGTGGTTTATGTCAGCGAGAATATTTATATATATTGAAAGTTGGATTCAAACGCTAAGTAGTGTATAAGTTATGATCTAACCACGACGCCGATACCATTGAGGTGAATAAGTTCAGACTAAATGAAGACAGATAACTCCGTACTTAAGCATATTCTCGATTTTAAGGATAGACGCTATTTCACTTGTATTTAAAATTAATGAAACATCTGGAGGTTCCCTTGATAAAACATTTAGATGCTCATGGAGGCGGTGATGGACTTATAATTTGGCAGCACTTTAAGGTGGAACTAAAGATAAGTGGGTTGAGTCAGACGCTGAAAGTACAGGATGCCAGATATATGTTCGAAAGCAGCATGTTTGAAGTATTATGTCGGGAATTTAGCTTAGTACTTTTAAGAAAGAAAATGTATAGATATCTCATGTGATTAAGGTGTACCGAGTAAGTTGTTGACGTGGTGTGGATTATTTTGAAAGTAGTTTGAAAGCCATTAAAAGATTTATCTTGTCGGCAGGGAGCATATAAAATATAACTCTCTGGGAGGCGGATAGTCGCAACAGTGGTATCTGAATTATCTTTGTTTCGTGTGAGTAAAGAGGTTAACTTCTATGATATTTGTATTCACTCACTTTTAGCCGACTCTATTTCCCTAATGGCGTTTTATGCCTACCGACGACCGAGATGCTTGGCCGAGTAGCTGCCAGACCATGAGGCGGCGATGGTGGCTTCGGGGCACTTCAACAAATATACTTATATTTCTTTTTGAGCCATAAAATGTGAATAATTATTGTTGTCTTCGCTTGTAAAACCCATTGTCTACGTCAGATTTGTATTATTATTTTCATTATTGTGAATATTAAGTTAGTTCAATTCGATGGATTTAGTTGTAATATTTTGATTATCACGTTAATCACGCTATTATTTATCGCTATCCATCATCAGTGACTCGTTTATCTGTGTTTATGACGGTCCCAACTCGTGGGGCCCACCAAGGGTCGCTATAATTTTGGCATCGTGAGCTTCAGCTTATATTTTCTTGTGTCTCTGTGGTTACGCGTGCTTCCAGTTTCGTGTCGGTGTTGCTATTGCTGCCAGCCACCGTTTTGAGTCCATTTCTTCCGAATCCGTTGATCGCTGAGACGCCTACTAGAAGATTTACCATTCTGCATTTCCAGTGGTCTTACGAGACTACCTTGAATTTTGTGTTCTGTGTGGGTGTTAATTGATCGGTGATGTGATGTTATAATAGACGTGAAATAATGACATGTACGCCGAGCTATACGTATATATCGAGACGCCAGAACTGGCATAATATGGAGATCAAAGACGATGGGTTGTTATATATATAATGGAGAAGTTATAATTGAAAACAAGACATGTTATGGTTTAGAATATGATGTATGATATCGAAGAGCTATATATTACTAGCTTACAGTTTCTGGGAAGTGTCTTAATAGCTTGATGCAAGTGTAGAGTTTTATTAATGAAATTCTGTATGTGAGTAATTAAGGATGAGTTACGATAATTAACATACGATATAATTCGAGGTCAATTGTAAAGAATACTAAATTATTTATAAGTAAGTGATACCTAAATAAGATGTGTCATTATAAGGAAATGTGGAACTAAGGTTTGAATTTAAATGGTAAGTAAGCAGGATAAATCGAAAATTAATAAGAAAAGAATTTTGAGTTATCCGTTATCAATGTTTAAATAAGAGTCATGTATCGGTTTGAGTTTATCTTGGGCATAAGTAACGATTATTCTGGAAAATTTACCAGAAGAGACGCATTTGAGTATCGGAAGTTACCTAAAAGGTCTCTAGTGTGGAATTTCCTGAAGTTGTTCTATAAGTCAAGTAAATTTATGAACTTAAGGGTATTAAAAAGCTAATAGAGTGATTTTGGCAGACATCTACTTAAGGGATTAGCATTTGACTGCTGCATAAGATAAGTCATCTTTAAAACAATTAAGATTTAGTCTTGTATACTTGGAGTAATTGGGGATAATTTGATACTCGCATTATTCTCAATAATTAATATGGATGAAATGAGTAAGTCAGGTCATGGGTAATAAGATGAAAATGGGAAGTTTAATCTGAACGATAAAGAGATCAGATCGGGTCGGTGGAAATTTCTTTGAAAAGATGTCAAGTTGATCGGACGATTCCGAAACTAAATCATGTCATTTAGAGGGATCGAATATGTTTGTATATCTTGAATATTTTGAGGAAAAGTGTTATGGGAATTTGAGTTAGTTATACTGAATATAAATTAAGATCACAAAGATCGCAGCAGCATTGTTCTGTACTGTGGAATATTTAGTGACGAAATGATACCGTACGCAGTAATTGGGGAGAAATCTGTTAACAAAAACGTGTGATAGAGAATTGGTGGTAAAGCTTACATTAGTCGTATGTCGAGACCACGGGTAATTACTAGCATCTCGAATGTCGTTAATAAATCAAGAACGCATAATTAAAGCGAGTCAGTTGATATGAATTTAATGGAAATGAAACTTTAATCGCTGATAAATGGGCATCGTTGAATGAGTGGACACAAAAAGGATTCTGTGATCGGATGGTGGAATTAATTTGAGTGGTATTATGTAGGTAACCGAGGCGCGATCACACTAAGATTGATAATGATAATAACAAGCAAGAGCAAATGCATATTACGTAGATGATAAAGTTTGAATAGAAAAATTTTCGATTGAACGTTGCGGTTACGGGGTAAAAGAGGGCTAACGCCTTAAGCTTCAATCATTACAAGATATTGCGAGCCTACGTACATGCATACTATACCGGTAGAATTTGAGCCGGGTGATAAGGTGTCGCGATGTTAGTTGATAAGCGTATCGAAGGCGTGCTGCTGAGATTATCTCGATTTATCGTTCGAATGAATTCTCGAGATGAAATTATAAGGTGGGTAGATTGTAACTGCCCGCTCTAATATTACCGTAATAGTATACTAGTTGCTCTAAGAGTATTTCGAGGAGAAATCAAAATTTCAAAGTTGACAACAACCTAATCGGTCGGTTGGAAGTACATTTCGTAAGTTTCGAATTTTAAAGTTTTAGCCTCTGATTTTGGAAATGGATGATTATTTCGGTAATATAATTTGAGTGTGTGTAAATTCCCTGAATTAAGTTTTGGTGTTGGGTTTGCCTGAGGATAAGTTAAAAACCCAGGAAGTATCGGTTGAATTAAAACGACGAAGCTCTCACCACATAAAACCACGGGCCACTCCCATTAACCCATAAACCAACTAAGGCCCAAGAAAAGCACTCCATCTCCCTTCCCCTCTTCCTCTCGCGCATGGACAGTTTCTCTATTTTTTTTCTTCGATTTATCCTCCATCTCGCAGTTTTCGACCTCAAATTTTGGAGAGTTTCTCCTCATCATCCTCTTCGATCTGCTGTAAAAAGTGTTTGGATCTTTTGAGTATTTCTGTGAGTTTCGTGAGTTGACTTTTGTATTTTGATTTTATTGCTACAAACGATTCTTAGGCCTTAAATTAGTTGTTTTTTTAGTTAAAGTTAGGTGTTTGGATGAGTATTTTTGAGTGTTTCGAGGATGTTGACTTTTTTATGACGCAGTTGATTTTGAGTTTTGGGATTTAAAATGGTATAGGAATCTTTTCTAAATTCTAAGCTTTAGGATTCATGTATCAGTTGATAATACTTGATTTTACGAATCGAAATGTGTCGAGATGGATATTGACTTTCGTTGACTTTTAAAGAAAAATGTAAATTATGAAAGAAAAGTATGTTGCTGGAGGATTAATATAGTTGTTTGAAATGAATCAGTTGTTTTGAGAATTAAGTTTGGGTTTTATAATATCGAGGTATTATGTTAAAATTAGTTTTAGTAGGCCGAGTAGTAATCAAGTTTCGAGGATAAAGGTCAAGTGAAACGCCAAGTAGTTTAGTTGAAAAGAAAATTTCGCCAATTGAAATTGGTTTAAAACGCTTGTATTTTGATTAAGGTGTCGCTTCATTATGGATTGGCCGAGATAGTTAGAAATTTGTCAATTTAATTGTCATTGAAATAAAATTAGCCATCTATACTTAAGTTATCAATTTGTAAATTAAACGTAATAAAAAGTCAAAGCGAATCGAATTAAGATAAGTGGTTAAAATTACTGTGAGTAGTAATTATATTTTCGGTGTTTGACAGAAGACGGAACAATGTGAGCGCACTCGGATCGATTAGATTCGAATGCTTATCGTTAACCAAGGCGAAAGTACTTCATTCACGAGCTATATTACGAGTTTACTTTTTAAATGGTAAGAAACAGCGTACGATTATGCGAGAATAGTATACTTTGTCATTGTTGTAAGGACACGCTATATTCATCTGGGCGAGCCAAGACATTACGCATTGTATTTCTATGGCGTCAAGATTTTGGCTGGCGTAGTGAATGTTTTGAACCCGCCACGTTTGTGTTCGTGGCCCTTGTCGGCACTTCTTTGTATTTTCCATGGCCTTGTCGCTTTCCGATTGATTTATCATTGCGGATGCTTAGCCGCGGTGCTTTGATGTAATTCGTGGGAGCAGTAGAAGTTGGTCAGTTGGGAGGCGCTGCTGGTTACGCGACTTTGAGGTGACTTTATAGCCAGGACGCGACCCTATGAAGTTGACAGATGTTGTGCGACTCTCCTTCCTCAAAGATATGTGATGCCATTGGCCTTATACTACGGTATAAGAGCTGGGATGACTCTTTTATGATCACTTTGTTGTGTGCATTGCCTGGGTGTGGCCTTTATACTTGTTTATAAGTGCGTTTGGCCTTATACTGCATAAGAGCCGTAATGAGTCTGTATGATCACTTTGTCAGCAGTATCAGTTTGCAACTCTTATACTTAGCGAGGAGTAAGGGCTCTGGCCTTTATACTTCTCGGTATAAGAGCGGTATGAGCCTTTATGATCACTTTGATGCGTGTATCATTTACAGGGCCTTTATACTTAGTGTATATAAAAAGGGTTTGGCCTTATACTTTGGGTATATAAGAGCCATGACTCTCTATGACTACTTTGCCAGGCGTGATTGCCGCGTGGGCCTTATACTACGGTATAGGATGCTGCCTATACTCGAGTATAAGAGCGGTGTTTATTGAAGGATTAGTCCATCGCAGTAGACGGATCGGTTAGCGTTTGATGAGGCTGGTATAGCCGGGAGATACGAGAGATGTGATGGTCTACGACTAGAAGTTATATAGTCGTTGTTAGTCTCGCGATTTTATTCTCGGGGCGATGCGTGTTTTATCAGACTTTGTGTTATATCTTGACATGTTGTTTAAATTTCTATGGTGTCGATGATCCGTTTTAAGAATCTATTTATTTAAGTATGACATTACAATGATTATACTAGATGTCATTACGAAATTATGTCGAATTAGGTTTCGTTGATTATTGATAATATTATCGATTTTTTCTTTGTGGGATACTAGGGTTGGTATTAATCGTTATACATCCTTTTGCTGTTAAAGGTTTGAGTTGGTTAACGGTTGAGATAACTTTTGAATGAGGCATTAGTATAAAAAATTATAAACCGACGCTATGAAAATCTATAGATTTATGTTGATGATATTTTATATAGCTGAGCTTGATTCAAACGTGTTAGTATAAGTTACGCCTAACCACTTATCGCCGATACTATCGAGGTGAATAAGTTCCGTAGGGACTAAATGAAGAATTCGTAAGATAATTCCGCATTTAAGTTATCTTGATTTAAGATAGACGTTGCTCGCTTGTATTAAAATAATGAAAATGACAAAGTGAGTAAGTTCTTAAGATAAACATTTAGATGTCATAGAGTGTGTATGACTATAATCGGGAGTAGTACTTTAAAGCGAACTAAAGATAAGCGATTGAAGTTGTGATGCCGAGTTATGAGATGTCGGTGATATATGTTCGAAAGTCATATGTTTGAGTTGTATATATTATGTCGGGAATTAGCTATACTTAAGAAAGCATAACTCCGATGTAGATATTCCTGAAGTGCATCAGAGTAAGTTGTCGACGCCAAAGTGATTTGTCAGTTAGCCGGAAAGTTCATTAAGCGAAAGATTTATCTTGTTTAGGAGCATATAAAATTATAACTCTGAGGTGTATACGCTAAACAGGTAAAGTATTCAATTATCCTTGTTTGTGTGAGCGGGGTTAAACCTATGACATGGTATTCACTCAGCCTTTTAGCCGACTATTTCCCTAGCCATGCTTTTATGCCTAGGTTGTCTCGGGATGACCGAGATGCTTCGCCGGAAGAATGCTGCACTGCCATGAGGCGGCGCATGGTCAGTTAATTTGAACAAATATACTTATATTTTTTGGAGTTTTGTCAGACGTAATAATTATTGTCGCTTCTTCGCTTGTAAAACCTATCAGTTTTCGATGTCAGATTTATATTATTACTTTCGCTTGTCAGAAGCTGCTAGTTAGTTCAGCACCATGGATGAGTTGTATTATTTTATTATCAATGCTAAATTAAGTCATTTTTATCAAATGTTATCCATCAGTTGTGACTCTATTTATTCAGTCAATGACGGGTCCCACCCCTGTGGGGGCTCCACCTCAAGGGTCATTGCGCGTAAGGTGAATCTTAATCCGAGGACCCGAGAGTCCTGCTTTTGAATATGCCTTTGAGATTCCAGCTTTAGGCCACCAATAACGCAAGTTGTATCAATGGCTTACGCGACGGGTTATTATCCAAAGCTTCGTGATAAGCAGGATTGCGGGTAAAGAGGAACGGTTACTATCGAAAGGCAGACGAGGTATCGAGGGGTAAAAATGAAAGTCTAAGGAAATACCATGCAAAGGCCACAACAGTTCTCAAGATTTGATTGGGCGTAATCTTCAGCATATACCCCTAAGGAAATTGAGCACGCACTAATTCATCTCTCCAAAGGCTACTAATACTTATTGGTGAAGACATTTCTTGCTGAGTTCATATGTAAGATCGAAAACCAATCCAGCCAAGAAACAAGAACGTTCTCGGGGAGTAAGAGGGAGGACTCCGCGCACCTAATCAAATTCTGACCACCAAAGTGAGTTGTCTCAGATAAGGTCAAAGCCGAAAATTATAAAACAATAGTTACAAGTTTCGATATTTCAAGGAATTATACAATGCCTTTCGCCTAGTGCCTCCTTGATTGTTCTAGGTCCCCGAAACAAAATACAAAGAACTCTATTTGAAGTTCATGGAGATCATGGACATCAGCATGGGGGAAAGTCTTTAGCCCAAAGATTACCCGAAAGGTGATACTTTTGGTCCACTATGATGAATGACTCCTTGAATACGTCAAAAGGCGACTCCTGCCAAAAAGGAAGCAGCATCTGTACCATTGTAGAAATGACTTATCAAGGTCCATACCATTTTCCATGTGGGGCATTGACTTCGTTAGCACAAGCCAGAAACCCGCCAAACAAGTAAAGATGTTGTGGTAAGCAGCTGATTACTTCAAGAAGTGGGCGGAAGCCATGCCTCGAAAATACCACTCACGAAGATATCGAGGAGTTTATCTAGAAAACATCATTACTTGTTACGGAATACCTAAGATTCTGGTTTCTCGCATAACGCCTCGCCTCGATGCCCTTTATTTCGTGACATGTGCAAACGCCGAGATCGAGCATCGCTTTGTACCAGTGTGCTACCCCTGCCAATGACGTAGAAGTCATGAACCGACCATCTTTCAAGGGATTAAGAACCTTTCTCGAGTCGGGGCAAATGAGCGAGTTAACTCCCACGAAGCCTGCTCCATACAACCACCCCCTCAAACGCCACGGGAGTGAGACCCCCTTAGATTGGAAATTTTAATGTGCCAGGCCGCCAAGAAGCCTCGCTACTCAAATGTAAGGACAACTCGCTTCGATTAAGAAAAACAGGAGCATATGAGTGCCTCACTTCACGGATGAAGTTAAGGGATAAAGCTTTATACCGAACTGAGGCAACAAATTGATGGCACGCTTCAAGTGGTCGAGTTCGGCAATTTAGAAGGAGATCCGTGGTTTCGCCTTTTTAAAGCTAAAGAACCTAAAGTTAAGAAAGCATAAAATCAAAACCAAAGCTCGAAAGCACCTTAAAAGATATATGAATATAGGGGCCCAGAACATACCTAATTCCTGGTGAGCTTTCGAGAAAGTTAATAAGCATACATGGTAATGAATATATCTCAAAAAGATATTATACTTACATGTCAATTTGATATTTCTTTGTAAACCAACTGAAAGTTAAAAGTTCATGAAGTACAAGTGTGCCTTTTAAATAAGAAACCTTTTGAGTACCAAAGACATCTCCGACAAGAATCGAATAAGATCGTATCACTTAACCTGACCAGATGGAAACCCGAATTAGGACCACTGTGGTCCTCGAGCGAATCAGATCATTCGGGGTTCAAATGAATAAGATCACTTAACCCACCCGCGAGGGAAAACCGGTGACTGATCACTGTATCCTCGAAAGTATCTGGGGATCATTCAAGTTCAAGTGAATAAAATCACTTAACCTCCACCAGGAGGGAAACCAAAGTGAATTAGATTACTCGTGGTCCCCAAGTGAATCAGATCATTCGGGGTTCAAGTGAATAAGATCACTTAACCTCCAACAGGAGGGAAACCCGAGTGAATTAGATCATTTCATGGGTCCCTGCTGAATAAGCCTGGCCCGGGGTTTAAGCAAAATAAATCATTCCTCTTGAAAACTTGAAATGATTAGATTACTCGTGGTCCCCGTAGAAATTCACACACGAAGAACGAAGCATGATGACGACAACTATCACAAAACCAATCCCCCAAAGGAGGATGCAGACATTAGACAAAATATTACAAAATAGTATATACAAGGCAAAAAGAAAAAGATAAAAGAAAAGAGTGAAAGAGCAAAAAGTTGGATGAAAAGCATTATGTTATAAGAAAATTTGTAAAATAGGAGTAAGCTGAATAATTACAAATCAAAAGAGTATTATTACGCGAATGGCACTCCACACGAAGGTAAAACCGTGAGGGAATATTGACAAATGTCTGGGCTGGGAAATATAAAACACAAAATAGACTGTGAGAGGTTAAAGGCCATCACTGGAATTACAATCGCCTCCTCATTTCCGAGGCCATCATCGCTCTGGGCATCATCAACATCATCGTCACTCTCTTCTTCCCCATCAGTCAAAGGTACCACATATTCTTCCCCGAAGTGCTCCCCACTTAACTCAGAAACAATGAACACTGTGAATTCTTCATAGACTTGAACCCAGCGTCTTCATGATAGAGACGGTAAGTTGTCAACGGTAAGCATCTCGCCAAGCCCGACCTCCTCAATCTTCAGAATAACTCGAGGAAGCCTCCCAATGACAACCGGCCCAACTGCTTGTAAGTCAATTAATAATCGTCATGGTGAGTCCAGCTGAAAGTCTCTCAGATCCTGTGACCGGGCTGCTCGTGATTCATCCAAAGAACTCTTAAAACAGTTTATGTCAATCTCATTCCACAGAGAGATCGATTTGATTTTCAAGGATACGAGCCTATCAGAAACTAGCCAAGCGTCCCTCCTCAAGCTTCTCCTAAGCTCCTGCCTGGGCCCCTGAGCGCCTTTCTATCCCTCTCTAAAAAACCCCGGAGAGATGCTTCTAAGGAAGCCCTCTCGCCTCGTAGTTCACCCGGGATTCTTTGGGATTCCTTCCATTTTAAGAATAACTGAGGCACTGCGGCCTATGTGAGGTAATAAATCTCATATATAAACTCTATAAAAAGAAAAAGCAGTTCGAAATTTAAAATCAAGAAGGAAAAGAGAAATACCTTTTAAGTTTAAATGAGAGAAGGATGATCAGAAGCCTCTAAGGAATATAGTATCCCATATTTCACCTTCCATGTCCTCCTTCAACATACGCTTCTTCAACAAAAGTGGAGTAATGGGCTCTTCCTTCTGGAAACCGTCTTCTCAAAGAATAGTTATCCCGGGCGAGGCGGTAAGCAAACTTTGAGGAAGTCACAACCAAGTGAGCTCGAGGAAGCCTTCAACTGAGGGATAATCGAGTCGATTCCCTCGAGTTGAGGTCACTATCCAAGTCGGTGTACTATCTGAAATGGCGAATAGTGGGTGAGGAAGTAGAATAGAGAAGGATCGAAGGTTTCGGGTTACTCTCAAGAATAATAGGGAATTCCTTGGGAATGATTTCTTGGAGGCCTTCCGATTTCCCGACGCCGGAGACAATGGGAGCACCAGGAGTTTCCCTTCAAACCGCAACACTCTTCCTGTAAATCCGAGCCAAGTGATCTTTACCTGTTGTCACGACCTTAAAATTCACCTTATGAAGCATGACACAGTCCCCGGAAGAATGTTTCAACGATAAGAGATCCCCGTGAAATGGCAGAAACTTATGAGAACGTAAAATATAATCATGAAGAAAAGTGGAAACGATGTTAGACATTTACATACGAAGAAAGAATACTGTAAACTTGTAAAATACCTTTGTTACCGGGCCTTAATCACACATCCCCCATCACAAAAGACCTCATGAGGTAACGCGTGAGGAAAGCCAGCCTCAACTTTCCACTTCCTCTCGAAGTTCTGGGCGTAATCGCTGTACGTGTTGGCCAGGCCGATAGAGACCAACGGGTGTCGAGCCAAAGACTAAAGCCCCTCGGCTAAACCATAAATTTAAACCAACGGACGGGTTCCAGTTTTATCCACCTTCGTATATGGGAGGCTATGTGCTATATGGGTGCCCACTCGAAATACAAGTGACCCTTGGCGGACGACATTGTACATCACTAATCGAATGTATTATATTAAAATTTTAATTCTCGACAGCACGCTTAATTTTGGAAAACGGCACACTAAATCTCAAGCAAATCCAAGACACTGACCGCACGATCCAGGGTCACTAACACCTCTTCAACAAACCCCGACACAGGGAGCCGGAGACCATAATTAAAAAACTCCCAAAATAAAGCAGTATCCCGGAGGATGGAGACGGTGGTACCTTCGGATTCTCCTTCCTCGGGGAGCTTTGTCTTTGTGGAAGGGACGTCCACACTTTCTCCCTCTAAGGGGATACGGGTCTTCACCTCGCCGTGTCCCCATAATAATTATAACTGGGCGGTTGATAATCAAGAATCAACCCAGTACCGTCTTCGCTTTCACCTCTTCGCAGGGGGCTCTTGGTAGATTTCCCTCGAGGGCTTAGGGGGCAACAAGTCGTGAGCAGTGGTCCCATACTAGAACGAAGGGGCTACATATATCTATGGGGGTATCAGGCGCATGACGGCGCTGGCTTCGTGATTATCCCTTAACAAAGACCCTCTACAAAAATCTTCGGTGTCTCTTCCATAGTCAAACGCGACGAGACTTCTAAAGTAATGGTGCATTTACTAAGCGCCGGGGTTTTGATGTTTTGGCTTAACCCCTGGGAATCATAAGGAGTCAGCGTTAGAATAATATACACGCTGAGCATTTATAAACCGTAAAATGCTTTTATCATCAGTTTATATACACAAATTTCTACTTTAAGTAACTTCCCTCAACTTCAAAACCGGTGATTCTCTACTCAAGTGGTTCCCTAAGAGTGACTAATTTATGTCAAGCATGATCGCATGTAAACGGGAGTGTTTGCTTTGGAGAAGGAACCACAAATTGAACGACAGAAATGTAAGTTAAATAAAGAGACAGCTTACCTTTATACAAATGAAAGGGAGGACCTTTGATAATCCTTTACCATAAATTAGAAATCTCTGTAGTCAGGTAAGGAATTTTAACCTCATATTCCACTACCATTTGAAAAATGACGGTAGGAATAATTTTGAAGTTAAAAAGGAAGAACACATGATTATTGAAATATACCAGAATCTTATTCGACCTATTTGACCCATTTAGAACATCTAACTGTATGAGAGGCTTTAAGCCCATCTGCATAGTCACATTGTGCCTTGGGCATTTTGCGACACTTGTCTCGCATCTTGGGCGCACTGCCACTCTCAAGATTTCCAAATACCTACGCCAAACCATCACAGGTAAATTTGAATCGCTATACCTGCTCAATAGCTCTCTCAAACACCCTAACTCCAGCTTAAGCAATCGGCGGCTATTTAATCGGCTTCGGCCTGGGTCTAGGCACAACGACCTCCCGGTTTCATCACGCAGCCAATATGGAACAAGTGAGCAACTTGACAACTTGAGTAATGAACTCCCGGGCCAGAGCGGGCATTGCAACAACCACCTCGGGGCCTTTACCTCAAGATATCCCGAGGCCCAAACCAAAGCGATCCGCCTGTAATTAAAGCGAGACGGGCAGAGCCATCAATTCGGGAAAGAACTCATGACACCAAACCGTAATTGTGTTTTGGTGAAATCCTGAAGAATCCAAGATTTCGGTGATGATTTCCTTCTTTGGGCGAAATCTTGAGAAAAGATGTTATACTATCATATGGTTGATTTATGGTTCTCAAATATGATGTGGGCGATTATCTCTTTACTCGTTTACTACTCCATGACACCTCATGCTTTGCTTCTTTCACTTGCTTTCCTTTGCGTAATCGAAGTCATTATTCCACGCAATCTAGTATTTGCCATGCCACAAAGCTTAATTTAAGGTTTTGTTTGGTTCATGACTAGAAAAAAGGGGGAGGAACTTCTCTTATAAATCATGCTATTTGTATTATCATAGATTTAAATTTATGTAATTATGTATACATATTTTCTAAAAAAATCTTTTCACTTAAGTTTTTTTAAAATCACATTATGTTTTTAAAAAATATTTATAACAAAGTATAAATTATTATTTTTATTTTTAACCCCTAATTTCTTTTTATTTTAAGAAGATTTTTGGATGTTTATATTTCCCATTAAAACCAAAATTAAGCCCTTTATAAAAAAAATTACAAGTAGGCCCTGCCGGTCATCCTATTTGATTCCATCTCTTTAATAATTGAGTGACAAGATCTGAAAAATCAAAGTTTTACGAATCAACGTTGCTACATTTTTCAACTAAACCAACTCATAAATAATCGAAATTTTATTATTATCATATATATATATATATCATTTATTTGTATGTAACATAGAGTATCTAACGATTGGACTATGAATCTTCTGTCAGAATTTAGATAGACCTGACAAGTATCACAGACGACTTCATATTGTACTTTAACTTCCCAGTTCCAGGATAAATAATTCTGCCCCATCTTAATAAAACTGTATAAAACTATAGAATCTACAATTACTCATTACATATATTTAATTTTTTTTAATTCAAACCATATAAATGTGTAGTCAAAAGGAACTACACACAGAATTCAGAGAAAGTCCTAATCTTGTTCCCTTGAACTGATTAATATCGCTAGAGTTTTCAGTTTTCTGCAACAAAGTTTACTTCTTTTGCAGGTTAGTTTATAATATGATTTTTTATTTCTGTTTAAATTTTTGGGATGAAATTATTTTAAGTTATTTTGAGTTTCTTGTTTATAGTTAAGGTGATTGTTTATCATGTAATCTTATTTCTGGCCAAGTTAACTTCTTTGGCTGATTAGTTTATAATAAAATTGTTTATTTCTGTTTAAATATTTGGAATGAAATTATTTGAAGTTATTTTGAGTTTCTTGTTCATAGTTAAGGTGATTGTTTTTCATGTAATTTTGTTGCATTTTGGTTTAATGGGCATTTGGGCAGTTTTGGATTGTTGGGATTGATAATTCATTGATTTGGGTAGTTTAAATATTTATAATGGACTTATTTGAAGTTAATTTGAGTTTCTTGGTCATAGTTAACTAGTTAAGGTGATTGTTTTTCATGTAATCTTGTTGCAGGTGACTTTAACGGCATTTGGGCAGTTTTACATTGTTGAGATTGATAATTCATTGATTTGGGTAGTTTGAGTGATTTCTGTTTTGGGTTTTCTTTAGGTTGGAATTTTGGCATTAGTGAATGGGAAATAAATTGGGGAGGAGGCAAGTGGGTGGGGATGAGAAGTGGCTATCATATTCTTGGCTATGGGTTGTACTAGCTGACAAGCTTGATCAAGAAGTTTGCAGTTGATTCTTGGGTCAAAGTTAGCACCTTGCTATCCTGGTGATGAAGAAAATGGTTTGGACCTTGAGGAGTGTCCAATTTGCTTCTTGGTATGTGCCTTGTGTTGCAGTTTCATATTGCTTTCATATGTGTATTTGTTTGCATTCTTAAATAAATTAGAAACAACCTATCTATTTCCTATCGTACTGCGTGCTGCACTATCCGACCCTATACCGCTTAGGCGTGCATCTCTTTTAGATGCATGGGGAAGCTACCGGGGTTGATGTGTATTTGTTTGCATCTTTTTTTGTTGTTGCGATTAATTTGTGTGAATAGAGCTAATGGGGGTGTGGAGAAAAGAAGATACGAGGATAGAGTGTTCCATGAAATGTGATTATTGAGGCTTCCATTGTTTCTTGTTTCTTCTTCGGGATAACTGAATCTCATGGTGGTCCAATACATAAGAAAACCATTTATTGTGTGTTTGTTTAAGCATGGAGTTGGAGGAAACTCAATACATGTAATCTTAAGTTTTCCTTCAATTCCAGTTTCTTGCTTCAAATAAACACACAGTTAATATCGTCAGTTTGAGGATGTTGAAGGGTCAGCTTAGTTAGAGAATCGGGGTGGGGGTTTTTAATGTAGTGGTTAGGCACTCACTTGTAAGTGTATAGGTCGAGTGTTCAAACCTCGCCGCTAGGTTAAAGAAAAAAAGGTAGACATTGGTACATTTATTCAAGAATGTTAGAATTGTTTGCTAGTCGTCCTTTACGTAAAAATTAGCCTTATGTTTGGTTTTGGATAATTACTTTTCAGGAAAACATTTCTTAGCCCTGAATTCTTGGATGTTTCTTTACTTTAAGTGGAATTCCTTGTGATTGAATTCCTGTTTATTCAGCATTATCCAAGTCTAAATCGCTCAAGATGTTGTACTAAAGGCATTTGCACAGGTAAATATGTGACAAAAATTTACCTCGTTGTTTTACATTACTATAATTAGTTCTAGTTATTAAGTTTGTATTCTCCATGATTATCGCAGCCTGGCTCATCTCGCTGTTCCAGAGTGTTTTTGGTGGAGGATTGAAGACCCCTAAACTCCTGCCCTCCCGTCCCAAATCACAGTATCCTTTTGGATTCTTAATGTGTACACTCTTGTTAAAGACTTCTCATTTTTTAGCATTATAGCATTGTTTATAATTCCTTTTGGCAATATGTTTTTTCTTGAATTTGAATTATGATTATCCTTTGTAAAACATCGAAGTATGCTGGAACATCGGGAGAGGGGTGGAAGACCATGAAGAAAAAAGGAGGAGGGAGCAAATTCTGTGGGCGATTGCTTTTGGTGGTAGCTCACTATTCATCTTTGGATGCGTGAACTGTTCTACTGTCTTATAGTTTTCTACTGAATTAGGAAGAACAAAAGGTTATCGAAGCCAAAATTAGGATGAGGCGCCAGGAACTTCTAGATGAAGAGGAAATGATGCAGAAAAGAAGAGAAATGAGTTCTGAAAGTGGCGTGGTTGGACCAAGCGACTCTGAGTCCTCCTTCGGATCAGGTGCTCAAATATTGAACTGTGACTGTGTGTTGTTATGTAATTTTCCCGAAAGTATACTCGCTTTAATTTCTTACTAATTTTGATTAGCAGCGCCATCTTTTGTTTCTTCTGGAGAAGTTACTTTTCAGGATTCCCCTGGTTCTGCAGCTATCCAACAAGATTTACGCCCTAGGCAGAATAGGTATGTGCTGCCTCATCGTTAAGATTTTACTGCTTCTTTTATTTTCCTGATTCAAACAAAAGATGAAAACAAAGCTAATATATGATACAATCTGCAATGTCTGGTTTCATGGCAGAGATAACAATTAAACCACCGTTTCTGAATTTGTTCTAGCAGATATAAAACTCAACTACTTCTGTTCTGTTTAAACTGAAGCATAATTTCTAGTTACGCTTAACTTAGTTCTTATAATCAGCACATTTTCATTTCTATTTTTCAAATTATAGTTTGTTATAGGCGACCCAAAGAGCTACATGTTTCGTAAGGGCTTCTTTGTGTTTTCAAGTGAAAATTTCTCCGTTTCAATTCTGACCTACAAGCTTTTTACTGATATATACTAAGCTTTGTGTTAAAGGAAGGTCATCACCATTATGTCCAAATGCTAAATATATAGATCCACGTCATAGTGATCCTAGTCGTAGAGAAATGTCTCCATCTGAATATAAAGGAACGTATGTTAAAAAATCCGCTGTTATCTCAAGCTAAAGAAAAACATAGGAAAGATATCTAGATTATTGGTGGTTCTTGACTATGATCATGAAGCATTAATTCTCTATTTGGCTCCTGAATAGCAAACATTGGCATCTATTTAGTTGGGATGAATCAAGTTTGGTCTGAACTCTTAGCATGTTAAATTTCTCCGAGCTTTATATCTTGTCTCGATTTAGGTCGCAATAATTGGGTTTCTTTTGCCTTCCCAGTTCTTACCTTTATGAATATATTATTGAAGAAGATTCCTGAACTTTCATGGCTCCTATTTCCATGTAAAATGGAGACCCTATTTAAGTTCCTTCTTTCAGCATCTCTTTTACCTTACTGAGCGCTGAGATTGCAGGAATGGCGAATTTGACTTGGATCTAGAAGACATTATGGTCATGGAAGCAATCTGGCTTTCGATTCAGGTACTTGATGAATCATATGACCATGGGCCACAATTCTTTGAATTAATCTATAAATAGTCCCTTCGATTATTTTTTTCCGTTTTGTGTTCAAATACGAGAATCTGTACCAATCGTTCAATTATGATAATTGAAGGAGAATGACAGCAACCGAAATATAACTCATGGTGATCCAGCTCCTTTAGAACACAACTCAACTGATCGGTCTTCCACATCAACCATGGCACCCCACTCTGGAAGATCGCCATCATCAGGCGGTCTTGCATGTGCGATTGCTTCACTAACTGAGCGTCAGGGGATGAGTGGAGAGTCCTCTAACAACATTGGTCGTGATCTTCACGATGCCAGTAGCTCATTTGAGGCACCCCTTGATAGCCGGCTGATGATGGCCAGACATCAGAGAGAACAAGTAGCTCATGGAACAAATATTGCTGAAGCGGGTACCAGTTATTCCGGATCCGAGGTTGTCGAGGAAGACAGGTCTCGTCCTATCGCGAAGGATGAGTTTGGCGGTGATATACGAGCTTCTTCATCTGCGCTTGTTCCCGAGAGCTTTGAGGAACAAATGATGCTGGCTATGGCCGTCTCTCTAGCTGAGGCGCAAGTTCGGACAAGTGCTCAAGGAGTTTCATGGCATTAAGATGCAATCATATATGGCATGGGTACATTCTTAGAACTTAAAAGCTTGAACTCTTAAGAATGAAACATGTATTTGATGATTACTCAATTAATAGTTTAAAGGGATGTTATGAATGATTTCTTATTTCTGCTTGAATTCTCTTACTGGTCATCTTTCTGAACATTTCTTTCATTGGGAGTATTATTTTTCTGTTAGAAGTTTTAATAATGAATTGAGGATAACTAATCTTACATTTAAAGCCTGTTAGTAATAAAATTCAGAAAATTACTGAATATTTTATATTTTATTTTTATGTGAAACATGAAAATAAATAAAGAAGGAAAAAAAGATTAACTAATAATTAAAAGTTGAATTTCTAGGAATACAAAAAAAATTATTTCATTTAAATAGTACATCTAGAGTCTGTACTAATGTACTATAACATGAAAAGAGAAATAGGGAGTATATCTTTACCAAACAACTACTAATATACCTATATTGTATTATTAATTCAGCCTAATCTATAGTTAAGTAAAGTCCGTATGCTCTTCCCCTCCAATGAAATACACCTCAAATTTGGAAAAACATTTGCGTCTGTTCATGGAGCTTTCAATATTTTGTATAATTGAGCAACAGGGTAAATTTGGAATCACAAAAAAAGGCTTCACATGACGTGGACTTCCATGTTCTTTACTTTGTAACTAGTAATAGGCATCCTTACGCTTTATATAGGTATAGATTCTAGTTAAGTGTATGAAGGCAATGGGGCTATTTTCCCCTGGTAATAGGTATCCTTATAACATCACCATGCTTACAAGGTTAAAATTGATAATACATATTTGAATTAAATAAATAAAAAACTAAAATTCCCCTCCACCAAATCAGTTCCTCTAATTTCGTTCACCCCCAAATCAATTCATCTCCAAAAACTTTATTCTCCTAATTTCTCTCAATCCCACCAAATCATAATTAGTATCCTTGTAGGACAAATATTCTTGAATTAAATGATTTAATCCAAATTCTTTCTTCCCAAACCTACAAAACAAGCCACCAAAATCCATAAAATTTGTAAGAAATAACAAAAACGAAATTGAGGAGAATTAGAGGAGACTTTGAGAAGAAATCACCATTAAAGAATTCGCAAACGTTAAGCTCGAGCAAGATCAAGAAAAAATGTAGAATACAAACTAAACCCAATGTGGTTTTTTTCAATATTATAATTAATTTTATTTTTGGGACCAATAAAATTACACTATTTGTATTGAATGGGGCTATATAATACTATGTCAGAATTGGTTTCATAATACTATTAATGAATTTTTTAGAATTAAAGTATCAGGTTGTTAGAATTAATTATTTTGCATGTTATTTAATTGTCAGAGTGGTTAAACATGAGTTTAGACATAGTAAGAAATACCTAAAAGTGTAGCTTAGCTCTATTTATAGAATTAAAATTGTTCTAGTTTTCGAACTAATTTGTGTGATAAAACATTGAAAAGATTGAGTTTTCTCGAAATATGGAATATTATGTGTTTGGAATATTGTTGTTTAAACGATGTCATTTTATATATTTAGTCTTTAAAATATTACCGTTGTTTTGGAATTTATTGTCTTTCAAATATTATGTTGTAGTTTTGTTAGAAATAGGATATCAACGCATATAAGATGATGATTTCAATATAGGATCCTGATGTCTTAAAAGAAATTAATGGTGGGATTTCTGCATTGATGTGTCAATGTGTAGATTAGTTAATGGGTTGAATATTGTAGAAAACAATATTCAAATCGACGCTCATTCGAAGAACTGTTGTATTTTATCGGGTCAGCTCACGATCCCACACGGCTACGAACTGATTGGATTTCGCCATTACACTAACATTTTTTGTAGATGTTCATAGGCGACGCAGTTCCCGACGGTGGATATAAAATATTCCTAGGACCATCGCTTAGTCCGTGATTGCTACAAGAGGGAGGCGGGACGTAGACGCTGCCGAATACCAAAAAATAAGGAGAAATTGATGATGTAATTTACATCCTTAGACCATCATTTGGCCTTAGATCGATTAATTTCGAGCCAGGAAGGTTAACATGTTACTAATGGTATCCATCTCTAGTCGCTAAATACCCTTTACTCAGTACGTGTTGGTATATGTTTATGTTAGTTGTGTACTTTTAGTTTGTGATTTATTTATTTTTACACATCTTAGCCTCCCCGCTTTTATTCTTCTATACCATCTTTGTTTCACATTTGTTCATAAAGTATTAATAAAGAAATATCATTTAAATTGAACTCACAGGTATTGGTTTCGTATTTAATTTAAAGTAATTATTCAGATTTGTTATGTAATACACATGTTCCTCATATCGTGGTATCCATTCTCACAACCTATATCTACAAAATAGTAATGGTTTAGTATTTGCGATTGTATGTATATAAACAATAGAACCATTAATACCTTTTTTCGATTTTGAAGAAGAAGTTTCTCCATATATATTTGAATTCGAGTTTTTGGGACCCATGATGATGAATAATTAGAGTAAAATTATATTGAATGTTTAAAAATTGAATTATGAATCATCTAAACAAAAAATTATAACCTAAAAGGAAGAAAAATAAAAGAAATAAAATCAAAAAGATAAAAATTGAATTGGAGTAAAATTAGCAAAAACTTAAAATATATCAGAGTTATTTATAATTAGCTGGGGTGTGAACAATTAATGCACGTGAAACTTTATTTTTTTTAAAGTGGCAAAAAAAATCAAAATACCATATGAAACCTAAGTATACATTCCGCATAAATAATGAATACTATAATAAAGGGTTTTACAGACGCACCACCGCTACGAATACGTAAAAAATTAATATGCTCTATTATTATCCCTGGAATAGAAATAATACAAATATGTTGTTACTACACCATATATGATTAAATATATATATAAATAATAGAACCATTAAAATATTTTTTCGAATTTGAAGAAGAAGTTTCTCCATATATATTTGAATTCGAATTTTTTGGATCCATGATGATGAATAATTAGAGTAAAATTATATTGAATGTTTTAAAAATTGAATTATGAATCATCTAAACATAAAGAGATGATTCAATGCCCAAGATTGAAATTAGTACATTGTAAGCACCAATTTATAAGTCTCTAAAAAAAATACTCGTTATATTAGGATATCTTATCTTTGAAAAGCTCATATATGACGAAGATTTTGTGTTGATGTTGGAAAAAGAAGGCGGCTGTGGGTAGTGTACCTATTAATATTGGTTGGTTATTGCAACACCATAATATACGTAGAAATATTATTGTTTTCAAGAACTAATTAAATTAATTGAACTTTTAATCTTTTGCGCCGTTGGTCATGAAGTGAAGGTGAATTTGCATCAGTGCATGTATCAAAAACAACTTTATATTCTTGTTGAAACTATGGAAATTCAATATTATTATCACTAGTTTTTCATTGAATGTATGTATAGTTTTTTTTTTTTCAATGAATGTATGTATAGTTGGTGATATTGTGGTCTTGAAGATTTTGTTGCATTTTTTCTTCACGGAAAATGAAAATCAGTTAATATAACTAAACAGAGTAACTATTAGGAAAGGCAGTTCATAATTAAAATAGGTACTGATAATTTGGCAATTAATTACATGAATGGGCAAACCAAGGAATAATAGTGAAAATAAATAAGACGTAAAAAAGGAGAAAAAACAAAGGACAAAAAAGTATACAAAATTTGCAATATATATAACTTGCCCAATACACTGAAGTACCCATATAGGTATATTGTCCATCTTGATAAAGAAAAAAGCTAAATCGGGCTACACTCACATCCCTCAAGCTTCATTTAATGATTCGAATCCATACCGCATTTAAGAGACTGAGCATACGATTTTAATATTTAAACTCTTTATTAGCTGAAAGCAAACACATAGGTATCCTTCTTGATGAGCTGCCTATTGCACGATTATGTCTTTCAACATGAACTTGTGGGTAAGCATCATATCTTTGATACTTTTAATGTGAGAGAAATCTCTCGACAATCAATCTTCCCTCTCCATTATTGAACTATTTATGCCTAAATGTTACTAGGCTGCAATTTTCTCAAACAATCCCAACCTATTATCAGAGAGTCTGATCATAGTGATCTCATGTAAAACTCCTTGTACAAACTGTCTTCTTCTTCTTTCATCAATGATGGCAATCATTATTTTCACCAAAGAGGTCCCAAATAAATCATTGAAACTCTTGATCTAAATCCATTGGCTAAACCCTATGTCAAGCACTTTGCCCATTATTTGACCTAGACACCACGTGACGTAAATCCCTCTTGAACAAGATTAAAATGGTATTCAGAGTAAATTCCAGTCAATGATTTGTCTCTGCTCATACCATTTATTATTTCTAATATATTAAAAGTTTTACAGTGACTCTGTTTTATATCCTATTAAATGTACATAAATTCTTTCCAACCTAAAGTGGGTAGTTATCTTCAATTCCATTTATTTTTCGGTGGATGGTGGAGTAATACCAATTATTTAATTATTTTTACTTTCGAACTTTGAGAATGTAGAACAATAATTGTAGTATTATTGAATCCGTATGGGATTATAGACATATTGTTCAAAGTTGTATTATCAAATCCAATAATACATAAATATGAAATAACAAAGAAATAAAAAGGTGTATTTTTGTTTGTCATCAAGATTTATTCATTAGAATAAAATATGATGACTTATTGCTATTGCTACTAATATCAATCATAACATTTTAATTTTTTATCATAAGTCTACTAGTATTAAGCATAGCACTCTAGTTTTTTACCATAAGTCTATTAATATCAATCATAGCACTCTAGTTCTTCACCGATTGAAGTTATGCCCGAGATATTATGTAATATGGCAAATAATCAATAGGATTGAAAATCTACCTGTAAAGAGTCACCAACATTGACAAAGAATGAATTTTGATCAGGAGGGATTGAAAGCCAGCTTCCATCTTTCAATGAGATTTGAAGTCCAGAAGTGTTATTTGACCTTAAAATAGAAATGATTTGTGGGTCAGTATGTTCTCCAAAACCAATCAAATTCTCGCCATTCAAATCTCCAAGCTGAGGACATGGAGGGTAATGATTTATCCTGAAAATAGAGTCACTTTCTTCATTCATTACTAGTTTGCTAAATACATTTCTTGGCTCAATGTTCAATCCATCTGCTAATAATTCTAGTATTTCACAACCCATTTTCTTTACTCCTGTGATGTAAGAATTTACAGCTGACCTGCAAAACAATAACATTGCACGAATCAATAATCATAGCTAACATAAATAATGTTTCACCGGCTGCATAAGGTTGGAAATAGTGGTGGAATTAAGGGCAGGTGTAAGGCAGTCCAATATATATATATTTTTTCAGAGTCTATTATTAAATGTTCATTTTTCTCAAAAATATTTGGTTCGGTCCCAATTTTTTTAACCGAAAATTTACTTCAAGTCGTCACAAGTAGGTAGGTGAAAAACACTATAGGTACTCCTAAATAAAAAAAAATAAAAATGAACTTACCTAAAATCTTCAGGGGATACACCAAAAGTTGTAGCAAATTTTACATAATCAAATCCAGGATTAGCTGTAAGAAGAATATATTCAACCCAACCCACATCACCGTTTGGTCCAATCTTCTTGTTTCCATAGCCAAATGGGGAAGGTGGCCCTGCTTTTTCTTTTTCAGATAGAGGTAAAGAAAAGAACTTTATAGCTTCATTTTCAAGTTTTGATATGAATTCATTTGAAATACCATGGTTTATCACTTTAAAGAATCCAAATTCTTGGCAAGCTTGAACAAGTTGGTACTTGCAATCTTGTTTGGAAAGGTCTATGACTGGAATACTAGAAAGGCAAAGTGTTTGGGATTTGATTGTGTTTATTGCATTGTAATGTTCAATGACAGGTTTGGATAATACCACCATGCTGGTTGGAATTGTTTGGTTGGTTAGAAGGCAATGAAGAAGTGTGGATAAATAAGTATGGGAGTAGTTTTGTGAGCACTGACGAGGATGAATGTTTATTTCGAAATGCTGCTCGACTCTTTTATAGATTTTTTTGGGGGGCGTGATGTGTATTCAATATTTTGTGTAAGGAGGCAGAGTACTAGGGGTTGCAATTTGTGAGGAAAGAGGGGGGACGGAGAATATTCAAGCATGGATAGGATATACTCCCTCCAATTCAAATTATATGGAATTTTCGTTTTTCGATGTACAATTTTGATTATCAATTACTTCTTATTTTGTATTTTAAAAAATGTAAAAATAAATTTGTCTTTAAATATATTTTTATAAAAGTAAATTTTTGATTTTTCGTATAATGTAGTTATTGATGATTAAAATTGGAAAGCAGAAAAATAAAGAAAAGTCTTTATATTTTTGAATTAGAGGAGTGCTTGGTTAACTAACTCAACATACATTGATAAGTTTGACCTGGCTTAATTTTTCTCCTTTCAATATATCCCAAACCAATTATCTAATAATGTTTGGCTTGAGAGATAGGTGCAATTAGTCCTCAAAATTGGTCAGAAATCGAAAGTTAATTATCAAAATTTTAGTTGGTGTAAATTGATCAATGAAGTTGCACCTATAGAGATAGCCCACAGTTTGTAAAAGAAAAGATAAGACATGGTCTCTAGAACTTAATAATCATAATTTACCTTAATAATCCATTATGAAATTGTAAAATTGAATTGAAGTTTTCAATAATGAAAGAGCCAATATTGCTAAGTTTGAGTTTGGCAAACCAAACTTACTCTTATAATCATATATATTAATAAATAAAATTAATTTATATAATCATTTCTTAGAAAACGGTAAATCGGCCTTCGCGATCGATACTAACGCTAACACCGATATAATGTCGGTTTGGCATTGGATACGGGCTGACACGATTCCAGCGATGCTATTTAGATACGGAAGCATGAAGCAGGCTACGTTGCTTAAATAACGTACGTTTGGTTCGGGTATTTAAACCTTAATTATTTATAAATTTATTAATTTCTTTTTATATTTATTTTAAAGCGACACAATATATTTATTAATTTTTTATATTTATTTTAAAACGACACTATATATTTATTTTAAACAGATAGTATATATATTTATTAATTTATTTTAGTTTGACTCCAAATCGAAACTAAATATTTATTAATTTATTTTTATATTTATTTAAACCGATGCCAAACTAATATTCAATTCAATTTCTAAAATAAACAATTCCATTACAATTTTCTAACATTCAATTCTATTACAACAACTAATGTCAAATTCGATTTCAACAACTAATTCGAATATACACAACTAATTCAACTAATTCGAAACAATTCAACTATTCGATTTCAACATCTAATTCAATTAATCTAATTGAAAAAAACAATCAAAATTGAAAAAAATAATTCGAAAATTAAAAAAAAATCGAAAATTACAATTCGAAAATACAACAACTAATTAATATACAACTAACTACAACTAATTAATATCGAAAAAGAAATTCAAAAATAAGTAATAATAAAATTAATATACAACTAATTAATATACACAATTCAATAAAAATTGGATTACAACTAATTAATATACATGAATCGAAATTGAAAAGAAAAAGTTAACTATAAAAGCAGAAGTCGCAAAATAGAAAGCGAACCTCGACGGTTTAGATGCGTTTTTGGAGTCGAGGGTTTGGAGGCAATTGGTTTGGAAAAACTGCGAGGCGGAGGAGAGTGTATGCGGTTTTGGGAAGGATTTATAGGAGGCGGGGGATTACGAAAAGAGTAAAAGGGTTTTTTTACATGTCATCAAGTTTGGCGTCAGTAGTCAATTTTTATTTTATTTTAAAATTTCAATGAATCGACACGCGCGACACTAAATTAATTCATTTTAATAAAATGACGTCGGTTTGTGTTGCGTTGAGATGTTGTCAGACCACCGTTAGCCAAGAAGGGTACGTGGTTGTGGTGAACAAAAAGAGTAAAGCAGATGAATTATATTTCCGAACATGGTGTAGTGGTGGGATGTTGCAGTGGTGATATCTGACATGTTAGATATGAGCTTTAGTCTCGTGGAGATGAGTCTTTGAGCGGTGAATGACTAAGTGAAAGAGGGAAGTAGCTAGTGGATCGGGGCCGGTCTCGACTTGACGATTGGATATCCCCGAACAACCTGATGAAATGATGAACCGGGTGTTTAGGCGGACATGGATCAACTGACCCGAAACACTAAACCCAGCCTTGTTGACAGATGTTGCGACTCATGTTGAAACCGGTTTAAAAAACGGACATCACCGGCGAAACCGGCCTTTGAAAAACCTGATGGCTGATCGAGTGAGTCGATACATTTTTAATAGTGTTAACTACAATATCCTCATTCTACTTTAAATTGTGCCATATTTTTTATTGAATACATAAAATCTAGATACTTTAAAATAAGCTTCTCCCAACTACCATTTCTATATAATTGCACTAAGAATTCATTAAATATAAAACAATCCCTTAATCATAAAAAGATTGCCAAGTTAAGAATTTTATCATAGACTTTTTAAATGTGTGATTATGTAAATAATAATATATATTAAAAACACTATATTTTAACATTTCAATTCAAACGAGATTTTTTAATATTTATGCCATTTTATTATCTCTCTTAGCTTGTACGTAGCAAAAACATTTTCATATGATTTATAATGTGTTTCAAATACATTCGAGCAATGTGAGTAGAGTGGACACAACTGGATGGGGGAAAAGGATACCCATTCTTAGATTCTATAATAAATTACCCTGATATATAATTTTTTAATTTTCATTTCAAAAAATTTTAGTAAGTAGTTTCTGATTCGGTCCTTAAATTGATGAGACAAGTAGGTTATTAGAACGTGAGGAAACCTTTTAAAAACCTTACAAGGTTGTTTGAGATCCTAAAGAACATCATTATTAGTAATATAGCTGGTATTAGCCCATATCTAAAAAGCATGTGCTAATAAATTAAAGGCTAATTAGCAATAATATACCAACCATTCCTGAGGAGTGCCTAAAGGTAGAGCCTCCAAAAGAAGCACCTATTGAGGGCTACTTAAGGAAGAAAATAAATCTAGGTTGTGAGCGACTACTTTAAATTGGTGATGAGACCAGCATGACTATCTACATAAGCCTAAAACTGGCAAGAATCATCCTCGAATCTTATTATTAGTGATCCGTTAAGGAGGTATGACTACTAATGATGTCAATAATGTTTGCCTCATGGTGCTTATGTCTGCTTGGTACATTTAAATATTAAACAAGATATAGATGATTGAATGAGTAATATCCATTCTGAAAAGCTGAAACAGTCGAAGATGTAAAAGTACGGCATTTAGATGAAAAATCGCTACGATAGAACTATAATTGGAAAAAAATGGGTTTCGAAATAAATTTGATGAAGCGGTGTTGTTTTAGTAAATCGCCCGGACTTGTTGTCAGTATAACAAATCGAAGGGTAGATTTTGATGAAACGTTCGCTCATGTTGCTAGATTAGAATCATCGTATAATATTGCTTTTCTAGTTATATGAATTTAGTACGTGAGATGGATGTTAAAAGTGCTTTTTTTAATAGTTTTTAGAAGAAGTTTTTGTAAAACAACCCCTGAGTTTTGAAGATATAAAATATCTTAATCATGTTTTTAAATTAGATAAAATCCATTTGTATGTATTAAAAGCAAACAACGCAGAACTTTGGTATGAAAGACTAAACAAACATTTAATAGTTAATGGTTTCACAAAGGAAAAACTTCGATTAAACTTTCACTCGAAAACCCAATGAGCAATATCGTTATAGTACAAATCTATGTAGATGATATTATTTTCGGTTCTACTAATGATACATTGTAATAACCGATGCAGCGCAAACGATTTTATTAAATTATATTTATCGGTCGGTGGTGGGAGTGGAGATGATATCCATAATTTTTTGAATAGTATGTATCGATATATCGAGCGAGTATGAGAATGAGTAGTAATATATGCCTCGAGAATAACGTATTTGAAATCGGTTTAAATTTGAGATTTAGAAATGCGGGAAATGGAGAAATTTATTTGAAATCGTGAGGACATAAGCATTAGAATCTAGTATGAATTTAATTTGTGATAAACACCAAATTCATACATCCCCGGATCCTAGTAGTAAATTAATCTAAAACACATAAAATAAATGTATGAATCGAGAATCCTTACATTTTAAATGAGCCGAATGAACCCCAATCCCGTGTACCTCGCGTGAAATCCCTAGCGAAAATCGCCGATCTTGTTGACACGAAGTGATGTCCTCACAGATTACTTGGCGCTGAGGAAATGGGCAGTACTTGAGCTTTGCTAGAGTTTGAAGATGAAATGAGGAGTGGAAGAGAAAAACTGCTTACAATTAGCGAGAGGGGCGCCCGTTTTTTAGAGAGGTGGAGGTTTTTCATGATTAGCATGGCCCAAGCACTGTCCTCTTAAATCTGCAGCACAATTAAAACAAGTTAAGAAATCGGTTTAGCTTCGTTAGCAATTAGACATTATGATACAATTAAATAATGAGTTCTTGATGAGTTGTTATTTAATTAAACATAGTCGATTAAAATATAACGAATCCTTATCGAATAACTTATCAAGTTATTCATCGATTCGATTAGCAATTGATTAAACTTGCAAGTTTAACGATTGATGTTCATCGACATATATTTGACAAATATATAAATATTGAAATCGTTCTCGATATCTGAGTCTCGTTTAATTTCATTAATGAAATATTATTCGAATAATAAATTTGTATGTGTGTGTACAGGCTCGAGATAATAGTAAGTTGTATAATAATAATAATTGACCAATTACTAGTTATTATAACGATTAATAGTAAGATCTAGCAATCGCTCGTAACCCTTAAATTATCGTGAGAACCGGCCCCAGTAATATACATTCTTGGGTGAACCTTAAGTTCCGGTAATCACGTTTAACTTGACTCGGTAAATGAATTGATCTATGATTGTCGCCAATGGGCATAATAAAAGGGAATCGGTCTCATTGATTTCAACCAATCCCGGCTTTGCCGCTTGGGCGATTAATACAATTCGCTTTATCGCGCGATCTACAGTCGTAGGCTAACCATAAGTGTGTCATGAAGCATGCCTTGGCTTTCTTTACTTGAGTATGAGCTGAATAAGCATTTATGATGTCCCTTGTCGGTACCAATGTGAGAGCTGAGATGCTCTTGTATATCGAGGCGGATAAATCCTCGATATATCGGCATCTATCGTTATACTGGCTGCTGACTGACGTATGGCGTTAATCCCGTACCCAAAGCGGGCGTTTAGTGCATGTCGAAGTCTGAGCTGTTATTATAACACGGATGGTTATATATACGTAGGTCACAGAGAATTGTCGAACTAAAGTTAAATCAAATATCATAGAGACTTAGCGAGATATACGTATCTTAACAGATTCATTTCGGTTATGCCGGGCTCCCCCGGTCATGGGGCCGTGACCAGTATTGATCCCAGTCCTGCTTGGGCTAACGTGGTGATCTTGATCATTAATCAAACACCGTATTAGTCATTTGATCTTTGTCGCCACAAGTATCGACATCGACCCGAGGCCTTTCATTTATCACATGTTCCCAGGCTTGAAACATTGCTCAGCAATTAAATGTTGCCTCTGCAGAAAGCATAGACTAACTTTAGGTATTTAACTTTTCACTGCATCGAGATCTGATACATGTATATTATATATTTATTTGACATGTAAATAAATAATGGAAGTAACTATATGAATGAATCGCTTAGTTTTAGTTATGTCAGATTAAAACACAAAGACTTTTGTTTTAATTAATTATTTAACTTATTCGGAAAGAGAATGAAGCCAAACTCCCACTTGAACTTTGCCGTTAGGTTTCTTAGGTCGCTCGTAGAAGCAAACTTGGTTGAATCGGGAAGGATCTCGGCTAGGGATCGTCTTAAATCAAGTACATGGATCCTTTAAGGCTTTGCGTGACTTCTTAGATCATTTAAAGCGATATCTTAAAAGCGAGAGGATAGTGATTCTGTTCGCATCCTTTGAAATACTAATTCTGAGAAGTCTTTACATTCATTGACTGATCTTTCAACGAGGAATCGTTGATAGTAAGATTATCACGACATAGTCATGCGCGACTATGATCAAAATAGGTTTCAAGCAACCCAGGGTTATCGGGTAGGTTTACAAGCGCCTTTCGAAGTGTTAAAACACATGCAATGCTTTATAAATGCACGTTCTTTTAACAGCATTGCCAGCAAAGCAGTTGGTGAGGTCAAGTTGTATCTGAGTTCAAGTTTCCTTTTAGTTTACTCAAAGTAGGCGTACTAGACTAAATCCTATTATTATAATTAACGCTAATAAACTTTTGTATAGTGCAATTTGTCGTAATGCTATCGCGTTCGATTCTGATGAAGATCAGCAATGATCGTTCACGTAACTATAGTTACCTATTCCCTTAAAGTTACTACCAGCGTATTCGAATCGGCGTGAATACGCTTCTAGTAAAGCTTAATTCAGGTCCGAGAGATCGTGCTACGTCATGGTTGTGGTGCGTGACGTGACCTTATTGGCGGCGCCGCGGTGAATCGCATATTACTATAATACACTTGACCACTCTCGTTAATGTGAGGCCGCTACTTAGTGGGATTAGACGCTTTTAATGAAGGGATTTATGTATCGATAAGAGAATGCATCTATTTATAGAATTTAATCTGTATAGATTTGATCACCAGAGGCAGCATCTTAAGCTTAACAAGCAAATGTCATGCGAGCTACTTATATATATAATGTGACTAATCGTAGCATTTTGTCACGTATATGTAGTAAGTCCTGGAAGAATGTACAGAATCTGTCCATTTCTTATACCTTATAAAGGGTTGTAGGAATATTCTTGACATTTAGTGTATAAAAGCTTCGTTTATGCGATTCTGTTTCCACAGTAACCTTTAAAGGAACTCGAGAGTTCTTCATCGCTCTTGGTCTTGTGATTTTCATCAAGTATCAAAGTGAGGAATATAACCATTATCTTCAATCTTAAGTTTACAACTTTAGATTCTAGTAGTATAAACTTTTCTTCTTCGACTTTGAGATGTGGAGTTCGATAACAATGTCAGTATCCATTAATCGAGCGTCATTACTTGGAACATCCTTTGGGTACTTGCTTATGCACGTGTTACAACTTGTGGAATAGCAATAAGAAAGTTGAAATAAACATGAACCTGATCGACCAATGAATATGTTTAATATTGGTTTCTCGACGAATGTATGATTAAGCGGCTCATTCGCGGCCCGATTGCTCGTTAATGAGAATACATTTATTACTTACGATTCACCATCCGAGAAAGTAATATGGAATGGTCTTACTCACGATGAATCACCCGTCCGAGGAGAAGATAAAATAGTCTTTATACTCGACCCGTGTATTCATCTTTATTTCATTTAAATGACCTCGAGTCATTTATTGGAAGTTTATTTATTCATGTTGTACGTTGTATGTCAGCTTCATTTAGCTTTAAATGCATCGAGTGGATACTCCTTGATATAACAGAAGGAGTTCTAATCTTAGTTTGGTATCTCCTCACAGACCCAACTTGAATGCATTAGTCATGTTATTTCACTATTTGTACTTCATGTAGAGACTGTATGTACAATAAATTGCGTATAGTGGATGAAATAAATACCCGACTTCCTTTTGGTTATGTCTGAAATGAGCTTATGTCAGCTTTTGGATCTGAGGATTAAATTATGTCTACTACGGTGACATAATACTAAGCTTATCCTCTGAGAAGTTTCAAAGGGTTTGTTTTATCAGACACAACTTGAGTTGTCTAAAAGCGAGTTGAATATGAATAAATTAATTTAAAGGTAGGTGTACTTGACCTTAATATGTGAAATTATTTCATTCTTTATTAATACCGACCCGTTAAACCACCAATCCTTTGCTTATGTCGACTCCAATGATAATGGCGTCTAAAGTTAGAATGAAATTATCTTGGTATATGAAATTGAAAGATCTAAATCCATTTGTGTTTTAACTTCATTAAACACAATTCCCTTGATGCATTATTTTAACGAAGTCGTTTTAAGATTAGAATGATGTCTCGTTCTTGGATGATATACTACTTATATACCGATGATGCCGACTCGGGGAACTTGATAGTATTCATATGGTCCTTTCGTACCCTTATCGGCCTAAGATGTATCGTTCGATATTTCGAAAATCTTGATTAATTTGTATGTAAACATACAAACTTAATTTAGACTAGCGAACCTCCGCTAAGTCTAGTAAAGTCGACTTCTTACGTCTTTCAAGATTATACTCGAGTCTGGATTCAGTCATTTATCCATAAGTATTATCTGATCGTTTGTTGTTCAAGGTTTCCTTTTAAGAAGAGTAGAGTAATGTTTCTGTCGAGAATCACTTTTGATATGGAAGCGATGTAAGTCAAACCACGACACTCTTTTACACTCTTTACAGTGAAAAGAAAATAGTTTAGAATCTCGACCATCTTGTGGAGGATTTAAAGCTGTATTGCTCTTATAATGTAGTCTCCTGTCATTACAAGAGCTCGATAACTTTCTTTACAATATCTTGTCTTGAAACTATTGTTTATCTTGGCTCGTACCCATGATTAAATCATGTGAGTCAAAACTGAGTGTTCTCGACGATAGCCCGGCTTGAACTTATTCTGACTTTGACAATAAAATTATTTGAGATATGATTTAATCAAATCTCTTTCGGTCACAAATGTTCTTAAAATCGTAACTACATGCTTTGAGTTCGAAATAATGAAGCGAATCGTGCCGCTTGTTTATAGTTCCATGTTCACTCAAGCATGCAAGTGGCGTGAGCAGAATAGATAATTTGCTTATTTGGTTACATACCGTAGCTTTTGTTTCCTCATGATTCATGAACCGTGTTAAATGTGTTAAAAGAAACTAAATACCCATTAACGTGTCACGAAATGTAGATACCTGACATTCAAGATCATTCGATAATTTTTTTCTCGATCGAGTTATAAAAGAGATCAAACTATTTATCATTTAAAGACTTGTTTGGTGCATTTAGAGACAATATGACATATTAGTGTTGTGCGTAATAAATCGCCTTTGATTGAATGAAAAAATTAATTATCGCCCCGATGCATGTCGTGGCTTTGTTAAACAGACAAAGTTCATGCAGCGTGTCGACATGATTGAACTGAGTCTTAAATGTTTGTGGTATTTAAAGTTTTATCTCTATCATCTATTAGATTCTGATGGTTGGCGAATCGCGTTAGCAACAACTTTGTTTCAACAAGTCATTCGGATTTACTCGCTTAACTTATTTTATTTCACATTATAAAGTCATGCATTTAGTTGCCCGATAGATGGTGAATAAAATAGGTAAAGAAACAATATTACCCGAACATAATAGGAAATATGCAACTTAAAATAAGCCGGTGTAGTTGAAAGAGAACAATCCATGCGTATTTACAAAATGAATTGTAAATATAATACCCGATACTTCAAAATCTCACAAAATGTACAAGGTATCAAGATCTACTATACTCATTTCAGGCAGCTGCGTCGTTTTGAATCAAGTATAATAGTAGGTTATCAACTTGATTATGTAAGTAATATACGAGGTACGAAAGTCATTATGCCCCGATTGACAGCCAGCCAGCTAAATACACATTTGAATCCGGCCTTGATATTAGGTTACTGACCAATTCTGAAACTACGCTTAACTCTTGTATGCTAAGCGTACCATACATGATGCTACTTGACTTTGTATCTCAGGCAAACCGGTTAAGCGTACGATTAAACCCGAATAGTTATTTGGGTGATCGTCGAAAGCCCTTGACGTTAGTGGAAATCGACTGGCATGATCCGTTGTCATATCGAAAGTCTGGCTGTAACACACGCCATCGCGGTGTGTCGGATAAAGCAACCCGATTTCCATGACTTATTGAGCGTCGTTCTTTAAATTTTTAATTGGTAGAGATTAATGTTATTTTGCTTTATTTAACCGTACATGGATAAGCGTATTGACAACATGCGCAACATGAAAATAAATAAATAACACACATTGGGAGATATAGATATGACCCACTAGGACTGTGCATTAAACCCAACAAGTGAAATGCTAACATAAGTCTATTACGGTAGCTTATGGTCACATGATGTGACGCTTGAAACCTCAGAGAGTTCTCCAGTGCGTCTTTGTGGAAATCTTATCTTGATGTTCTGATGCGTACCTCTTCTTTTCTAGCTTGGCAGCCGACAGCGCGAGGCTTGGTGGGTAAATAAGAATACAAGAATAATAGAAATACGACTTCAGTAGTCGTTCTGACGTTCGATGCAGCGGTAGTAAATAAATAAATTAAAGCCCAGGTCGTATCCCATCATACATTTCCAGTTCCATAACAATATATATGGGCAAAATATTAAAACAAATAAATGCCTTAATGTCATATATATTAAATGAGATGAAGATTAAATGTGTTCTACTTAATTGACTAATTAATTATCCATTTATTTTACAATTAATTGCTCGATTAATGTAAATTTTAATTTAAATATATTACAGCGTGATTAATGATAATTATTACAATAATTATCGGCCACTTAAATCATGGAATAATTACTTACAAGTAATTAACTCCAAATTCAAAATTTAAAAAGTCACCGTGAAGCATATTTTCCAAAATGATCAATTAATGAAAATAATTATGAAAGGAAATATAAATCAAATTTAATGCGTTCAAGATATATTCAATTATCTTAATAAAATTGATTTAACATTTAAAACGAAATTAATAATTACCAACAAATTCTAAAAACCAAAAATAATTAATCATTTAGGGTTTTTACAAGCAGACGTGAGAAGCTTGGCGACCCAGCAGCGGCCGCCCACAGTGACCGTCGGCAGGTGCTGTAAATGCGGCCGATGCGGCTTCGTCCCGGTGGTAAAGCGTGCAATTCCGGCCGGACGCGGTGGTAGTTATAATTCGGCGACAGTTAATAATTCATTCCGATTTTGATTTTCAGATTAGTACAACTTTTTGTAAAAACGATTTGGAAGCTCTAAAAAATTCCAAAAAATTCTAAGATTTTTCTTGAACATCAACAATATCATTATTGAACACGTCCAAGTGGAGATTTTATCAAAAATTAAAAATTCACAGAAAAAAGCGCATGAACCTCAAAGGGTCAGAACACGCAGATTTAATTTAATTTTTGATTTCTAAACCTCACTTGTAAAAATCGAAAATGATTCTACCTCGAATTAAAAATGCAAATTAATCAATTTTTGAAATCCATTTGATTCATGAAACGATTAAATAAACATCAAATCATCAAAATCAATACATGAAATGATGATTCGACCATATGAAACATATATAAAAATGGGTTGATTTTTTTCATATTATATATTATTGATTGAATATATAAATCGTAAATAATCAAATTAACTAACAAGCCCCATGTCGGCAAATCAAATTAGATAAAATATATATCAAACATATGAGTAGGCTCTGAGGCCCTTTGTTAGAATCTATTATGAATTTCATTTGTGATAAGCATGAGTCACTTCACATCCAGGATCATGAAATAGTATAAATTAATAAAACACATAAAATAAATGTATGAATCTGAGAATCATACATTTCAACGAGTAGACAGACCCCAATCCCCGCGATGTACTCGCGTGAAATCCTTGAAATCCTCTCCCGTCGCATTGACACGGAAGTGATGTCTCACAGTTACTTGTGGCCTTGAGGGAAAGCGAGCCCAGGAGTCTTGGGAAACTTCTTTAGGTTGAAGATGAAATGAGAATTGGAAGAAAAACTCTTCAATTCACGAGAGGCGCCCGTTTTGAGAGGTGGGGAGGTTTTCATGGATGCTTGTAGCTGAAAACCTAATCCTCTTAAATACCCAGTCCCAATTCTGACTCGTTAATGACTCGTTAAGAAATCGGGTTTAACTTCGTTAATTGGGCCGTTATGAGCCACCACAATTGATAATGAGTTACTAGTGAGTTAATTACATTTTAATTAAGCTTATGAGTCGATTAAAAATGCTAGCAGTATTTATCGAATAACATCGAAGTTATTCATCGATTTCATTCTTTAATTGATTAAACTTGCAAGTTTAACCAATTGATGTTCATCAACATATATATTTGACAAATATATAAATATTAAAATACATTTCTCGATATACAAGTCTCGTTTAATTTCATTCATGAAATATTATTCGAATATCGTTATATGTGTGTGACCTTAGGCTCGAGATAATAGTAAGTTGTATAATAATAATAATTGACCAATTCTTACATTATTATAGCAGTCGTAAGATCTATGATCATTTCGCCCAACACTTAAATTATCATGAGAACCCTTTAGTAATATACGTTACTAAGGTATGACAGCTAAATTCGATAATCCGCATTTATGACGGTAAATGAATTGATATAATTAGCCATGGCAGGCATAATAAAGGGAATCGATTCTCATTGATTTCCAACAATAACTTCCTCACTTGAGGTTGAGGATTGATTATATGTCGTTAGTTGTAGAAACAGTTTATATTGAGTTATTGGAGTTGATTGAATTCTTTGAGTTGATACGAGTTGTTGGAGTTCTTGGGTTGATAGAGTTGTTGAGTTGATTGAGTGGTTTAGTTGTGGATTGATTAATATTATAGTTGTTGTCGAGTTGTGGAGTTGGTTGGATTAGTTGTTAGTTGTGATGTAAATGCGTAGGTTGATAGAGTAAGTCGAAGTTGTTGGGTATTAATGCGTCTTTAACTTGAAATGTACGAATGTTATTGTTTATTGCCATTATTTTGGAATGTTTATGATAGTAAGCGAATTTATGAACATATTATGAAGCCCCGGATAATTAGGAAATTCTTGATAGCTTACGTAACACGATCTTAAGTTGAAGCAATATAAGTAGCCCTCTTATCTATTTTATCTTGAGGATTATCTGCTTTATTACATTCTAAATGATTGGGGGTTAATTTCACTCTTGAGGTATATATTCACTAAGGCTTGGCAGCTTCGCCACCATTTATGGGCGGCATTTTCAATGCTAGGTTGACAGGTGGTGCGGTATCATTTTCGGGCTTGTTCGAGTGATCGTGCCTTAGAGCTTAGGTGAGCGGCGGGTGGCAGTTGATCCTCACAGTCTCGTTGTTTTTGGATTGTAGTCGGTTGTTTATATTGTTGTTATTTTGGGATTTCTGACTATTGTATGTTGATATGTTGTACATGGGAGATTGTTGTATATCGGTTGTTATTGTGTGGTTAGGAAACACCGCGATGGATTCTTTTTCTTAAAAATTATTCTTGTCCGTTGTATATTGTTTTATTGGGTTGTTGGACATGTCTTTTGAATTTAGGTCCTCAACCGATTGGTAAGCTAAGTGGCCAAGACTTAGACTGGTCGCACTTTCGGCGTCTGACGCAGGGGCGAATTAAGATTACTCATTGTGTGAGGAATTTTCCAAAGCGATGGCCAAATGAGTTGAATGAGTATGATGGGTGAGCTTAACTTCTTTCTCGGACTCCAAGTAAAGCAAATGGACGATGGTATCTTTATATCCCAAAGCAAGTTTACCAAGGAGCTTATCAAAAAGTTTGACATGGCGGATGCAAAGGTGATAAGCACACCCGATGGCCAGCGGTAATTTAGGCAAGGATGAAAAGGTAAAGGCGTCAATGAGATAACGTATCGAGGTATGATCGGTAGCCTTCTTTATGCCCTGCTTGCCGTGTTTGATATTATGTTTGTTGTGCCTTATGTGCTCGTTTTGATCTTTGTCCTAAGGAATCCAGCTGAAAAGTTGTTAAGCGTATTCTTCGTTATGTTTAGGAAGCTGTAGATTTACAGCTACGGTGCCTAGGAATAAAATTTTTGGTCTGCATGGGATACTCGGATGCAGTTTCTGGGTTGCGCTTTAGATAGAAAAAGCGGCTAGTGGAGCTTGTCACTTTCTAGGACATTGCACAACCTCTTGAATTACAGTAAGAAGCAAAATAGTGTAGTCTTTATGCGAGAAGCCGAATGTGTTATAGTAGGTAATTTGTGTTCTTGAGTTTGTGGATGAAGCAGGACCTTAGAGACTGGACTAAGTATGATCATATTCCCGTCCTTTTGCGGCAATAGCTAAGGTACCATTAATATTCTTAGAATCGTTCGGCGCTCCACGGATGAAACACATATAAATTCTCCATCATTTTATTCGTGATCATGTTCAAAAACGTAATACTAATCTAGAATTTGTGGGCACAAATGACCAGCTAGCGGACATTTTCACTAAGCTTTTACCTGAGGATCAGTATAATAAAATTCGGCGTGAACTTGGAATTCTTGACTTTGCTAGCCTTTAATTTCGATCTATCTTGATTCTTTGATTTCACGTCTTGGCGTATGCTTTGCGTCTTTATGTGTTTATATGCCTTCGTTATGTATTGGGTAACTCTTGGAACATTCGGTGGTATATGCGGGACATTGGAAATGATCAAAAAAGTTTGTGGTTACTATCTTGGTTGGTTTGGTGGTTCTAGCTTTGAAAGTTCAGCTCTTCAGTCTTTGTTCGAGAGTAGTTCGGGATAAAGGTCAGGAGTAGATAAGTTATGACATAAAGTGGAGGAGAGTCGGACGGAAGTTTGAGAGAAGATGGGGGGCATCGGGAGTTGTCGACTGCCGTGCGGGATTAGATTCTTTGAATCTACGCCGAGGAGAGATCGGTACGTCGGGACTTTCACTTATGTCAAACGTCGGGGGTATTTAAGCCCAGAGCCTAAAAAAATTTTAGGGTTCCATTCCGTTTAACTGTACTCCCAATGACTCCTCTCACTCCTCTTTGAACACCAAGCGCCATTTTTGCTCTCTAAACCTCAATCTTTACACCTCAAATCACCAAATCGTCTCACTTCACATATATAATGGCCCCCAAAACACAAAGAATCAAGTGAGCGGCATTTGTCGAGTCGTTACGTTTGCGATGTCTTTAACGACGCCGCGTACAAATCCGGCGGTTCGCTTAGGAGGCGAGGGGTAATGAAGGTTCTGTAGATATACCGGCTCTTCATGAGACGGAGTTGAGCCATGTCATGACTTAGGCGAAATTGAATACTCGAGGTGGACTACGTTCTCTGAGTAAGTTTCGGGTCAAATGACCTCTTGTTGTATGGTTTAATAAGCATGTTCAATTTGGATATAGAGATAATCCCGATGGAGTCCGTGGGTAGCGCTGAGATGTATGTTATGTGTGGGGCGAAAATTCAAGTTTGACTTAGAAGATTTTGAGACTCACTTTGAATTGTCAGATGAGGTGTTCATCGATTTCTATATGCAACATGAATTCTCTGATGATATTCCCGTAGGCAATCTTACTAAATTAATCTTGCTTCTGAATCATAATCGAACTGCACCTCGGTCTAGTAGATGAGCGGATGTGGCTTGGAAAGGTCACTTCACTGGCGATGAAAGGTTCACACTTAGCACCGTCAGAAATTGTTCTACTGGCGTGAATGGCCAATCCGAACTCGCGCTCCGAGTCGTAGTTACGTACAAATGATCCTTACGGAAAAGGAAATAAACGCTTCCTATATGATCGTTAGCAAAATTGAATGCCGTTACCTCAATGACATCGACAAACTATCCCAATGGGCAAATTGTTACCTTTATTGTCTTTGCTGATGGAGAGCTCATGCTGATGCTCCCCATTGAGGATCGCGGGACCAAGTTATCGGGGATGCTGCAGCAGGAGACATGGTTATCTCGATTAAAATGGTCGAACATGTGGTACAAATAGGAAGAAGGGATGCGGAGAAGCGTCCAGCGAGTTGCGGGGTGATTCGGGGATCATGAGTCGGATAGTGAGGGTGATGCGAGAAGAGGCTAGATGATCCGTCCATTACCAGTGAATTCCTTAGAAGAGGAATTGAGCCGGTGCATCGAGACTTTAGGGGCTTGAGGCTGGTCGTAGAGATCAAAGAACCTTGATCTGGTATAAGCGGTATGATGATATTTCGACTTGTTGGGGGCAAGGCAGCGAGGAGCATGAGACGAGGACTTAGTGCATCCCAGAGATTCATCATCGGTGGCCTCACGTCCCTTGATATACACCGGATTTTGAGAGCCTCCCTTTTTGTTGATAACAAAGGGGGAGAAATTATGTCATTTTTATGTCTTTATGCTTATCTTGCTATGCTTCGTTGTTTTGCTTTCAGATAATACTTGGTTTCATTTTATTATGTTTCAGACCTTGGTTATCTGCTTAGTGTCATGTGTTGGTTATATTGTGTATATCTGTTTACATTCGTGATTGCTTAAGGGAGCTTTGTTATATATGTTTTTATTCCCCTCTATATAAGATAATTTGTTATCATAAAAAAGGGGGAGTTTGTTGGTCCACGGATGCTTGGACTCACGTGAAGATAACAAATTCTCTTTAATCTTAAAATCTTTGATATCTTTAATAGTAGATTGAAGTAGATCGAGGAGCTCGATCTTTATATCAAGGATTGAAAGGCATGACTTGAAGATTTGAAGACTTAATTGTTTTCTAGGCCTTAAGTAAGAAATCTCTATACTGATTTTGTTTTATGATTAGTGATTACGAATGCAAGTTTTAATATTATTTGAATATTTAAAACATCTTGAAAATAATGTGTGTTGAGCTTAATTAGAACTTGAATTGAGTTTGAGTTCGACCGAATATGACTGTGTGGCATAACGGGTTGATTTCATACTTAATTAAAGGTTTAAATTATGTTTAAAATACATTTTTTCGTCGTGAAAGAAAAACGTAATTGGGACCCGAGGGGTAGTCAGAACTTGTCCCAAAGTCCACTTAACTCTTGTGAGCAGTCGGGACTTGGTCGGGAGTGCAGCCTCCCGACTGGAGTTGATCTAGGTTTTTTCGCGTTTTTGAAGTTATATAATCCGCCTCTACGATAAACCTAACTTTTTTGCATGATTTACGACCTAGTTTTTCACGCTTTGAAAAACAAAGTATTCTTAATCCTCGTACAAACGATAGCATAGAATTTCATAGGCTTTGTGTGTTACAAATTACGTATACTTTTCACTTTAGTTATTTGAAATCTGAGTAGTTCTTTGGAGTTCTTGTCGGGAGAGTGAGATCGAAATCACAAGCGAGAACTTTGGGTTTTAGCATAGAGATTCTTGGGAAGGACATTCTTATATTTTGTGGAGTTCTTTGCATGTATGAGCTAGGAGGTTCTTCATATTCATAGTGGTGATCGTTCACCAAAATTCCGGCGTTGGAAAGCCCGACGGTCGATCAACTATGGAAGCTTAGAAGGCCGTTAAAATCGTTAGTCGTTTAACTTTCTTGTCGTTTCATTTAAATTTCTTACGTATTGATCATATTGTTGTTTTCATTTCCGCTATTCTGATATAATTGTTTGTCATTTTATTATTAATTTATTTTTTGTGGGGTAGTTTAGTGTCAGTAATTAATTTGCTATAATTTCTAATCCAATCTTAATATCCGAAAAATTCTAAAAGATAGTATAATCCTTATTCACCCCCCCTAAGGATAGTATTCCGTTCAACATTTGTCACTTATTTTAGGAATATTATTGTGTTTAAATTGATATATTTAATGAGCTTTTATATTTTAATTGATAAATATGTGATATTTATTTACATTTTAGCTTTATAGGAATATCGGGTGAAAAATGAGAATTATTTAATAAAAAAAAAGAATTAAAGAAGTCGGAAAAAATTAAAAAGAAATGGACCTGGACGTGTATTTAAATAGGTCAAACGACGTAATTTACAAGATATATATCGAAGGCATGTAGTGCCTTCGCGGGAGCTGTGCATAGCGGCCGACAGGCCTTGAACAACAAGGACAAACTAAAACAGCTTACTATTAGATTATGCATGGAAGTGCTTAGGTTTTGTTGGTTTAATCGTTCATCATCAATTTGATTTTCTAAAAATTATTAGGGATTTAATGTAATCATATACTTTGAATGTTTTATATTTATTTATCTTCATTTTCCAGTTATATTAATTCTTGTGTTATTAAGCGTGTAGTTTTCTATGATATTATTGTTAAGCGTAGCTTGAGTATGGAAGCATGTCGGAAAATGAATAATTGATTAGGGAAGTTGTTTATGAAAATACAAAACTTAATTAGTTCGATAGATTATCTTGTCTTCATATTTTAGATTAATTAAATAAATACATGAATAATAGTGTTTTTTATAGAATAATCAATGAAAAGCATGATCGTGAGTCAAATCAAAGTGCAAGAATGCTAGCATATTCTTCATACATAGGCATTTCTTACTAAAATAAATACGTATGAAAATATCTTTTCGTACTGCTTTGGAAACAAGTGTCACACTCAAAGTCTTCCTTTTTTTAAAATATTTTCACTTGAAATGAAGGAAGGAAGAATGAGATTGAAGAGTTTTTCATAAAAATTAACCTCATGTGACATCTCATCAAGTATCTCAAGAGATGAACTATTACTCACACAAAGAATATTTAAATCATTAATCAATTTATTGTTTAATTCTTTGAAATGAGTAAGAAGAAACATCTGAAAATCGAAAGTCAATTATTGTACTTTACTTACTTCTTCTGCAATTTCGAGAATATTGGATGATATCGATTCTCCGTATTACCGTTCAAAAATCCCATAAATCTTTAGCTTTCAATTGCATTTGAGGACTACCGCTCATCGCTTCGTCAAGCGTCGTAGTCAATTTTGGCATTTCGTCAATTGAGCTCGCCCGGCGTATTTGCTTTAAGCGTTCCTTGTTCCACATAATCACAATTTATAGTCTTGTTCTTGCAAAGAATGTTTAGATTACACTTCCAATCAACAAAGTTCAATCACTTAAAACATAGGAAGCGATATTATAATCATAACTTTCATGAAATGAATCATAGCATAGTTGTCATCGTATTAACGCTCGACTCTACGAGGTGTTAGGCACCGATGTAAGAGGCAGATCGGATACCACTTGTTAGACTATATGACAACCTTAGTGGGGACGTGAATAAGGTTGAAGAGGTTGTTGACCGTTTTTCGCCTTGTAAAAACTTTAATACAAATTTCACAAAAAATGATACTTTAACAATTTGTAAAATAAATGCGGAATAAGCTAAAGTAATATTAACACCCTCTTTAAACAATATTTTATTTGATATATGAAATATAATTACGAAGATAACATGATTCAATTAATGCGGAAGATAAACAACTTACTTTAATTTATCAAATCAAATACACAAATAGAAACTTAGATAATCTTTATTTTATAATTAAGTACATTCAATAATAGATAATTAATATCACAATCAAGCATATAATAGAATCCTAGTAATTCTTGCATATAAATAATATGAACAATAAAGTAACGGTAAAGGGAAAGAAGATCACGAACTTCAAGCCATTTTGTGTTTACTTGAGAGCAGCGCAGTCTTTCGGCCATAGAACTTGACCTTGATTTTGGAAATGTAACCTCGTATATATTATCGGGAGTTGACCGCTCGTGGCGTATAATGACAAATCAATATATACCGTCCCAGCTAACCCATTTAGACCACTAGCGCTACTCTACAGCGACGGCTCGAGAATCCCGCCAGCTGACGCCGGAAAATCCAAAGCATTCGAATACATCAGCCTTGAGCTTGACCTTAGTATCAGCTAGGCGATTAGAAATCTCAGCAATCATCTGCTTGTCAGTTGGCTTAAAGTCAGGAAGACCACTACTATTGAATCGTACTATTTCCAAGATCTACCGAACCTTGTACAACCTTAGTACCAGCTTTAAGCGTTAGCAATCTCGCTAATCCAATCCACCTGTCGAGTTCACCTCCAAGTAAGAAGACCACCTACTCGTGAACCTTCTACTATTATTTTCTACAAGAAAAGTTTTACTCTTTTACAAGATAATCCGTAAATGGATTTGGTAAGACTATTAATTATTTAGGTCTATGTAACTCCTTGTGGGTAAATTTGAAGTTGAGCTGTTTGAATCTCCTTTTTGAGTAGATATAAACTTGATGAATCTTGTTTCTCTTGAGCAATTCAAGGGAACACATTGAATGCTCCTTAACATCACATGATCTACATGTAAAGTTAAAGCACAATTCTGGTCGAGGTCACAGAGGATAATCAAAATTGAAGGCATTACAGGAGATTTGATCTTTAAGGTGGAGAGATTTGATAGGAGAGGCTTAAAAATAATTGGGTTTAGGTGGGGTTTAAATAGTGTAATATTGAAGATCGAATGGTCAAAAAGAAAATTTCGGTCCCAATCGGCTACTCGATCGGTCCTGAGATTCTATACAGAGATTGTTTCCTTGAGAGAGTTCGGAGATCGGCTCCTGACCCCCCCAATGAGGGGCGATTAGTCGAACAATGGCAACCCAACTTAAAGCTTCATTTAAACCGTTATAACTCCGATTTTGACGATTCAAAAAGCGTTGGAAATATCTTTTCAAACACTTTGATAATATGATATTAAAACCACTTTTATAAATATTATAATTTTCAAAATATTTTATTTTGAAAAAATATTCTTAAAAACTTTGAAATGGTTAACAACTGTTTATCAAGAAAGATTTGAAAAATATCTCCCATATATGAGCTTCAACTAATATTATTCAAGATACTTTAAACTATTATTGGAAGCTAACTTTTACCTTTGTCCTTAACACTCTTGATTCCTCTTGCTTTGAATCCGTTTGGCGGAACGGATGGATTCTTTTTGAAATGGTCTTGTGCTTGTAAAAAGTATATCGCTTTGAAGTCCTCCACATGAGTATCTTTCTAAACGTGACTACATAAAAATTAGCAATCACGCATGTGAGATATAAATCAATGTTTTAGTAATCATTAAAACAAAAGTCTGATTACATAGTCGATATTTTTCCCCACTTTTTTTGATGATGTCAAAACATTGATGCGAACTCAAATTGATATAAGAGTATTGGCGTATTTTGCTAAATATACATATCTTTATTAATGAATAAGATAATTAGGTAATATATAGCATGATATAACATGTTATCTTAGCATGATATATAACATCACATTCTGCCCCTTTTTTGTCTCATAAAAAAGGTACAAACTGAACATAATAAGATACCATAAATATGTCAAGCAAGGATAATGATTTGCATATTTGACATGATTTATACACAAGCGAAAATGATAAACAATGAAGCATAAATCATGTGTATATGACATCACATATAAATCTACTTCAAGGTCCAACCTAAGAAGGTGCAACAACTAGAACAAGTGATGTCAAACATATCTCATGAGCGTATTAAATTAAGAACAATGACATATGATAAAGTATTACTTCAATTCTCTCTTTTAAAAAGTTTGAAAAACTCAAAAGAGAATAAGTAATAGGATGCGTCCACTGAACCAAGTTATCATACGGAAAAGAAGATCCTTAAGTTTGTCGATTCGTCCCTAAGACAAAAGTTCTCTTAGGGACTGACAGAGGCTGAAAATACAATATCATGTTGAGTGAAGATGCCATGATCTTGGTTCATTGGGCAACCATTGAGGAGCAAAGATGATATGTCTTGGTATTGTATTATACCGTTGTTTAAGAACTAAAATGTTGAAATCGCCTTGACGTAATACGCGAGTGGTTTTTTATGAGAAACTTGAAGAAAAGTGAGAAGAACCATAAGTATTTGTTAAAACAAGTTGGAGTTAGAATTAATGTCTTAAGGATTAAAATAAGTTTCGACATGTTGAGCCCAGTTTAATGGATTAGTCCCCTATCAAAGATGAATCACGAGTCTCACTTTTGTGATAGAAAGTTTACCCGTATGCAATTTAAAAGGGCATTAATACATGAGCAATCACAATAACTTTCAAACACTCAAGTTTAAACAAAAATTTGAAGAATATTTTGAGCTGGAAGTTACAAATTAATCTAGCAAATATCTCTTCAAAAAGAGTCATAGGGAGACATGAAGTATAGTGATTTGTGATAAGTCATAACAGATGTATTTAGAATAAATATTTCGGTATAATACATCTAGATATTAAGTAAATCAAATCTTCGCAGAAAGAATAGATTCAAAAGCCTTGGTGGGTATAAGACATTTTTCAAACCACGTGAATTTTGAAACCAATTTTGAATCTGGTTGAAACAAAATACCAACGAACAAGAGTTCAAGTGGCATAAGATTTTTCAATAACAGAAGAATTGTATCACTTTTCCAAGCCAATAGAAAACATCAAAACATGAAAATAATGGCATGGCCTTAAAACAAAGTTAAGAAAGAAATTTGTGAAACAAAAGAGTTTTTAAGAATGTAAAAAATCTTCAAAAAAAAGCGAACAACAGAACATCTCACAAAATTAACAAGTTTTTTGAAATACAAGTTTGAACTTCGTTCATAATCTCATGGTATTCTGACCGTATCAAGTTCGCATATTTAATGTATCTCTTGTACATCCTTCTAGACAATATCTTCTGAAAGATTAAGCGATTGAACTTTCGTGAGATTAGAGGCATTGAAGTAATTAAATATATGGCAGAGTGTAAAGACCATGACTTTTTCTCGCATATGGAGTCTTTAGGCACGACTCCCCCTACATGTGATTAGAGTGTAAGGCATGACTCCCAGCAGCATGAACACGTATTATACATAAGCATTTAAATCATGTTTCGGAGTGTAACGACCCGCCCCAATTCGGCCGCCTGAGTGAGAATCATTAAAATCCGGAACACGAGTCACGAGCCGATGGGCGGCTTCAGTTTAAAAAACTATTTGTTCCTCAAAAATTTGATTACCGTTAAAATTCTCAAAAAAAAAAAATAGTTTTAAAAATTTTAACCCGTGATGATATCTTACCCGACCAACCCCGTATATACATATACAACGTCTCTAAAAAGAAATAAGGTAATGCGGCGAGCTGGCGAGAATAAATGCGTGATACGAATAAAAACAATTAAACCGAGGCTAAAGTTTGAAATAAAGTACCTTGATAAGCGGTTGACAACGCATCAAAATGAGGCGTGAGGATCACCGGCCAGCGATCTTTGCTTTAGCCACTTGAGCAGGCGCTCTCGGCGGCCTCACAGCTCAGTAGCCGCTGTGAACTGGCGTAAATGAAATGCCGCCCAAGCGAAAAGGGGTGAAGCTAGCGAAGCTTAGTGAAAACTTAACACGGTGAACTTAAGAGCCATCTGGAGACCCAGACAGGACAAAATATTATAATGAGTCAAATATGAATAAATACGTATATATCAGGACTACCTAATAAAGTCATACAATAAGATTCGAAAGAAGGTCTCGAAGCGTAACATGTTAAGATCTGATAGAAAGTCACGATAAAGCCTTGTCTTGAGAATGAAATCACGAGACTTCGACAAACGACTATAACTCTGGTGTCGCTTACATATCTATGCTCTGCAAATATACCAACCTCACAATGTATACGCTTTCGATCCGTCTACACAAGGGAATGGACAATCGCTAATAAACACTACAATTATCTTAGTAGTATAAGGTCAGCCTTGACTGATGCCCATGGCAAGTGATAATAGATCTGTGTGCACTTATATCAAAGTATAAGGCAATGGCAAACTGATACTTGCATAGTGATAGTAGATCTGTGCGCTTATCTTAGAAGTATAAGGCCAATGGCCAAACAATCGCACTTAACAAAGTGATAATAGATGCCATACAACATGCAGTATAAGGCGATAAGCGTCACGTATCGCGAGGAAGGAGTCACTTTAACCACAATCATCCTAATAGGGGTCGAATCCAGGTACTCGATCGCGCCGAAGTCACCGCAAACTCCAGCAGCGCCTCTCGATAACTTGACTACTCTGCTCTGACAATATCAATGGCGGCTAAAACATCTTACAATCATAAATCGTCATGCGCGACAAGAATACGAGAAATACCAAAGTCTTGAGCAAGACTATGAAATACAGTGCGGAAATAGGGCCACAATCGAGAAATTCCGACAAGGCCACGAGGCAAGAACATAAGTTGGGGATTCGGCTATTAACACCTCAGCGAATCTTGAGCGCCCGCAGAAATCTGATAAACATAATCATAACATGGCTCGCTTGGTCATCGCACATAATCATGCAATGATAGCGTGTATGCCGTTTCATGTCGTACAGCGATGACATGTATAGCGTTCTCGGCGTAATCATTTACACCACGATGACACGTTCCGCAGCGATTTAAAGTAAGTACGTAAGTAAGCCCTTGAGATAAGTCTTCGCTCTATTTATTCTGCTTAAAAACGCCCGCGAAACACAATCGTAGTATTTGCCCGCACTTCACGATCGGCGCTAGCAAATGCCGAGAGAGAGTAAATCAAAACCTCTTGAGTATCTTTGCGTTCTAGGAATCTGTGACAATTTCTTGAGTGGACCGGAGTTGCGAGCGATTACATATTGTGGATAAAACAAGCGAAATAATAACCACAGCCGAGGATAGCATTGATGGTTCCCTCGGCTAGAATTCACACTTGTGGCTAACATTTCATATTAACTTATAAGCCGTTTCTAGTTAACCTCAGTCGAATTATGGCCTGCTTCCAAAATATGATGCAGCTCAACACAAATCACACACTTTCGGCCCCGCTTTAATTAATTTTTTAAATCACGATTCTACCACACAATAGGCTGATAAGATTAAATTAGAAATTTCACTGCTGGCGTTTAAAGTGGCATAAAAATATCACTTGATAAAATCAAGCTATAACCTAGAAAAGTCAACTCATCTACAACATCCTCGAACAACTACAAATCATGAATTACTCGCCTCTGTGCTTTTAATATGAACTTAGAAACATATAAAATTTGAGTTATGTCAAAAGTCAACAAAAAGTCAAACATTAAAAATCTTTCAATTTCTAACTTCATACCTGTGAATTTGTAGGGAAAGATGATAAGGCTTTAATAATCCAAACGAGATCTTAATAAACAACAAAGTGAAGAAATGGAAGAAAAATTAGCACATTTGCTCTCGAAAGGGACTCAAACCCAAATTTCTCAAGAATGGAGGGAGAAGATTTCTATTTTGTGTTTGGTGATAATGGTGAAATGGAGTAACAACACTTAAGTCTTGGAAGTTACACGGGAGTTTGTGCCCAAATTCAAGTGAATCGAGGAGTTATCGAGCGACTTAACTTGATCTAGCTTACGAATTATCCCATTTACTACTCTTAAATTATAAATGTAATTGAACAAATAAATTTCACAATTAATATAATTATCGAAATTAAGCGGAGCAGGTTATTACGATCTACCTCCTCACAAAATTTTGACCTCGAAATTTGACAACCCCAATGACCAAGAAAAATTATATATAATAACACGAAATCAAATACCATACCAAATAAAAAGCTTGATATAACCGGATGCTCGAAAATTTGCGGGTAGCAGTTCGCCAAATACCGTCGCCGTTCCCCACAGTCGCTCCTCTACTGCTTGATTAATCCTTGAGAGGAACTTTCCTTAAGTTCAACTACGCACTCCTGAAATATACCAGCCAGGTCAAAGGAATTTCCGGTCTTTCCTTGGCTTTGAGGTCTCTTGACTCAAAAGCTTCTTCCAGCGTCCCGACGACGGAACCCGCTTTCATAGTTAAGCAGTCATTGGTGTTATGATGGGAGAAAAATCCTTTATGAACCTCACAGCAGTGGTAGGTAACTTGAAGAAACTTCGCGTCTGTAGTCTTGGTAGGTTGTTCCCAGGTTAATCCTTTGCCTCCACTTTTGTGAGTCTACTTGCCAAATACCACTTGAAATCACGTGTCCCAAAATGTACATGTGACGAATTCACACTTAGAAAATTTTGCATACAAGCGGCTCTTTTCTTAAAGTCTCAGCCTTTAACCTCAGATATTAATTTCCTCGTATTACCCTTTGCTTGGTAAATCGAATATCATGTAAACGCTTCCTGAGAACTTATCGAAGTCCGGAGCAGCTCTGTTCATTGAGTCCGTAAACCTTCTTTGGGCATTCGTCGACAGAGCAGCGTCGCTTTGCAAATTCATAATGTCCATACCCGCGTTCGAAGCTTGAGCTTTGGAATATCCTCGCCTGCTTATCCTCAAGCGATGGTAGCCCGATGCCGGTATATCTTAGAAAACACGCTTGGCCCTATTTAGTGAAACGGATCGTGATTCTCGTGGAGGATGCGATTCTTCAAGCATGCAGCAGTCGACACACATTCGTTGTCCCATCCCTTAACTTTTCCTGTATTGCAGCGCTTGAGGAGAACTACTAGGGCGAATGAACTTTCTCTGCTTGACTCTTTGCGGTTGTGCATGATTCTTTGGCTATTTGGAGCACGTTACATCTGATTGCCGTTGATATCGGGCGGTCAGTGCTAGCTCGATCGCGGCTTCTGCACCGCCCGGTAAGTGTAACTCCGGAAGATCTTCGGGAAAAACGTCTCGAACTCCTACATGACACGGATGCCAACTTAGGCTCCTGCTTTGCTCAGCGTCCACCGCATGCAGTATCCGCCTGACCACTTTTGCCAACAACTTTTTGAGTACTCGGAATGAGAAATCAAACGAGGGAAAGTATCGACCACATCTCCCAAAGGAACTAACCTCAAAGGAACCCACCGGAATTTAGTGAACCCAATTTCTTTAGATGACAATTTATCCTGAGAATGATGTTTACTTGACGATCGTACCTAAGATTAAATCAAAGTCTACTTAACTCGAGTAATAGGTGCTTTGAGCGTGATCCCTCTTTCTTGTGGGCAATTTCTAAGAACCTACACTACTAAATGGCTAGTCTGCCGAGTCGTAATATGTAAAGGCATAGGCGAAATCGTAACTTAGGGAAGAGTTACAGCGTAGTTTGAGATATAAAGGAATGGGTAGTCCCCCAATCAAAAGCGATTACTCTGGCATTGAAATCACGAATAAATAAGGTACACAATACTTTGACTCTGGGAGGCGTCACGAACTCTCTTGAGTAATGCTTCAATCGACCGTCGCGCTCAAATGCAACACGTCATTACTACGGCCGTTGATCGTGACGCGGCCTTTTCGCCTGGTGGCGTCCTTTCGGTTCCACTTGGAACCTCGCCTGTGCATTTGAGCGGCGCGAGAAGTGGGCTGGGCTCGTCCACTGCGCCCGTAGAATGACTACTCCGCAAATGGTAATGCTTTGCCAGCGTTGGTAACGAGGCCGTCCTCACTCCCAGCCTCATGGTCTCGGACATGCCCAAGCAGCTCATTAAAGCATTTAGGCCCTGGGAGCGTGACGACATAGGCCATGTGACCCTTGCAGTGCCAGCCGTATGACTGCTTTCATGTCTCGGCTTTGAGAAGTAGTGGGTGCCAGTATGCGACTCACGACGCATCGGTCGTCTTGGAAGTTCCTGGAGTGCATGCAAGTACCCTTGTAACTTGATCGTGTCTACGTGCGTCCTCTCTTACTTTTGACAGCTGAACCTCATTCGTCTCGGCTACATTTTAAATGCTCCATTCACCCTTTCATTAGAGCTGCGGAAGGTATAAAGTCGTGAGTGCAGTCTCCCGCTCGACCCGTCGAAGGCACCATCGCCTGCCCGCCGATGTGGTGCTCGGGCGACTCACGAATCTCTTACCGTAGGCCTCCTTGAGATCTACCACATAACACCGTGCGTGTAGGTTCGCTTTCTTTCTATCTGACCATATCGCCTCGGGCGAAGTTCTCACTAAGCGACTCCTCGAAATCGCGCCCAACCAGTAGGCGTCGCACATCCACCGAATTTTTGCGTAGGTACACTTTGATCCTCGGCCCTCGTGAAATCGAGAGATGTGAAAGTATTTATGGCTCCTCTTATCCCGTATACTACAGTCTGTTTTATATCGCTAAAAACTCCGCGACTTTCTCGGGTGTCGCGTCGCTGAATACCGGAGGTTCTTCTGCAGGGGAAAGGCTGTCAAGCAATCTACTACGGCGATCCCCAGTCCGCTGCTGCTTTGAGCGAGGTATGTAGAAGTACGAGTGTTACATACCTCCTGCATCTTTTGATCCTCACTGCATTCTGGCTACTTAGGACCCTTTAGGCTGCAGCCCATTCAGTAAATCTAGCCCTCGCGCTTGCGGGCTCACCCACAGCCTACCCGGTCACCATGAACACCAGTACCTCTCGCCGAGCAGCTCTTTCTCACTTTCCCGAACACTTGCTCTAGCGGCGCACGCATTAGCCGACTACGCCTTCAGCTTTGGTGGCGTCACCGGAAGCGATTACGAAGGAAAATAGGGAAAAATTTAGAGAGACTAAGGAAAACTCAACAAAGACCCGGTTCAAAAGCCGTTTTGACACGAGACCATGAAACCCAGCGATAAACTCACCGGATAACATGTAACCTAGGCTCGTGCAAGCATGACGCCAGTGTAATAACGTTATGTTAAAAAAAATTTAAATTTTCGATTAGAGGTGGGAGGCAGGAGATAGTATAAATAATTCGGTAATATTATTTCGTAAATTATTTGAGAAGAGAATCACGTTATAATTTAGAAGTAGCAGGGGATAATTCGAGGTTAAGTTAGATGGATTAAATCGACATTAACTCGATTCGGTTGAAAGCAGACACAAAACTCATGTAAAATTCAAGAGACTTAAGTGTTAAGTCATCAATCTTCTTCATTATACACAAAAACACAAAATCGCGTCTCCACTCGTAACTGCTTTGTGGCGAGAGTCCCGTAGACAAAACCCAAATTTTTTCTTGAATTTTAAATCGACTTTTATTGCGTATAAGATCCTCGAGTTGTTTTGTAAGACTTACGACGTCTTTCCTACAAATTGAGGTAAGAAAGTCGAGTTTTGTTTGATTTTTTCTTGGTTGACTTTGGTTGACTTTTGACGCCAACTCAATTTTATGATGATTAAGTTTGTTGTGGGTTCTATATAGCGTATATAAATTCATTCCTTGATTTAGGGATTACTGCGAGGATGTTATGGTCGAGTTGACTTTTCTAGGTTTCGGTTGACTTTTGGTGATAGTTTTATAAGGCTTTTTAAATGTGTAGGGGTTTATTGGGGCCTTGTGTAGTTGTTGTGATGTTAAATTGGTGATTTAAAATTGATTAAAGGGAGTTAGGTTGAAAAAGTAAAAATTGTAAGTTCAGTTATAATCGATATTTTGGAGTATATAGGTTATTAATTATGAACTTGAGGTGCTTAGAATATTTTTTTTATAAGTTGATATATAATGTTAAAGTGATAAGGTGAAATTCTATGGCAGAGGAATCGATTGGGTTGTGTCAGGCAGGATTATTAATTCGTTGTTTTATCCAGTCATTTTAGGCCAGTTTAGAGATAGTTAAAATTTAAGAGTTGGTAATTAATATCTTACAGAAACCTTGAAATATAGTAGTAAGAGTCTTGATTATACTTTAAGATTGTTTTTTAGGCGTTGATCGTTGAAAGGGCGATTCTGAGTGATTGTGTTTGCAAAATTTTTTGTGGTAGCTAAAGGGTGAGTCTTTTATCTCACGGGTGCTACTTTACGTACTTACTCTAAATTGTGTATACATGTTATTGTGGTATGATTATGTGAGAATGGTATACATGTTATTGTGGTATGATTATGTGAGAATGATATATATGTCGTTGTGGTATGATTATGTGTGATTCATTTGTGTGAGCCATGTTATGATTATGCGATCATATTTCTGTGGCACTTGTCGTATTTGTTGTATTCTGTGGCACTTGTTGGCCTTTTAGTATTCTGTGGCCTTGTCGGCGGTTGTGATTGATTTACGATTGTGGGATGTTTTAGCTGTGTGCTTTAATATTGTTTGGGAGTAGAGTAGTTGGTTGGAGTTATGCGTGACTTTGAGGTGACTTGAGTATCAGGATTTGACCCTATAGTTGGGATGATTAGGGGTTAGGTGACTCTTCCATGCGAGGATATGTGGCTATTGGCCTTATCTTTGTGTGTATAGAATGCGGTTTGCCTTATACTTTGTGTATAAGTGCGGTTTTCACGCTATCTTGGTGTATAAGTGCGGTGTGCACTTATACTTAGTGTATAAGTGCGGGGTGTGATTATCGGCGAATTCACTGCGGGTAGACGGATTGAGCGTATCTTGGCGTTAGAGGTGGGTATAGTTGTGGGGATATGAGATGAAAGTGATGACTAGAGTTATAATTAGGTAGTTGGGTCTCTTGAGTTAACTACTGGTGAGTGTGCGCTTTCTTTGAAACTTACATTATATCTCGTATGTGATGTCGAGACTTTCTTTGGAGATATATTGTATGACTTTATTAGGTAGTGCAGGATATATATATATATGTCTTATTCGTATTTAACTAATATAATAATTGATTATGCCGTTAGTATGGTAAAAAGTTATTGTGTTAAGTTTATTTAAGGCTTCGCGGCTTACACCGTTTTCGCTTTGGGCGGCATTTCATTTGTGCCGAGGTTGTGGTGGCGGTTGAGCCGAGAAGGTTGTTGGAGAGTTTTTGTTCAAGTGGCTAGGTGAGGCATTGGGTGGGCGAGGATCCTCGCGGTCCCACGTTTTGATGTCTTGTCAACCGTTTTTATTGTTGTTTTCCTTTTTGAACTTTAGCGTCGTGATTATTTTGTATTAGAATCACGATTATTTATTATAAACTTTTTGGCGCTACTTAGATATTCTTTGTTTGTTGGGATATGTTGTATATATATAACGGAGGTTGGTTGGTTAGATATCGCTTTGATGGATTACAAATTTTATAATGTTTTTATTTTGAGAATCTTAATGGAAATCAAATTTTGGATAGCTTGAGTTTGTTCTTTAAGCGGAGTCGTCGTCGGTTTCTTGGCTCACGGTGTTCAGTTATAATGATTACCGCCTCGGGCGGTCGACTGTGGCCGAATTAGATTACTTGAGTCGTACTTTCGAGTTAGACTTCGTTAGTAAAATGGATACAAATTCGCCCAGCGATGATATAAAATAAAAAACTGGATTTAAAGCAATTTAAGCGGTAAAAGTAAGAAATAGTTCCATCTGGCGTGGACATGCGTCGTGGCGGCACTGGCAGCGTTCCACGTATTCGATACATAAAGTGACATAAAAAGCAGGTATTCAATAATAAATCCATAATATAAATCGCCCCATAGCTGGAGTAAACAATGACTCAGCTTCGATAAAGGCAGAAATAAAATAGTATTTGAGGATCCCCAACCACCGCGCTCACGAGAAAGGATAGCGAGCTGAAGGACAGCGGCTCACTTTCTGACAACCTACGACTTTGAAAGTTTAGAGAATTGACGAAGCTGCGTGGAAGCTTATCGCAGTGGTGACTCCGTGCATGACGAAGTCAAGAAGGTAAAGACCATGAGAATATATATATATATATATATATATATATATAAAACTAGCAGTTGGTCGATAGTAAAACACTCAAGCATTATGTATTTACCTACTTTCGGTAGTAGGCCGGTTTATATTAACAACGGGCGCACTAGAGCCTTGAGGGGAACTAAATAGTGAATGCAGATTTGAAAGTAACATGCCAAGTCTGACAGGTTAAATGATATGGCAAAAGTAAATCTAATATACCGTATTACCTGACCCAGGCCAGGAAGGTTCAAGAAATCAGCACTTAATGATAATACCAAGCGCTCGGCGTATGCTATAGCAGGCTAAAGGTCACGTATGCCCACAAATGTGCTATAACGACCCGTGAGTCACACATATAAAGTATCTCGATTATCCGTAACATAAAGTATCCAGCGGCGCGTGTGTCTGGCTCCCGATAAATCCCGTAATGGATCGATTGTTCCTACGTCGCGACTTCAGCTACGACCACAACACGGTGAACCAGCTACATGAGACATGGCAGCTCACTTCCAAAAGTTCAACGTCGCGGTTTCACGTATCGCAGTGTTAACGCGTCGCGTCACCAATGACAATAAATCACGAGGTTATGTTTACGGTCTTTACATTATAATCAAAATATTTGAGTCGTCGCGTGTATCCTCGGCGTAGTATATGGATCCCAACATGATGTCGTCTACCAACAATTTTAAGAAATAACTCTTGGCATGTTACACAAAAAAAGCGATACTTAGCGTATGGCATCTGATCTAAATGACGTACAAATGTAAGGAGGAACCCGGCTTATTTAAGGAGATAAATCGCGCATTGCTAGTACCCAGCTGAAGCGAAAACACCAGCAGTAGTCGAAAACGGCGCCAAAATTAAAGTCCAGCTCAAAATAAGATTACATTTCCATCGATACTTTGAAATTAATACGTTAATTATATATCGCATCTATTTAATCAAACTTAGGTGTTCGCACTTTTAAATGTATATAGTAATTATTCCGGTGAACTATCTAGAGTTAGCTATGTAAAGGGAATCCTGTGCTTTATAAAATCAAGTAAATATCATAATAGATCCGAAAATTGTAATAATATTTTATCATAGGTCCAAAATGTACTATATAATTTAATAAAAATCATTTTTATATTTTATGTATAAAAATCTGATTTATTTGATTAACTCCCAAATTAGTCATTCTTTCATTGATAATTCAAAATAAATACCAAGCGAAGAGAGATTGGTATATTTTTCTGGAATTTTAGAGCAAAGGATGATGATCAAAGTGGGAGAAAAAGAGAAAAATTTTGAGTTCTTTCAATGGGAAAAAAAAAGAGGCGATGGTTTTGGGTTAGGGTTTGCTTTTCTTTTTGTCTTATAGTGTAGGATGATGAAACAAAAGAATAAAAAGCTATTTTAATAAAAAGGCCTCTCGTTTAGCTCGTTAACGAACATAATTCTTTTAAGCCCTTTTAAAAATCGTAATCAACTTTTCAAATTAAATTTTCACATAATTTAAGTTCGCTGTTGATAACAATTACGTTCGAATCCCGTTTTTTATTATATTCACGTCGAATTGCAATTACTCGATTTTTTAATTAAATTAAGCGGGTCGATTATTCGATTAATTTAAGTGATTCATGAATATAGGTGAGTGCAGTATGCTAGGAGAGTAAGCCCAAAGAAGCTTGAACTGGAGTATTCTGGCGTTACCAGAGTCGATTTGTATTGTTGGTAATGTTATTAAAAAATATGCATTTAATAAGATAGATGTGTTTTATGAGCTTTAATTGTGTAATAAGCACGCTGATGATAACTTAGAAGTTATGTGTCGGTTTGAAGCCAAAGCTTATGTGAAAGGCCTAAACCCGATTACTTTACAACGTATATGGTATATCGGGATAATCTTGGTAAATCGTTGATCCATGGTTGAGAGGCCAGAAGCGGATGGATGTAAAGAGTACTTGCAAGTAGCTTTACAGTTGGGGGCGTGATTGCGATCATTGCCTTCGAACTGCGTATCTAAAGGACCTAAGAGATTCGCAACAGGATCGCGTGTGGACTTGAAGCGAGCATCTTGGAGTTGATATATTCTTACGTGATTAAATCCCATTCACGAGATCGAAGAAGGAGGCAGAAACGCGATGCGAGTTCGGTGGGAGCTAGTTGACTTTACCTTACAGAAATAAGTTAAAAGGAATTGATTGAAGCAATTTAAATAACTTCTGATGGGTTGTTAACTATATTATGAATGCGTAATTCATTCATATAGTCGTTTATTGTTCACGGTTGGTTGAAATAATAAATCCCCAAGCAAGTGTGCAATTTCTAGAAGCGACATGTGAGCATTGACAAGAGAACTTCTTCAAGTCTAGAAATGTAAGGTAGCCATTTTCACAGTGGGATATTTAATGGTTTTGGGACAACTAGCATTTGATGATCAGCATAGTAATTGATTGATGATCAATTTTCTTGGATCATAGGAGCTTGTAGAATAGAAATTAATCTTATGAGTTGTCGGTTTGTATAGCGAGGAAAGCTGGTTTGTATTTGCAAAATCATAGAAGATATGTATCACATGTCTATAAATTTTTTCTTAGAAGCTTGTTGAAGTTATTGATTACGAGACTACGTATATAACTATACATGTTATATGAGTTGTGTGTTTTGAATATAAAAGCGTCTACGCCCAAAAATTTGGAATCATAACGGCATATGTTAAGTGACATAGTAAGTATAGCAATAGATATTGATATATCATAGGAGTATTTATCCGTCCTTGATATCTGGTCGTCTCGAACTTTCGGAGAATACCGTGGTGATTGCGCGCGCAATTGTCGGTTTATCGGTATATGACTCGTTGTCGACCCGTATTAAGATTGCGAACAAAGGAATTGTAAAATGTCGTCGAGGGCAGTGGGAGTGTTGGAAATCAATAGTTATTGGTTTTATTTATTATGCTCGTTCTGTGATTATTGTAACAATTTATTTACTTAGTTTGATTAATGTGACTAGATAAATGGAAAGTTCGATATACTAATTGTAATTACTAATTGGGTTCTCGTGATAATAACGGGGTTATGCAGTTACTAGATACCGTAAATGCCGTTATAATAATGTGTGGTCAATTATATTTATTATTATCACAGTACGCTATTATCTAAGCCTAGAAGGTCGTAGCGAGTGATGTTGAGTTATATTTCATGTATGAAATAAAACTACACTTGCTAAATTGGAAAGTTGATTGTAATCAAGATTCCTAATTGGGATTATTACACTACACGTGTAATATTAATTTTGGATGAGCTCGAATTAGTTGACTTGTTAGTTCAATTAATTAATTGGTTAAATAAGCTTGTTAATAACTTGATAAGATTATTAATGAGTCGGTTGTCTTAACGAGTCGATCTATTAACTAACGGGCTAGGCTTTTAGGTCAAATGAGTTCCTATATATATATGGGTTTTGATTAGGGTTTTATTAAGCAACAAAAACCTAAAAGCCAAAGCGAGAAAAAATGGCCTCTATCGCTTTTTTAGAAATTAAAACTCTTAAATCAAACAAATCCAAGAGTTTGATTTGTTACATTCATCAATTAATAAACCGTTCTAATGGCGAAGTGTGAAGTGCGACCGCTGCAGTGCGGACTAGCTGAAGCCTGATTGATTGTATGGATTAGACTTGGGAATGAATTGTTGTTGAGACTTCCATTTGGTGCCCCTTAAATGTTTTTGTTATTCGTATGTTGTAGATAAAATATATAAATTAAAGTGATTCTATTAATGTTTATATTTGATTATTTGTTCAACTTATGCACATAAAATTCCATCGTAAGGCTCATAACTTTATTCCTGAACAAAAAATCTCTTAGGAATGACAAACAACTTTGCTCAAACAAGTATCGGAAGGTTAGTTTTGAGGCCTTCACGACCCGTATAGCATTGACACCTTTTAATCTCTTGGGAATGACAAAATCTCTTAGGAATGACAAACAACTTGCTCGATGATTATTTTTCTTGCATCGACCTATAGATCAATCGATAAGTCTTTTTGGTACCCCAAATCTTTTTGGCTCCGTAGGGGTTACTTTTGAGGCCTTCTGACCATTATAGCATTGACACCTTTAAAAATTTCTTTTGGGTAGGGCATTCCAAATTTCGTGTGTCCATAATGCCTGATAAAAATATGTAATACATTTAGGTGTGTGTAGTAGCAATTATGTCGATCATGTGATTGGTATACATGTTTAAGCATATCGTAATACCGACACGTGTATAAGTAATCAATCAAATTATTCACATTTATGTTCAGCGTACCGTATTCTTACGTATCTAAAGATTGATGCGATTAGGAATATCATATGAAGACAATATTTTGCTTATCATGATTTTTTATATAATAATCAATGAAAACATGATCATGTAAGGTAAAATGGCTTCAAGAATGTCATAGCATATTCTCCATTACATAGAGCATTTAACACTAAAATCGTCATATGAAAATATACTTTCATATTAACTTTGGAAAAAAGTGTCACGCTCGAAGTCTTTCTTTTCTTTCAAAATATTTTCACTTGAAGTAAGAGGAAGGAAAGATGAGCTTGAAGAGTTTTTTCATAAAATTAACCTCGTATGACGTACAAATCAAGTATCTCAAAGAGATGAACTATGCTAACAAAGGAATATTTAAATCGTTAATCAATTTATTGTTTAATTCTTTGAATGAATAAGAGAATAAGCGTACCGTGAAGTTAATTATTATTTACTTCCTCTTCCTCATAATTGCGAAAATATTGGATGATGTCGATTCTCCATATTCGCGTTCAAGAGATATCCCGTAAAATCTTTAGCTCGATTCTGCGTTGGGGAATTTCTCGCCTAAATACCGTCGTCAATCCTTATTTCGTGATCCCAATTTTTGGTATTTTCATCCAATTGAACTCCTTCGGCATATTTTGCTTTAGGCGTTCGCTTGTTCTACCGTAATCTCTGATCCATAGTCTTGTGCTTGCCCGAATGTTTCCGTGCAAAATTTCAATCCAACAAAGTTAAATGCACAAAATATAGGAGCAATATTATAATAATAACCTAAGCGAAACGAATCGCGCATGGTTGTCGTCATATTCGAGATCGGCTACATGAGGTGTTAGACTCGATGTAGAGACGACTTTGAAGCCGCTTGTTAAGTATATAATGACACTTAGGCGTAAGTGAATAAGGTTGAAGAGGTCGTTGACCGTTTTTCGCCTTGTAAAAACTTTAATACAAATTTCACCTAAAATGATAGTTTAGCAATTTGTAAAACAAATGCGGAATAGGCTAAAGTAATATTAACACCCTCTTTTAAACAATGTTTGATTTGATATATGAAACACAATTACAAAGTTATATCGATCAAATAACATGATTGATGATGCGGAAGATAAACAACTTACTTTAATTTATCAAATCAAATACCTGAAATAGAAACTTAGATAATCTTTACTTTATAATTAAGTACATTCGATGAATAATTATATGAAAATCAAGCATAAAATAGAGTCACAGAAATTACAGCGTATAAATAATATGAGCAATAAAGTAAAAGTAGAAAGAACATAGAGCGACCGCGGTGTTTAACGAGCTTAATCCCAGTGCTCGACCAGCGGCTTTAGAACCTTGGGATTTTGAAGTAACCTCGTATATATTATCCGGAGTTTAACCACTTTCGTGGCGTCTGGCCAATGACTTCGATATATGCCCTACATTGACTTCGGCTGGAGCAGCGTAGGCATGCAAGCGGCCGCTCGAGAACCCCGCCGAGCCGCGTCGGAAAACCCCAGAGCGTTAGATGCACTTGACCTTGACGACCGTCCCAATTTGCCAGTTTAGAAGCGATTAAGCGTCTCATTTGGTCGATCCGCTGATGAGTTCACTTCAGTAAGAAGACCCTTTCGTGAATCTGTCTTTATTTTTGAAGATACATCGGCGTTGAACAACATGCTGGCACCATTTAGGCGATTAGCGATCTTGATAATGAATCCAGCATGTAGAGGATTCGTCTCAGTAAAGAAGACCGCCTACTACGTGAACATTGCTGTCCATTTTCCACAAAGAAAAGTTTTACTTCTTTTACAGATAATCAAGTAAATGGATTTAGTAAGAGTATTACTTATTTATTTCACAATGTAACTCACTTAATGAGTAGATGAAGTTGAAGCTAGTTTGAATCATTTTTGAGTAGATATAACCTTGATAAAGCTTTTTTTTTCTCTCTTGAGCAATTCAACAAACACGTTGAATGCTCTTAACTTTATCATGATCACATGTAAAAGTTAAGTACAATTACAGTCGAAGTGCAGAAGATAGTAAAATTGAGCTTATTCTAGGAGATTTGATACTAAAATTAGAGATTTGCCTTAGAAAATGTTTAACAAATATAGGAGAAGGCTTAGGAATAGTGGATTTGAGTGGGGTTTAAATGGTGTAATATTGAAGAGGAGAAGCGGTAAAAAAGCAGGCAAGTTTGGTCCCAATCGGCCCTCAGGGGAGCACATCACGATTAGTTGATTTCCTTCAAAGAGTTGAGAATCGGCTCCTGATCGGCTCATCTGATCACATTAAGGGGTCGATGGTGTGGCGTGACTGACTTTAAAACTCATTTACAGCTTCGTTATAACTCCGATTTTGACGATTCAAAAAGTATTGGAAAGCACTTTTGAAACCATTTAATAATATGATACCAAACCACACTTTTATAAACATTATAATTTTTAAAATATTTTATTTTGACAAAATATTCTTAAAAACTTTGACAGTTGTAACAACTTTTTTATCGAAAGACTTAAAAAATATCCTCGTATAAGAACTGTTAAGATTATTGAGAGAGACTTTAAACTATTATTGGAACCCTAACTTTGACCTTTGTCGTAAGACTATTTAATCCTCTTCTTTTAATCAATTTAATTTGCGTCGTTGCTTTTTGAAGATCTTACGACTTTGATGTCGATGGGCTTGTGCTTTCTAAACAATAAGTATATACTTTGAACTCATCATGAAACATCTTTTCTAACGTAATGCATGCATGACAATCAAAACAAAAGAGATAAATGCGCATAGTCAGCCGAAAATGTTTAGCAAAGATTGTATTGATGAAATTTTTCCTACTTAGAGCCAAAAATGTATATTTTACTTCTTTTAATGATTTTTAATTAGTTTATCCGTTAACTACAAAATCAAATTTACATTTAATTATTTTTCTTATTTTAGTTTAATAGTTTATCAAATTAAATAGTCGACTCTCTTGTGGTTAAACCACCATTTTATCTTGTTATGCGATTAAATACTTATTGCGAGGATTAAATTATAAGTCATCGTGTTTTGGTGCCGTTTAACAGGGGGTTGAGTTTATTTATTTGATTTTACTAGTTTTTATTTTCATTGTTATTGATTTTTTTTAAAAGTTTGTGACAATTATGGATATACGTGATCAGATAAAATATTTGTCTAATCAACTTATTGAGCTTTGTTAGTTGCGAGCAGCGGAGGTTGGAGGTAAGGTATCTCGATATTGGATAATATAATACTTAGTCTTATCTTTACTAATACTTTTATGTAAATCGATAATGGGACATATCATAATTCTCCTCCCAAAATTACTTATCGTGATTAAACACTTGTTTGACTGTATGAGCAAGATGAAGCGATGGACATAAATACGATGGCGAGAAAGAAGCGAGGATGAGAGAAGATACTTGAAATTTCACAAATAATGGATGAAATCGTTCAAATGATTCAGGGAAAATACCGAGGAAAGTGTTGCTGAAATAAGGGGACTGGACATGCAGGTAAGAAACTAAGAGCGATGTTAAATGCCTGATCTTAGTGGAGTTGAGTTATATGGAGAGGTTAGGCCTAATAGATGTCATCCCGAGAGTAACGAGGGAGAATTAAAGTTAATGATGAGCACGCTTTAGTATGTTCCTCCGATTCACTTTCCCAAAAGGCTTGGGTGTCTTGAGGTTGCTCGCTGATATACAGGTGATAATTCTCCGGAGGGAGAAAATGAACACCCGATTCAATCAATTCAGGACTTTGAGCTAAAGGGTGTCTTTACTCGATTTTTTCTTAACAGATAGTTATCACGATTTAGATTTCGCGGCAATTTTTTCTTGATGAATGCGATATTGGTGTTGATCTTAGTTCTGCGTGATATTTATTGCCTCTAATCTTTGCTATAAGAAAATAATGCTCGTGTTATGTGCTTTAATGATAAAGTTGATGAATAAGCTCCATGTTTATCCATTTTACATTGAATAGAGGTAGCAGCTTGAATCGTTTTATGTTAAACTTGAGTGGCTTGACATCTCCTTATTTTGAAAAATTAAAGATTCTAGTACCTCGATGCTATAGTGAGTGGGTTGATACTTATTGATATTTTGTTAAAGAAAAATAGAAACTCATTTTTATGTGAGGGTACAAGTGAGACCTCTGACATGTTAAAATTTAAAATAGGTCTAACTTGAAACTTACGTAAGCCGTTAACGTCGGGGAGATGGCTGAATTTATTTCTTTATAGAGGGTTGTATATGGTGTCTTCGGTTCTTCAGTTAAAGTTTTATTTTAGTTACTGCCTTTTCATTAGTAGTTTAATGTTTTCATTTTTTAATATTCTTGTTTAGTTTTTTTGTTTGAGCCTTTTGAGGGAAAGCAGTCGTATAAAGAGAATGGTTGTTGTTTTGCGTTATCATAATTAAGCGAAGAGGAGTGAAGAGAAAAATGGAATTAACTGCGTTGCATGATGTACTTGGCATTGGATTAGAGGAAGATGTATCGTCCATTGATAAATGACTTGATCGACCATTTTTTTAGTGAGTGTTCTTTCTGTCTAGATTTCTTATTCTTGATATGCAATATTGTGGTTTTAAATATTTTATATGCGGTGATGTGTATGATAACGAAATTATCTTTGGATGTGTACCCAGTGTCCTCACTCCACTTTGTCTGTTTTGTTACGTTGGGGACGATGTTGAGTTTAATTATTGAAATTGAAGTCAAAGAAGTTTATCGATTGTGTTTTTGTTTTGTTTGATGAATGAATGAGCTTGTATTTTGGTTATTGGTGAAGTGTTTTGTGTTGATAGGAACTTTAGTAGACAAGATGAGACTATTAATTAGAAATTGAGTTTTAGGAGTCACTTATCCATGATTTCCTAATGAAGTTAGAGGATAACAATTAAATGTTTAGTGGATTACATGCATTGAGTGTTTATACCTAAATGATATATTAGCAATACGTAACTGA
>JADFUC010000430.1:0-72488 GCA_019722365.1 Lithospermum erythrorhizon
TCATTGTACTTCGTTCAGTTTACGTATTGCTTGAATTAGTGAGAGTAACTAAAATTCATGAAACCAGATACTCGGTGAAATCGTTTGAAATCATTATTCATCCCTCATTCTGATTAAGTATAAAAAAAATCCAAGTACTATGCTACTTAAGTTTTTATTTGAAAATAATTAACTAACAATTAATGTGAACAGTTGTAGGATGAACAATGGATTAAAAGGGAGAATTACATGCACGAACAAATCGTCCATCATTACTCGAATAAGATTAAGTTTAACTTGGAATCTTGGAATATACAAATATAAAAATGTAAATTGTTATTGGGGTTCATATACGGCTAATAATGATTATCCATGAGTGCCTGCCTGACCAAGAAATTGACATAGTAACGTCCAAGTCCAGTTTACACCTTCACTTATAATTTTCTTTTTAAAATTTTTACATTGCAAAATCCGATGGCATAGGAATTATTTAATAAATGCAAAGAAAAATTTATACGTGATTAGCGAGCCATACCCAGATTATACCACCTATAACTGTTCTTTTTTATTTTTGAAAGAAAAACCTTAGAGATCAAATTAAAAAGCTTCATTTATAAGTCAATAATTGGTTGGTCGAATTGATAGTTTGATAAAGGAAAAAGCAGAGGGGAAATGATATATAGCATGTGAACTTTCCATTGTTGTCATCATCAAGCATTACAAGTTACAAGATTGATAGAAGAAAGAAGGGGAAATAAATCAAATCCTCATATTGAAAGAAGATAAATAGTATAGCATAAACATCTTGATATGTAGCCGCAGCTATACTTAGCTGGATTAATTAACATGCAAAAATATTAGATTCAATTTTGTTTAGTGGAAATTGTCTCTGCTTTGGTAAGTCATCCCCACTTGCCAATTAGAAGGAGCAACATTTGTTGCTATGACTGTCTCATGGTTAGTGTATGAAGTTAGCTTGAAAGTAAGTGCTTGGCCTCCCAAAGTTGCAAAAGCTTGGTATGAAGCTCCCCAATTGTGGCTCATGTTAATCCATCCAGTTTTGGTACCCTTCACCCACATTGTTGCAATATCTCCTCCTCCTCCCACATTCATCACATACACCAACAACCAATATCCATTTCCTTGGAATTGGAATCTAAGTCCTCCCTTCCTAAAACAAGGAACTCTGGAAAAAGGGAGACGAACAACGATATTAAGATCGAATACATGCATGCCACAACAATTAAAACAGGACAATATAATATATTCGAGCCCTATCTATGGTAGAGTCGTGATTTCGAAATGAGTGGTATTAACATAAGTGGTAAATTTAGTGATGAACAATAATACTATCTCCAATTCATTTTAAACGACGTACCTCCTGTATGAGACTGGGACAATTCCACCAGTCCACGCAGCAATTTTCATGAAAGCGGGCTTTGCCATGTCGAAGTGCTCACGAGGAGGGTTGCACCATCCACCATTGTTGGAATCTTGGTTCCAATTTGGAGGGCAGATGTTTGTAGCAGTTATGGTTACTGCTGGTGACCCTTTGTAGCACCATTTTGAGTTAACACAACGGATTTGGAAGCATTGACCACATGCATATCCATTTTTGAATAATACTGTACTCAAGGCTGCAGTTGTTGTTCCATAACCATTGCTAAACAAGTTTCCATATCCACAAGCTCCTCCTGCACAAATGTAAATACATTCACTCACATTATAGATAAATTTAATTATAATAACATAACAATTAACACATAAGAGATCGATGACAATTAAATTAGAGCAATAAGAAATGTTAGTTCATATGGTAAAATGAATTACAAAAAAATCTTGAAGTTTCACAAAAAATCCAATTTCGAACCATAGCGTTGTCATTTTTTCCTTCCTTTATTTATGTCCATTTTAAGAAAACTTTTTTTCTTTCTTTTTGTTGGGTAAAACATTGTAGGGATAATGTTCGGCTTGTTAAAATATACTTAGTTGACATTCTTACTTGATTACCTTGATATTTACTCTGGAGTATCTCTGGCCCCAAATGTGATTTGACAGTCCTTCTACTTGATACTAAAAATTTTATGAATCAAATTTTTTATAAACAATAAGTACTTATGGTTAATTGTCATCAAAATTTAGTTTCATTTTCATCTTAAAGTATAATGACTATCTCAAATTAAAGCAAGGACAAAAGAAATTTTATCCTCCCCTCAATAAGTTTTTTAGTATAGACACTAACATATATATTGATAAATAGTTTCATCTTCAAGTGAGATACCTCGAGTGAAACATTCAAAGTCCAATACCACTATTTCAATCTCGAAATGAGTCAATTCTTATGAGCCCAAAACAAATATTAAAGCTTATAAGTTGTAATTTAAAATATCACTCTATTTTGCTTATATATTCATATATTTTATCAATAATTTTTTCTTCATATTTTAAATTGAAGAAGCAATCCGTAAATTCAATCACCGATGCGCTATATCTTTTATAATCTTTCAACGAGCTCCACTACAAGGTAACATGTTTTTGTGTTACATCGGACAAGGACTAATAAAACGTTAAAAAACATAACAAAAACCTTTTTACTACGTCCTTATAACTTTTTTTTTTCCATCTCGTTATTTTTTTGTTAGAAAAAGGATCAACGTACCCATAGTCTCAGAAGCCGATTCATCTCCATAAAATGTCGCGAATGCATTTCTGTAAGCCCCCGGAGTGAAGACAGGTCGTCTTGCTGGCGCATAGCCAGCGTTGGTCGGGATGACAATCTCCGATAGGAGTCCGACTAGAAAAATGCTAAGCATTAATCCCCATGATATGCCTGAAGCAGCCATCAAATTACTTGCTAAGCCAAGTTGGAACTCCTTTACCTTTCTCAGATACTATTTCAAATTCCTTGCTTTTTGATTGATTGATTGTACATTAAGTATTTATATAACAGTTGTTGATCCAAATAATTGAAACAAATATTTGCTTAGTGATCCTCACGAACATGTTGGTGTATATATAAATATTTTTCTTGTCAACAGAAATATTATTATTCTCTAGAGATATAATCCATCAGCCTCAAGAATGAATTACATTGTGACATGTTGGGAATAAACGTGCGAGCAGGTTACAAATTATTATCAATGGCCTAATGGCCATATTACTTAAATCTATATCCCGAGTATTTCTTAGTTTCGCATTCTTAATTATTATATTATGCTTATTATAATATTTTATATTGATAGAAAATTATGTTTTTAAAATTTTAAAAAGTACTACTATTACAATTCAATAATTAATAAATCCTAAATTTTTGCCTAAATTTTTTATAATAATTAGTTTGAGTTATCTATTCTCTTATAATATGTGCAATAGTTTTACCACTTTCACACATGCTAATTACCATATATTCATTATCAACATCTTAGGTCAATTATACAAAAATACAAAACATATTTTCCAATTCAATATAATACTGCCTTTGATTTTTTAATTTTATCATAACAATAAGTAAATTTTATTTTAATGCAATGACTTAGTCTACTCATACTAATTTTTTTGTATGATAATTATTCAATTATAAATTAAAAAATAATTTTTCTAATCCAAAAATTACTATTAAAGAATATATATCTAAATTAATATTTGATATTATATTTTGTATTATATTTCAACAATTGAAATGTAATAACCGATCACCGAAAAAAAAAAAAAAAAATTTCGATTCGGCGGTGGGACCGGGAATAGTATAATTTTCTCGATGATAATATTATTTATTAAAACTTTTTGGGCAATTTCATTTATAATTTAGTAGTGTTTGCCATGGAATAATTTTATCTTTGAAATCGAGGTTGATGAACATTTAAGTACGATAAGCGGAGAATTAACCCGAAACGAGCAGGACTCGGTTTTTAAAATATCACTACCATTACATCCTCAGCGTCGTCACATCGCACTTCATCTTCTTAACTTTCTTCCTTGATGGCGAGACCCCCATGTGAGCAAAACAAGAAAATTTTCTCTTCCGTTTCGTCCAACTTTGTTGCATATAAACATCCTCGAGAGTTGGTTGCTAAGGCTTTCTATCGCACTCTGCAATTTGAGGTAGAAATTGGAGTTTTATGGATTTTTCTTGGTTGACTTTTGGTTGACTTTTCCATAATTGAATTTAGCGATAAATCTTAGTTGGTTATGGAGTTGTGGCGTATATATGTGTTAGTCGTATTTAGAATCGTTTGAGACGTTATGGTCAAGTTGACTTTTAGGGTTTAGATTGACTTTTATGTGGATATTTTTATAAGACTTTAAATGTGGCAGGAGGTTATATTGGGACATATTGGGTGTTATATGATGTTAAATTGGTGATTTAAAATTGATTAAAGGGTGTTATGTTGAAAAAGTGAAAATTTCAAGTTGAGTTATAACTGATATTTCGGAGTATGGGTTGTTAATTATGGACCGGCTGATTAATTAGAATGACTTATAAGTTGATTTGTAATGAGAACGTGATAAGACGGAATTTAGCGAGAGGGGAATCGGTGGGTTGTCGATGGGATTATAATTCGATAGTTTATGTCGAATTAAATGTTAAATTGTTTGAATAGTTCCCCAGAGTTGGTTATGTATCTTCTAGAGCATTTATATAATAGTAGGTCTTGATTATACTTTAAGGTGTTGTTTAGCGTTGATCGTGGAAGAGGCGGTTACCTTGATTGTCTTTCGCGAAGGTTTTGCGGTAGCTAGCGAGGTGAGTACTTATCTCGCGGGTGTTACTTTCGTACTTACCTTGATTTGTGATATACATGTGTGTGGTGTGATTATGTGAGGAATGATGTACATGTCATTGTGTTATGATTATGTGAGAATGATATACATGTAGTTGTGTTATGTGATTGTGTTTGTGGCTGAAGATTGCTGGAGGTAAGTGAGGGCTTGAACTCCCAACTTATACTTATGATTTACTGTGGCCTTGTCGTAGCTTATGATTTTAATGGCACTTGTTAGCGATTGTGTTTGACTTCACGATTGTGGGATGTTTTGGTGTGTCTTTGTATTCTTGTTTGGGGTAGAGTAGTTGTTGGGTTGTCTGCGTAGGTTTGAGGCCTTGGTATCGGTGACCACATAGTTGGGATTACTTAGGGATTAGGTGACTCTCCTTCCCTTGCCGGGATATGTGACACTTGTGGCTATCTTCTGCGGTATAGCGTGCGGTTTGGCCCACTATACTACGGTATAGCGTGCGGTATGTTGATCTGTTTTGATCGACTTTCTTTGTGTGCGTTATGCGGTGTGGCCACATCACTACGGTATAGTGCGGTATGACTGTTTTGATCGCTTTCTTCCGTATGCGTTGTCGGTGTGGCCTATCTGCGGTATAGCGTGCGGTTGGCCACATACTCACGGTATAGCGTGCGGTATGAATGCAGTAGTCACTTCTTTGTGTGCATTGTTGATGTACATACTACGGTATAGCGTGCGGTGTGCTTATACTTTGTGTGTATAAGTGCGGTTTTGGCCTTGCTCTTTAACGGTATAAGTCGCAGGGGTGATTGATGATTGGTCCCGTTCTGCGGTGGAAGCGGATTGAGCCCATATGCCGCGTTAGAGGATGGTACTTTGGTGGGGATATGAGAGAGATAGAGGTTTGATGACTAGAGTTTTAGTCGTTGTTGAGTCTATTGTTTTCTTTACGAAATTGTGTGCTAGCGGAACATACATTATATCCTCGTGTATGTTTGAGATTTCTGGAATTATGTTGTATGACTGATTAGATAGTCTTGGATATATTTATATTATTCATATTTGATTATTAAATTATAGTATACCGTTCCGTATGGCGAGTTCTTACGTGTTAAGTTTGCTAAACTTCCATGAATTTCATGCACCGTATGGGGCGGCATTTTCATTTGTGCGGTTGACGGGTGGCTAGTTGGGCGAGGGTATTGGAGAGTGTGTTCAGTGGCTAGGTGGCGGGTGGTGCGAGGATCCTCGGTCTCATTTTTGTTGTGTTGTCGGCAGGGTTGTTGTTGTTTGCTTCTTTTGAAATCTTAGCTTTGTCGGTGGTCATTTGTATTTAGGTTACGGTAAGTATCATGCATTGTACTTGCGGCATTACCTGCTTTCCTTTGGGATATATTGTTGTATATATTTATGGGTTGGTGTTCCCGATGCTCGGTGATGGATTATAAATTTTAAAACCGTTTTAATTGGGAAGCGAGCATTTTTGGATAAAGCGAATTGTATTTTTAAGGTAGTCGTGGTTTGGTGACTCACGGTGTTCAGTTTTAATGACTACTACTTCAGGCGGCCGACTGCCAGGCGGATTAATTTGGTATGAGCTTAGGTTTGATTTCTTTGGAGTTATCACAATGGTTGTGAGTCGACTTGTTTTCCATGAGGTCGTTGTGAGTGGTGTCTTTTTTGTTAAATCCCAGTGCTAAACTTGTTGCGTGGGCCAGGGGATGCACAGTGCGATGGGCGGAGTAGAGCGAGGTGCAGTGGTGAGGAGGGGCAGTGGGGGTATAGATGTCATTAGTGCAGGCGTGGACCGAGGCCCAGTCCCGGAGTCGTCTGAAGGCGGGTTGAGGTGGGCCTCGTAGAGAGAGTGTGTGCTCGGGTGGTGAGTGAGGAGTCAATTCAAGGCAAGTTGTTGAGGAGGATCCTCGGTTTTGGGGAGTTCGCCGGGCGAGGCTATTGAGTTCATCCGGGATATAGAAGACTATTTTTTGGTGATAGAGTTATTAGGCGAGATGAGGGTGAAGTTGCTATAGGCTTCGGGGGTGCCGTGGCGGGTGGGAGGGAACACGAGTGCATCTCGGCTGCCAGAGAGGGAGTTCATGTTTCTGGGAGGCGATTTGTTGAGCTCTTTCGGAGAAGTGTGTTTGAGACCAGCATTGGCGGCCTTGGAGGCGTTCGTTGACAGGGGCTTGAGGTGGGTGGAGAATACGAGAGAGGCAGTTCATTGATTTGTACGTACTTCGATGTTTTATCGATTAGGCGAGGGAGGATCAGGTTCGAGGGGATAGTTTGGCGGTAGGAGATGCGTCATGAGATCTGTTGATGGTTTTTACTAGTTTCCACGTCTTTGTGAGGAATGCATTTGAAGATGGAAATGGAGTTAGCGAGCCGGAGGCCAGTGGATGAGGAGGAGTCATTTGAGACTTTCTTTTCCGGTGAGCCTTCTAGGCTACAGAGTTCGAGGAGGAGGACGGACCCGGTAGTCGTCTGGGCGGAAGTCACTTCGGTGCTCGACCGGTTCGCAGAGTTATTCCCACTTTGCTCCTTTTTACGCGGTGGGTGCCTACGAGATCGCGGGGTTCGAGTAGTCTTCCGGGGTTGAGCCGGTGTCAATTGTTACCGTTGTGTTCAGTTAGGCACGGCGGGATTACCCGGAGAGGGTAGTCATATTACTCGATGCAATGACAGGACATTTAGCGAAGGATTGTCCCAGTTGGTTAGGGAGAGAGGTCTTGGTCACGTCGGCACATTCGATCTGTCGAGGCGGTTATCGAAGTCGTGGTGGTCGATTCGGCCGATTGCCATTAAGGGGAGCCGGGGATATGGGTTAGGACACCGGAGGAGTACCGTCGTGCTTCGGCCACCGAGGCGGAGGTCGAGGCAGTCGTACCGTTACTCGTCGAGAGCCCGGGATACCCCAGTGGTGGCTTGGTACATTATTCCTTTGATATTGAGGCAGTGTTGTTTGATTACGGGGCTCTACGCATTCTTTTTGTGTCTCGAGAGTTTTATTCTAACTTTATACGTATGTTGTGTACCTTTACTGTCAGGCTTGAGATTATGGCGCCGATTAGAGGTCGGTTGTGGTTAGATTTTCATATAGAAATGTCCTTTGATTGTATGTGGTCGGTCATTATGCATTCGATTACTTCCATTTGAGCTTTCCGATTTTGATCTTATGCTTGGGGGTATGGATTGGTTGGGGAAAGCATCATTACCGTTATTGATTGCCATCGGAAGAGATTACTGTGGGTTGAGAGGAGCCGGATATCCGATTTGTGGGAGGCGAAAGATTTTGCCTTCGGAGTTTTTGTGTCGGCACTTGAAGCTAGGAGGTTGATTCGGAAGAGGGTGTGTTGGATTCTTGGGATATGTGGTTGATTTGAGTAGGGAAGAAACATTTGGAAGATGTGCGGGTTGTTAGAGAGTTCGAGGATGTTTTCACGAGGACTACCGGGATTGCAGCCCAGAGCGGGAGATCGAATTGCTATTGAGGTTATTCCGGATGCGGCACCGATTTCTTCCACCGTGCAGGGATGGCTCCGGCCGAGTTGCCGAGGAGTGCCGGACTCAGTTGCGAGGAATTGTTGAATGAGGATTAAATCGAGACCGAGTGTATCTCCCGTGGGGTGCATGATGTTGTTTGTGAAAAAAGAAGGATAGTTCTATGAGGCATGTATTGACTTCTGAGGCAGGTTGAATAAAGTGACCATTAGAACCACGATACCCATTGCCCGAAGTCGTGATTTGTTTGATCGGTGAAGGATGCCAAGGTGTTCTCGAAGATTGATTTGCGATCACGGTTATCATCGATTGAGGATCAAAGGGAGATATTCGAAATCTGCTTTCCGATCTCGTTATGGACATTATGAGTTTATAGTGATGCCATTTGGATTGACAAATGCACCGGCGGCCTTTATGGATTTGATGAACAGGGTATTTCGAGAGTATTTGGATGAGTTTGTGGTGGTCTTCATTGATGATATTTATATTCCGAGAGGGAGGAGGAACATGAGGCGTTCTGCGGATTGTTTTGGGGACCTTGAGACAGCACCAGTTGTATGCCAAGTTTTCCAAATGTGAGTTTTGGTTGGCAGAAGTGCAATTCCTGGGGCATGTTATTTCCGGCGAGGGTATTTGTGTTGATCCACAGAAGGTGGAGGCTGTGAACAATTGGGAGCGTCCCACCAGTGTGGTAGTGAGAGTTTGTAGGGTTAGGCTGGTTATTACAGGGAGATTCATCAAGGACTTACTCTTTGATCGCGGCATACGTGACGGAGTTGACGGAAAGGGGTTCCGTTTATATGGGATGATGATTGAGGGCTAACCCGGGGTATTAAAGGGGAAGTTGACTACGGCGCCCGTGTTGATACCGTGCAAGTTACGAGACTCACGTGATTTACCATGATGCGCCGCATCGAGGGATTAGGGTGTGTTCGATGCGAGAATGGGAAGGTGATTACCTCACGCTTACCTCGGCAGTTGAGGAATCACGAGAAAAGATTATCCGACACATGATCTTGAGCTGCTTGGCGATAATCTTTCGCGTTAAAATTGTGGGCGATTATCTTTATGGGGTTAAGTGCAGTTACACTGCCGACCATAAGAGTTTGAAATATCTTCAGCCTTGAGAGAGATTTGAATTTGAGGCGAGAGAGGAGGTGGATGGGATGGGTAGTGATTATGACGACTATTGAGTACCGCCCCGGGGAAGCAAATGTAGTAGTGATGCGGTAGTAGGAAAATCAAAGGACCAGGAGAGAGAGATGAAAGCAGTGGGGAGTTGATTTGGATAATAAATTGCTTGATGGAGATTTTCGCCCATATGAGAGTTCGACCGGTGTTTGGATCGAATCTGGCCTTGCGGCCGAGGATGAGAAGCTGAGGTTATCGAGTAGGGGCGTGAGGAATGAATCGGTCAGTTTACGCGATTGATGAGTGGAGCCTTGAGATGAAAGGCGGTGTGTACCGTATTCGGATGGTAGATTCTTGATGAGGCCCGTAGTCCCCGGTGTACACCAGGTAGTACAAAGATGTATCGTGATTTGAGGTTGGCGTATTGGTGGCCGGGGAATGAAGAGAGAGATCGCTTGAGTTTGTGTGAGGTCTTGGTTGTCGGCGGAGTGAAAGAGTGAGAGCATAGACATCTGCGGGGTTTATTGGAACTCTTCCCTATTCTGAGTGGACATGGGAGAATATCACCATGGACTTCGTGTTTGGGCTTCCGAGCGTTGAAGCGACATGATGGATTTGGGTGATTGTTGATAGGCTACTCGAGTCGGCTCATTTACACTGTCGGATCTCTGATGGGCTGAGAGACTAGCGAGGGTATGTGGATCGAGATTGTGAGATTGCCGCGGGGTTCAGTGTCGATCATTTCGGACGTGGCGCTAGATTCACTTGAGGGTTAGGAGGGTTTCGGGAGGCCTTTGGGGACTAGGGGAGTGGAGTTGAGTACATCTTGTCCCAGGGCCCGATGGGCAATCGAGGGCCGATACGGGCGTTGGAGGATATGCTCGGGCTTGTGTTGAACTTCTCAGGGGGTGAGGACGATAGGTTACCCGAAGATAGAGGATTCGCTACAACAACGGCTTCCGTACTAATTATTGAGATGGCACACTTTTGAGCGTTGTATGGGCGAGAGGTGTCGCGCTCAGTTTGTTGGAATGAGGTAGGAGAGAGGAAAGTTTACGGTTACGAGTTGGTCAGTGATGGCGGATCCAGATTGATTGACATCCCAGAATTATTCGAGGATAGGCGAGAAAAATATACGGAATCGTCGCGAGGGTGACATCAGTCGGCGACCGTGTATTCTGAGAGTATCTCCGTGGAAGGTGATGCGGTTTAGGAGGAAAGGGAAGTTGAGTCCCTCGTTATATTGAGACCATTTGAGATCCTTAGGGAGAGTTGGCTCCGTGGCATCAGTTGGCGTTGCCTCCCGAGTTTAGATAGGATTCATAATGTTCATGTGTCATTTGAGGAAGTATATCACGGCGAGTCACATATTCTTCGCTCCGGTGGAAACTTGAGAGAACGACATTTGAGGAAAGACGGTGGAATTTTGGACGGGAAGAGAAGGTTTTGAGGAGTAAGGCAGGTGGCTTTTGAGTGAAAGTGCTGTGGAGGAATCATGGCGTGTAGAAGAGGCGGCTTTGGGCGTGAGGGATGAGATCTTGGAACCCGTTACCCGCGACTCTTGAGTAGATGAGTTTGTTGTTTTTTTTTGGTATGGTATTTGTTTTGTGTTATTATATGTTCTTGGTTGTTTGGGTTGTCAAATTTCGAGGTCGAAATTTTTCTTAGGAGGGTAGATTGTAATAACCCGTTATGAAAAAAAAAAAAAAAAAAAAAAAAAAAAATTTTTCGGTCGGCGGTGGGACCCGTGAATAGTAAATTTTTCTCGGGGATAATTTTTTTCGTAAAAATTTTTTAGCCGAATTTCATTTATAATTTAGAAGTGTTTGCCATGGAAGAATTTTATCTTTGAAATCGGGTTGTGGAGTTTTAAGTACGATAGCGGAGAATTAGCAAAGCAGAGCCGGGACTTCAAAGTTTTTTAAAATATCTACCGTACACATCCTCCACGTCATCGCATCCCATATTTCATCTTATTTCTTTTCTTCCTTGATGTGAGACCCCAGTAGCAGGCAAAACAAGAAAATTTTTCTCTTCATTTAAATTAACATTTGCGTATAAAACATCGCCCGAGTTGGTTGCCTAAGACTTTCTATGTACTCACTACGAATTTGAGGTAAGAAGTGGGATTTTATGGATTTTCTTGGTTGACTTTTGGTTGACTTTTCCATAATTGAATTTTATGATAAATCTTAGTTGGTTATGGGTTCGTGACGTATATGTGTTGAATTCGTGATTTAGAGAATCGTTTGGGGGCGTTATGGTCGAGTTGACTTTTTAGGGGTTTTAGGTTGACTTTTATGTGGATATTTTTATAAGACTTTAAATGTGTAGGAGTTATATGGGACCTTATTATGGATTGTTATAGTCATTCAAAATTAATTTGATTTAAAATTGATTAAAGGATGTTATGTTGAAAAGTGTAAATTCCAAATTTAGTTATAATTGATATTTCGAGATTATAGGTTATTAATTATGGAATTGATGATTAATTAGAATGATATAAGTTGATTTGTAGTGAGAAAGTGATAAGATGGAATTTAGCGGGGAATCGATTAGGTTGTGTCAGATGGGATTATAATTGATATAGTTTATCCCGAATTAAGTATTAGGCATTTGAGAATAGTTCCCCCAAGAGTTGGTTATGTATCTTCTGAAACGCCCGGTATATAGTAGTAGGTCTTGATTATACTTTTCACGGGTGTTGTTTAGCGTTGATCGTGGAAAAGAGCTGATTACGCGGTGTCTTTAGCGAGGTTTTGCGGTAGCTATGAGGTGAGTACTTATCTCGCGGGGTGTTACTTTACGTGCCACCTTGATTTGTGATATACATGTTATTGTGGTGTGATTATGTGAGAATGATGTACATGTCGTTGTGTTATGATTATGAGAATGACATACATGTAATGGTTGTGTTATGTGATTGTGTTTGTGGCTGAAGATTGGAGGTAGTAACGGCTTGAACTCGACTTATACTTATGATTTACGGCCTTCGGCACTTATGATTTTGTGGCCTTGTTGGCGATTGTGTTTGACTTACGATTGTGGGATGTTTTTGGTGTGTCTTTGTATTCTTGTTTGGGAGTAAGTGGTTGTTGGGTTATGCATGAGTTTGAGGCCTTGGTATCGGGGGTGACCACATAGTTGGGATTACTAGGGATTAGGTGGCTCGCTTCCCCTTGCAGGGATATAGCGAGCACTATTGGCCTATCTTGCGGTATAGCGTGCGAGTTTGGCCCTACGGTATAGCGTGCGGTATGATTACATTTTGATCGCTTTTCTTGTGTGCATTATCGGTGTGGCCACAGCATACTACGGTATAGCGTGCGGTATGACGCTACATTTTGATCGCTTTCTTTGTGTGCATTGTCGGTGTGGCCCTATACTACGGTATAGCGTGCGGTTTGGCCCTATACTACGGTATGGCGTGCGGTATGAGAATGCGTGGATCACTGGCTGTGCATTGTTGATGTGGCCATACTACGATTATGGCGTGCGGTGTGCCTTATACTTTGTGTATAAGTGCGGTTTTTGGCCTTATCTTTGCGGTATAAGTGCGGGGTGATTATTGATTAGTCCATTCACATAGGTAGACGGATTGAGTATATGCGCGTTAGAGGATGGTATCTTGGTGGGGATATGAGAGATAGGAGAGTTTGATGACTAGAGTTTTAGTCGTTGGTGATCTGTGTTTCTTTACGAAATTGTGTGCTTCTTGAACCTTACATTATATCCTCGTGTATTATGTTTAAGTTTCTAGCAGGAATTATGTTGTATGACCTGATTAGATAGTCTTAGGATATATTTATATTATTCATATTTGATTATTAAATTATGGCTATCTGGATTCGTATGGCAAGGATTAAGCCCCACATGTTAAGTTTCACTAAGCCTACAAAGCGAGAACTTCCATGTTCACTTTCGCTATAGGCGGCATTTTCGTTTGTGCCGGGTTGACGAGGTGGCTAGTTGGGCCAAGAGAGAGGCTGTTGGAGAGTGTGTTCGAGTGGCTAGGTGAGCAGGTGGGTGAGGATCCTCCTGGGTCTCATTTTTGTTGTGTTGTCGACCGGTTTTCATTGTTGTTTGCTTCTTTTGAAATCTTAGCTTTGTGGGTAGTCATTTGTATTTAGGTTCACGATGCATTAATAAATGCATTGTAGCGCTGCCAGCATTACTTTCATTTTGGGATATATTGTGTATATATTTATGGGTTGAGTGGACTTTGATATCAGGCGATGGATTATAAATTTTTAAAACCGTTTTAATTGGGAAGCGAGCACATTTTTTGGATGAAGCAATTGTATTTTAAGCCAGATTGTCCATTGATTTTGGTGACTCACGGTGTTCAGTTTAATGACTCTACTTTCAGGTGGCCGACTGAGGCGGGTCGTTACATGAAATTAAAAAAGTGTCAAGTTACATATCTAATACTCCCTCATCCCAATAGGCATCGAAGATTTAAATTTGGATTTTTCATAGATTAAATATTAAATTCAAATATTTTTATTTTGTTGTATAATATTTGATAAAAATTATCAAATAATAATATTTTTAATGTACTTTAATATTGACATTAAATTTTATTCAAATCAAAATTATGTTTATCGATGAAGGTGTAAAAGTTTGTCAATTTAGAGCACTTAAATCAAGCATGACAATCATTTAGTAAGGAGAGTGTAACGACCCGCCCCAGGTCGGCCGCCCTGAGGTGAGAGTCATTATAATCCGGAACACCAGAATCACCAAAACCGATGGACGACTCAGTTTAAAACTACTCGTTTCCTTCAAAAATCTGATTACATATAATATTTCCAAAATAATCACAGTTTAAAAATTTACAATCCATCAGGTGATATCTAACCAACCAACTCCATATATATACAACATATCCCAAATAAAATAGTAATGCCGGCAAGGCTACAAAGAGAGTAAGTCTTGTTTTCGAATACAAAATGACAAGCGCGATAAGGCTAAAGTTTGAAAATAAAAATTACAACGATCAAAAACATTTGACAACACATCAAAATCAGGCGTGAGGATCCTCTGCCACCCGATGCTCACTGGCCACTCGAACAAACTCAATGACCTCACGGCTCAACTAGCCGTCACATCCTTTGCACAAATGAGTAAGCCCAAAGCGAAAAGGGGTGTAGCGAGGCAAGTGAAACTTAGTAGGGTGAGGCTTAAACCCATACGCCACGACTGACAAATTAACATAGGAGTCAAATACGGCGTGCATATATAGATATATAACTTGAATTTGCCGGGCCATGTTATACTTAGAAAATTTGATACATCCATGGCACCAACATAGAATATGGGTCTCAAATAATGATACAACTCACTAAATAAAATCACACCAAACCACATGAAATTACAGTCACGTGAATTAACAAAACTATACTCACAGTGTGATCTATAAATCGACTAGATACCGTCCAGTTCACAATCCACGATGCACATAAGCTCAGCCGCTTGATCTCTGGCTAGCATGCGAGAGTATAAAGGCGTGCTTGATAACTCTTTATACCCGAAGTATAAGGCGTAAACAACGCTCTTCTGCGGCGTATAAGGCATTTCGCAACTCTTTATACCGGCAGTATAAAAGGCATTACCGCAGCAGCTCTTAAGAGCCACACAACGTAACCATCGATTCGGCCGGTCATATCCACAATACCGAGTGGCGCTCAGAACATACGCTTAACTCACAACCGTCGCCTCTCAATAACCATCTACTCTACTCCCAAAAATATCCAAGCACATAGCTAAAATATCTCACAATGCGTGCAAGTCAAACACAATCGCCGTAAGGCCACGAAATACATAAGTGCCGACAAGGCCACATGAATACAATAGACAAAAGCCACAATCGAGAAATATAAGTTGGGAGCTTCGAAGCTATTACTTACCTCGAGCAATATTCAACGCCCATGAATAATAATCACATAATCATATCATAGCTCACAATGAATCACACATAATCATATCGTTCTCGTAATCATAAGACCGTGACATACTGTATCATTCTCCTTAATCGCATAACACGATAACATGTTCCATAGCGATATAAAAGGTAAGAAATCGTAAAGTAACACCCGTGAGATAAGTACTCGCCTCCCCACTAGCTATGTCAAAGTCCTCGGGAAAACGCGATCACGGAGCGTGCCGCTTCCAGCGGTCAAGGCCTAAACGACACCCAAAAGTATGCCGGGAACTAATACCAAAAATTACGTTCTAGAATAAGCATTACCAACTCTAATCGGAACAATTTCTAAACGGTCTAACATGACGGAGTAAGCTATCGAATTATAATCCCCTCGGCCTGTGTCGATCCCCGCTAAAATTCCATCTTATCACTTTATCATTATAAATCAACTTATACAGTAATTCTAGTTGTCAGCCAGGTCACAATTAACAATCTATACTCGAAATATCAATTATATCTCGACTTGAGAAAATGTACATTTTCAACCTAGCATAACTAATCAAATTTGAAATCACCCGATTTAACATTCTAATAAGGTCCAATTAAACTCCTACACATTTAAGTCTTATAAAAGCCATACTTTAAAAGTCAGCGAAGCCTAGAAAAGTCAACTCGACCATAACGTCCTCAAGGCCTCTAAATCATGAATTCATCGCTTATATACGTCATAGAACCCATATGAGCTGAGTCCATCATAAAATTGAATTCATTAAAAAGTCAACCCTCAAAATCAACCAAAAAGCGCTACTTGCTGCAAATCGTGAGGAAAGGCAGGTTGGGGAAGCATAGCAATCAACTTCGAGGATGTTTATTAGCAAGTGAATAATCGGAAAGAAAAATCTTTAAGCATTAACTTTCGCCCAGGGACTCGTGGGGAAGTGGGAGATGGAGGAAAATATTTTTTGTGATTTTGTGTTGATAAGGATGAAAGATAAGCTTAGCTGCTTAAGGCATGAAAAATCGCGGGAGTTCGGCGCCGAAATCACGGGCCGAGGATTGTAGAGCAGCTTGCGATCTAAGCTTGCTTCGAATTATCCCCGGCTGCTCACTACTAAATTGCCATTAATACGGCTCAAATAATCACAAAATAATATTATAGAGTATTTACACTATATGGTCCCGCGCCGACCGAAATTTTAAATTTTTTTTTTGACATAGCGGGTTATTACGAGAGGGAGTAATAGATTTGGATATAATATTTGAAGATTTTTTTATTATAATATATATAACATGATAGTTTTATGCTTAAACAAAATATTTTTATCTATAAAATCTGGTCACAATAATTAATTAGAGTTGAATTCAATATATGAAAGGAAATTAAAAAAAAATCAATCTTCACTATTTAATATTGATTAGTAATTAGTAAACTAACTAAGAGTATATTTTCATAATAATACTTATATTAGTTTTCACTCTATATGAAATATAATTTATCGATATTATGGTCTAAAAAAACATGCATGAATATATATAGTATTGGTATATAATCCATTTTATTGATGAACATTTGATGTACAATTTGGTACGCTAATTTTCTATTGAATGACTTCTTGTGACCTTTTATATTAAAGTTGTTATTTGTGTCAAATTTTTTAAATTTTCCATATAAACTAATATTAATCACATATATACTAATGAGCCTTAACTTTTTATTAAAATTATTGCCTGAGATATGATTTTGAAGGGTATGTCATCTTTATTCCATTGATTTTCAATATAATTCATTTGGATTATTTCACATTTGAACAAGGACATCCAATGTGTGGCCTCTTTGGTTGTTTTGCATGGCTAAAATTGAGAGAATTTCATAAAGATCTTGATATTATTCAATTTTGTGCAAATATTATTGAGTTAATCATCAATTAAAATATTCTAAAATGAATAGATAAAATAAAATTGAATATTAGAACTATGAATAATTTATACTACTAATCAATTGAGAAGTGATATTTTCTAAAATTACATAATGTGTATTCTTTTATTAAATCTTGAAAATGAAGAGTAGTATGGTAACAAAACTTTTAAATCTATTATTAAATTTATATTATTAAAAAATTATAAGGGATCGTATAACTATGAACAAAATTAATTATAATATAAATCAAAAGTATAATTATAAATTTACATAAATAGTTATTACTTTATTTATTATCTCAGTTTAAATATTTGAAGTATAAATACTTATGTGCAACACATGTACATTTTACTAGTATATATAAATGCACGAGTTGTGTTAAATGTTTCTTCCCGTTTTCGTGATTGAACGGACTAAAATACCCTTAATGAAGGACAAAATTGTATTTTACTTGACAAATTAAAATCAATATTAACTCGTATGTAAAGGAATCACATCATGACTCTGATTCTTGAGAACTAATAAGATGATTAAATCATAGACACATGCTACTATTATTTTGTACCATAGAAATATTACATTATTACAAAATCAAATTATAATAACGGTACCCAAATAAAAGTCATTGAAGTTTGTTAACTACATTTAAAATGTTATAACTGCATTTAGTTTAATATGTTAATTTTTTTAATAGAAAATATTATTATTAACATTTTGATAACAAATACGAAATCCAATAAGATTAACAATAAGTTTTATTGATTTTTCGAGAGACTATTATGAATTAAATTATCGATTAAGTTTTCTATGTTTATGCATATTGTTGATTATAAATAGGCTTAGAGAGGATGAAAGGACCACAAGTTAAAGCAAAATAAAGAACAAACAATAATTCATTGTACATATATGAAAACTAGGAGCATACACAACAAATTATACATGGAGTAATACTTGGACAAGGAACATGTACTACTTGAAAACTCCTACAACTATAATACTTAGACTAATATCATCATAAACACATCCATAACGTCTAAGTTAATATGTAGATTAAGTAGAAGGATTGACAATTGCTTTAGAGATTCTAGACGAGCATCGTGTTTTATATATTTTGTGATTTGTATGTGATTTTAAATAAGTATAATATAGAATGATATATTTTATTTATATGCTTTTAGTGTCGATTAAGGTTTTTAGGCTACATAGACGTTTTTGATTTCTTTGATATAATCATATAAAGCATCAAGCTTTTTAATTTATTTGAGTCATTCTATAATCACATTTTGATTTTTGATGGGTTGACTAAAAATTTATTTGAATCATTTTTTTATTTAATTTTCATCATCGTAATGGATGTGTTTAGTGAATTGATGGCCTCTAATGCCAAGCATCCTGATTTCAAGTTCCATCTTAATTGTAAGGAACTAGGAATAACTAATATTTATTTTACGGATGATATGTTTATTGTTTCTGGAACTACAACCAAGACTATGAAAATAGGTAATACAACTTTAAAATAATTTGGAGTGATATCTGGTTTGAAGCCCAACTTGGATAAGTAACATTTATACATCTGGTCTTGATGATTTACAAGCTTTAAGATTGAGCAGGATTTTGGGAATTACCACTACTAGAAAATTAGGCAAATGTGATGCCCGATCGACATCATGCGGCAGCGCTATCGGTGGCGTCGGGTATGGTGTCGAGGAAAGCTTACCAGCAGCGTTCAGTGACGCTAAAATTGATCCGACACCAAACCGTGCCACTATGTGAAACCACTTGGCCGGTTTGGGCTGGGCTCCAACATAAGCGATACTCAATTGTAATTGTGGTTCGTTTATATCGACACTCGGCCGACACCGTTGTTCTTGATACCCGACACCATACGACATTATCCCGACACCATTTGTTCTTATTCGACACCGTACGACACCATTGTGATTTGTTCTGGAATGTAAATGTTGGCTTGACACCGTACCATTTATACCGACACGATTACGTAAAAATTTTAAAATTGCGGCTTTGGTTCTTCTATGACATTGCGAAAACAGTGCAACATTTGCATTGAATACAAAAGCAAGGCGAACAAATGAAATATAAACAATATCCAAAAACGCAAGCATCAAAAACCAATATCCAAAAACATAAACATCAAACAAATAAAATAACCAGCACAAACAATGCGATAAACATCTTGAAATATAACAACATTATTATCAACATAAAAAAGCGAGAAATGTAACAAAATTAAACAAAGCTACCTCAAACAATTTGCCTACAAATTAAACAATATAAGAGGATTAGTGGACAAAATAATTAGAAAGAAATTAAAATTAATAATAAAATAGTACACTCAAATAATTTCCTACAAAATCAAACAACATTAGAAGATTAGTAAGACAAAAATAATGATTAGAAATACATAAAAAGTAACAAAACAATAGAAAAATAATAAGCAATATAACATTAATATCAACATAAAAAATGAAATGTAACAAAATTAAACAAGATAATTACCTCAAAATAATTTTCCTACAAAATGAAACAATATAAGATGATTAGTATATGAAAAAATTTAGAGAGACAAAAAATGTAACAAAATTTTGGTGAGGCACAATTTTCAGAAAATTGAATTGTATTATTAGGGTTTAGAAGTGATTAGATGTGTTTATATAGTGGTGAGGGTTGAATTTCGAGTCGATGGACGGCCGTACCGGCCAGAGACATTGAAAATTTTGAAATTTCCCGCATTTAATTATTTAGCAAGAATCTGAAATTTTGAGTCCGACACCAAAACTTTAAACTTCGTACACATCAACGCGAAACTGATACAAAACCGACACCATAGTTGTACAGCAGTAAAAAAGAAATACGGTTGACAGCTTACACAGCACAAACGATCATAGCTTCGGCAGTAACACGCTAACTTGACATGCAAGCCTTGACAAAGAAAATACAATTTCACAGAGTTTGTAAACCTGACAACTCTAATTTATGCGTTGTATGAGGCTTAATACAAACTTGTCAATTATTACATGAAAAATTTGGAAATTAAAATATTGGATCCTAATAGTCTTCCGAGGAGTCGCCGTCACTAGTATTGTTCAGAAATAGCCTTCCTCAGTCGACATCGTATCCGGGTAGTCCGGCCCAGCGTACTTTCACGACATCAGCTATCTCCGTGTCCCGGATAAATCCAATAACAAGTGGAATATCCCTCTACAACTATGTCAACATCATTCGATGGATCAGCAAATAACGGCGGAGGTTGTTCTTTCTTAACTGAAAAGATATCTTGGTATTTAAAGATGACACATAAGCATTTTCCATATGGTCAATCGACTAGGCTTGGCGTTAAATGCTTCCGTTGCAACCAAACCACTTGTTTATGCTCTCTACTTGTTGAAGAGATGAAGAATAGTATACTTGTTGTGCTTGTGATGCCCAGGATAAAGGGGTCATCTTTAAGAGTCTTTTTGTGTTTGATTTGAACCATTCCGTTCTTTGGATGTATTTGCGTCCACTCGCAGTGTCGAACCAATAACATTTTGAAAGTACAGACTTTATCACGTATGTAGCCGTAACTTTTTCACGTATGTAGCCGTGCGACAATTCCCAAATTTCTTCTATGACCCGTAATAATCAAGATGGGCATCGTCGTCGTAGCAAACCTTTGGCTTCAAACTCCGCTATTGTAGAGTGCTCTTTATTGATCATGCCCTTTCCCTAATGTCAGTAGTACCCATTGGCGTAATTGTAACGACCCGCCCCAGGTGGGCTATTTACGAGGTTGGGACCGTCATCAACTTGAATAATCAGAGTCACCAACGATGGATCACAATAGAAAAATGACTTCATTTAACATGATAAATAAAACATACAAGCTTGTCCATCGAGGTGAACCTTGACGCTCTGACAAGCGAAAAGCAACAATATAAATACGAGCCATCAACCGCGGGTTTACAACATATAATTATTATATACAACAAAAACTCCAAAGAAAATAAAGTATGGCCCTGTTGAGGTCTTCAAGTCACCATAAAACTCTTCATTAGATTAATTAACTACTGGAAGCCAAGCGTCTAGGTCATCCTTATTGACTGGGCATAAGACGCCCGCCCATAGGGAATAGGGAGTCATCTATGAAGCTGGTGAATACAAATACCACAGAAGTAATCCACCACACATACACATAAGGATAACTCAAGTCCATTACCTATCTAACATCTATACACCACAAATGTTATATATTTGTATGCTACTCTCAACATGATAAATCTTTTCTTTATGGCTTCCAACTAACACCGATAAACCCCACCTGCGTCGACCGCTTACTCGCGGTACAACTTAATCACGGAAATATCCCGCCTACAAGCGTAACATACAACAACTCAGCATACAACTCCATAGTCATAACTTAGAGATACCCACCATACATATAATCTCACACAAAGCTTTTACAACTCAATTAACTATCTGCGGTTCACCTTAAAGTGTTACTCGAATCCTTAGTCGCATACCTATTTGTTATCAAAATGTACAATAGAAATCTCCAAATCGTTTCATTATCTTAATACAACTAAGCAACATATGTCTTAAATCAAGATAATCTAAGTACCGAATTATCTCCCCAAATTCCTCATTTAGTGTATTAAACTTATTCACCTTAATGGTACCAACGTCGTGATTAGATCAATACTTATATCCTAACACACTTGAATCTAATTTTCCACCATATATAAAATATCATCAACATCATCTCTAGATTAGCATAAGCTTCGATTTATAATGTCCTTGTACTCTTGTTCTCGCTCGAATGTTATCTCAACCATCAAATCAACTTCGACTTTTTAACCTTGAAGAATGTACAACGATGAATACCGACCTAGGATCCACAAGGAAATGGAAGTAATATGAACCATAATCAACCCCAATCTCAATTCGATATCAATTCATCAAGCAACCTCCTAACGTAATCAATCACGATATCCATAAAAAGTAAATGAGTCATAAAACATATAAATGAATCATAAAACATGTCATGACGAAAAGTCTAAGCGACATATAATACGACAAATAGACTCAGCTACGGGCCCGGCAAGCATCACTACAACTAACCAGCCACTCAATCGACTCAACAACTCAACAATAGTGTCAGCTCAACAATAGTATCAACTCAACAACTCAGCAAAATTGTCAAAATTTCGACAACCTACTGACTCGATATAAGTCGGTTTACGCAACTAATGCGCGTATAATCAGCACCAACTGCTGCGAGGAGAAACTTATGCCCGTCGACATAAACTATCACGAATCATGCCAGTGCGAGTAATCACCGAATCGTTACTAAGTGCGAGGCAACTCACCAAATCGTACTAGGGCGGGCGAATGCCGGACAAATCGACTCGGCCAGACAGCATCGACTCGGCCCGGCAAGCGTCAACTCATATACAACTCTTCCCTAATACATTTCAGGCACCACCACAAAACATCTATACGACTCATGGACCACCCGACACAAACCAACACGGGGAAATAACAACATTAGTACCAAAAATCATGTACATTACGAGGGAGGCGGAATACAACCCCGAGCCAGCGCACAATCAACTATATATAACCAACACATACGCATCATCTCGTATAGTGGAATAGTAGTGAACATATCCTCAAGACAACCAACAAGTACAACAACGCCTTTATACATGCGATAAGTAGCTTCCGTGAATTAGTCTTCTTTTTAGTAGCTAAGCCAAACTCCACGTAATCCTGTGACGGACCTTTGCCCATGATCAGCCGCCTAAAACATTCCAAAAATTACTCAAATTATGCTTATAACACAACTAATAATATAATATTCTACCATATATAATCTCGTACCGATACCCCAAAATAACCCAGCAAAGTTGACGACATATTCCAACTTAAGTTGTAACTTTCCTAATGTAGTCAAGTTCCAATTACTTTAGTTTCAAAGGTCCTAACGTTCGATAACAACTAATCATCACATTTCTAATCATCTTTAATCTCAATCGATAAGCTATCCAACACAAAACTTCGTAATATCCGAACATTCTCGATCGCCTCGAAATCCCATGACTTACACCTCAAACAAACCTAAATCAAGTCCAAGAGTACACTTCTATCATTTTAAACACCATTTAGAAAAACTCTACAAAAGTCAACAAAGTCAACTATTCCTCAACATTTTCAACCCAGCCAAATCGATAATTATCAAGCTGTTGCTCGATAATCTAAGCTTAAATGAGCAATTCATAACATAATAAACATCAAAACTCCAAGTCAACTCAAATTCTCAAAGTCAACATCCTCAACTTTCGAAATACTCCAAAAGATTTGATCTTGCTTACCTCAAAACGTAGAAATGTCTCGGGGAATCTCGAAAATTTAGGGACAAAGAAGCTTCGCCAAATGAGAAGAAATTGAAAAAAAATTTTGAGGTGAAGCTTAGGGAATTTCGGCCATTAAGATGGAGGAAGAAAGAATATGATTTGGATGATGATGACTAAGCAGAGATAAGTATAAAAAGGTCTCGTGGGGGTACGCGCAACAAAAATATCTCGAGAGCACTTTCCGACTTTTGTCGTTCGGTTTTCGGTTTAGTTTCTCTTCTCGGTTTAACAACACCACTCTAACATAAATTTAACTTCTAACCCCACATAATATCATTCATTTTCAATTAAAACTTTAAAATGCTCGAAAACCCGATATACTACCGACCCGACCGATTCATTTGTATTTAGAGCTAGTCGACTCCGATTTTTGATTTCTCCTCGAAAATATTCCACCCGAACAACTAGTATACTATTTCATAATATTAGTAGACGAGTTATTACAGTCACCACCCACCTTATAAAATTTAGGTCCTCGGGAATTTTCGAGCTCAACGTGCGAGGAATGTCTGTACTTTCGACCCACTTATGAACCAATATCGCTGACACGCCCCATCCGCCTGCTCAAATTCCCCGATTATAGTATGCATGTACGTAAAACCACAGCAATATCTTATGTTAAATAAACTTAAAGCTGATGAGCCTCTTTACGCATGCTTGACATTGACCCAACAAATTTTTACATTCGAGCTTATCGTCTTATCTTCTTGTGTCATATCTTTGTTTTGCTTGGTATTATAATTTTTCAATCTTAATGGTATAGACACCGGTTGATTCCATAATACCACCAAAATTAAAATTCATATCGCGATATCGATCTTTGTCGCTCATAGTCGTGTCGTCATAATACTCCATTATCGGCGATTAAGTTCATTCATGGCGTTATATCAACTTGACTACTTGCTTGCATTACAAATTGTCTCGACATATGAATGTAGTAATTACCCAGTCTCCATTTATTACAATTAATGTGCTTCGCCACGAATCCTCCCCATACCGCCCGTTTGTTAAGCAATTTCACCTTAACCCTTGACATTAACTTGTTGATTTATGTCTTTATAACCTTTATACCTCACGAAGTCTTATGGTTTACTCACCACGCAAATTTCCGTAACACTTCACACCCTAATTTAATCCTATTGGCCTATTCGCCAGTCCTCTCATAATACCCCAATCGTAACCTTTAATAAACTTCTATTCAACTCCTTCAACCACCATCAGCATTATCAATTCCTAAGCTCCCACAAGGTTTATGACTCCATAAGTCCTCTCTGTTTAATTCTCCACTATAATGGTCAATTTTATCCCTTCTGAGCTCGTTAATCAATGGCATTCTCTTTAAATTTTCCCAGATCATTTACCAATTCGTAACTAAATATTCCACCGTACATTAATGCCTGATCTTGTCAGAAACTTAATTCAACATTAGTACTTCATAGCATAGAATTACGATTAACCGTTGAAACAAATGCATGAATCAGCATTCTTGCCAGAAGTACGCTGCTTAACCGAGCTTTTCGCTGGGAACGTGCTTAGTCAATCATCTTCGGGTGATGAGATTATACAGTTATTGCTACTTTAGGTATATGTTTATTAACTTTAGAACAATTATCCAAACTGCTAAAACAAAAACACGTATTTGTTTAACTAAAGATCACCAGTGCTGACTGCCCACGTAATTATCATCTCCGATGCTTAATAATTTTTCTAACCTACTTGATACCCGCTTCTGTAATCCACGTTGCTCTTGCAATAGCCTGCGGATATCTTACGTATGTCAGACAAACAGCTTCGCTCAGAACTGTTTCATTTATCTTACAAGCTTGTTGAGCAATAGCGCGTTTCCAAAGTTCCAATCCGTTTACAGTTCGACACATGGGACCACTGACTCACGCATTCTAAAATACAAGATCCTCTTTACTTGGGCCAATTCTACTATTACTTTTATAAAATATTTTTAAATATACAACCTATTTGATCCCTCTGTGACTTACGATTCATTCGGAATCGCCCGATCCTTTTACTTTTGAAAAATCTCACTTTAACCCGATCTCGACCTCTTTGCTCGTTTACGAAATTAAACAACTTCCATTTTCATTTTATTCTGATGCCCAACTTACTCGCTTCCCTTATCCTCTACGTCAGCTCTCCACTTGACGGAGACAATGCGATATTTGTCCCCGATTACTCAGTATACCGAATAGAATTCTTAATTGACTTAAAGATCGACATCTCGCGCGATCAAATGCTAATCCCTCGAATCGTGTCACCCAAGTCCTCTCTCAGCTCGACCTTTTAACGCCTTAGTTCTGTAGTTATTTGTCAACAGCTTCAAATTGACACCACGGAATCCTTTGTGCTTTCGATATAAATAATCTCTCCGTAAATTGTGAACATATTCATCCATGCATTCTCCGAAGGTTTCAACTGTTTACATCCTCCAAGAATAATCATTTACCTATCCTGAATATAAGCTCAACAAACCACAGCTTCTTGTTAACCATTGTTAACGGATGAACTCAAAACTCTTTCTTATTGACCTCGATTTGTATCCATCTAACTACTGCGTTCTGTCGACCCGTTTGCGTTTCATTATAGTCGCTAACAATCTCTTTTAACCGGTGCCACTTATAAACTGTTGATATTCTTTAATTCCACCTCGAGTATATCGTATGCCTAATTATCTGGTGATCGCCAATCGCCTCGAGTCATAAAGTTTCGTCGTATTTCTGCCGCATGACTAATAAGACACTCCCCAAAGAAATATATACTTCCTTTGATATCTCGTATATTAAGGTATAAGTATGTCATATTACAACCCGTAACGTATCTTTGTTCAAAATATCTTACATCGTATATATATGACCAATTTCGTTGATCTCCGTATACTGGTGCCGTCTGACATATACATATAACTTCAGCGTGCGCCATATTAACATAATCAGTTCCACGCGTCAGTATAATAAATACCGATCCGAGTAACACCGAACACCAAAATTAGAAGCTAGTCTCGTAGGGGCCTTACCTTGGTCGGCAGAAATCTTAAATTGAAATGCCAACGATCGATGGATTCGGAAAGAAATGGACTCGAACGGAAAATGACTTCATCTGCTGACGCACTTATAACTGAACACAGGCTTAACCCACCTTTGAAGACACAAAAGAAACGCAAACCTGAGCTCGTCCCAATGGTGCTTGTATGCAGGTGGCGCGAGGTTGGGGCGTGATGGCTGAATGTCGAGTCATGCGACGATGGATATGATAGAAAAATGGCTTAAATTTTAACATGATAAATAAAACTATACAACTTGTCCGTCGGGTGAACTAGCTGACCTCTGACAATGGCAACCCAATGCTCATCTGACGTCGAACAACGGGTTTTACCAAGAACAACGATTATGTACAACAAAAACTCTAAAGAAGATAAAGAATATATTTGAGGTCTTGAACTCACCATCGCCACGCCCGAAAGATTTTCGGTACTCGTAATCCTCGGGCATCCAGCAATGCAGGCATAAAGCGCCCGTGAGAATAGGGAGTGTTATGAAGGCGAGTGAATGCACAAATATCCAGTAATCCACCCGGCATGCAACGAGGATAACTCGAGTTAGATTTACCTAACAATATCTTTTACTTAAGTATTATATATATTTTCTATGCTACTCTCGACGCAGTAAATCTTTTCTTAATGAACCAAGCCCAACACCGATAAACCAGCTTACGTCAACCAACTTTACTCGCGGCTTAATCCCAGAATATCTAATATACAACTCTAACAGCAATGACTTCATTGTCTGACCTGATGTTCATAACTTAGGGACTACCATACGATCTCATAAAACCTCTGCTGACTCGTTCTTATCATGGATTCACTTAAGTGTTATACGAATGTAGTCTATTTAATTTGTTATCGGAATATTTATAATAGAATCTCGTTGTTTAAATTATCTTAATACGACTAAGCAACATGTATCTTAAATCGGGATCTTTAAGCATCAATTATCTCCCCAATTCCTCATTTAGTATATTGAACTTATTGCTAATGGTATCAACGTCGTGATTGCGTCATGCTTATATCTGACGCATTTGAATCTAATTTTCCACCATATATAAAATATCATCAACATCGTATAGATGTGAGCATAGCTTTCCAGTTTAATGTTACGTACACGTTCTCATTCAAATGTTACTCCTGACCGTGGGTAAACTCGGCTTTTAACCTTGAAGAATGTCTGACGATGAATCTAATACTTAGGATCCATGAAATCGATAATATGAACTATAATCAGCCACGTCTTAATTAGGCATGAATTAAATCAGCGACCTCTAAATAATCAATCGCGATATCCATAAGCATTAAATGGGTCATAAAACATATAAATGAATCATATTTAAAAATTCTAACGTATAATAAATTCTTGTGACCCGGCCAACTTTTGAGCTACTGACTATATTGACCCACTTTCGATCATTTCAGCAAATCAGCAGCGACTCGTGACTATGATGATAGTATCTTCGGCCAATTTCGGCAAATAGTGTCGGCTGACAATAGTATCAATTCAACTGACTCAAAAGAGTGTCGACTCAACTGACCCTCTGACTCGATATAAAGTCAGGTTACCATTGTGCGCGTATAATCAGCACCGACTGCGGGGGGCTTATGCCCGTCGACATAGTATCGCTGAATAAATAGCAGTGCAAACAATCACCCGGTCGTTACTAAGTGCGAAATGACTACTTTAATCGTCTTGGAGCGAAGCCAATTTGGACAATCAACCGGCGAGCGATATCGGCCTGGCCAGATGCGTCGGCTAAAAGCCTGGCTTCTTCCCTAATACGACTCGGCGCGCCTGAAAGCAATATCTGTTTCGTGAGACCACCGTACTTGAGCAACACGAAATAACAATTTTCATCCGAAACACAAAAATCGTACATTACGGGGTAATCTGACCCCGAGCGAAGCGCCCTGATCGACTATATATATAACCCCGACACGTACGCGTAAATCTAGGTATGGTGGAATAGCAGTGAAGCATATGCCAGAGACAACCCGACAAGAAAACAACATATGCTTATACATCGATAAGTAAAACTCCCACGATGATTAATCTCTTCGCAGCTGTAAATAAAACTCAGCAAATGTAGCCGGACGCTACCAATGATGACCGCACAAAACATTGAAATTATATTCTACTTATATGACTAATAATATAACATTCTAACTATATATATGTCTGTGCAAATACCCCCCGAAATAACCCGACAAAAGTTTCCTCTGACCTTATTGCGAGTTAAGTTTCTGACGCTCACAATGGTCGAGTTAGATTCTTGGTTTGATATACAACATTCGGAATATTAACAACTAATCATCACGTTTTACAATAAATGGCTTTGTCTGAATCGATTAACTATCCGACTTACAAAACTGCGTAATATCGAAGGCGATTCTACTCTTTCGTCAAAATCATATCTTACTTTCAAACAATCAAATATAGTCCAGTACGCTTCTATCGTTTAAAGCACCATTTAGAAAAAGTCAACAAAAGTCAACTATGATCCTGAACATTTCCAACCCAATAAATAAAATAATTATCCATTTGTTATACGATAATACAAGCTTAAATGATAATTTTATAACATAATAAACATGAAAGCTCAAAAGTCGACTAAAGATTCCAAAAAGTCAACATCCCACCAGGCTCAAGAAATGCCGAGATTTAAAACTTTCTTACCGAAGAGTAGAGCCATCTCGGGGAATCTCATTGGGACCAAAGGCTGCATGAATAAGGGAAGAAAATTGAAAAAAAATTTGAAATTGAAACTTAAAAGGGGAATTTAAATGTCACAGAAAGAAAAAGGAAGAAGATGATAATGATGATGATGATGAAAAGGTTAAGGATAAGTATAAAAAAGTCACGGGGTCAGCATAACAAAATATCCTAAAAACACAGCACCGCTTTGTCGTTCGGTTTCGGTTTAGTTTACATGCCGGTTTATGTATGACTCTAACATAAATTTAACTTAACCCCAAATAATATCATTCCATTCAATTTAAAACTTTAAAATGCTGAAACGAAATATACTACCGACAGAGCCGATTATTTGTATTTATTTATTAAAACTCGTTTTTTTTTCCAGAGAATACTCCATAAACCCAGCTAGTATACTATTTGATAATATTAGTGCAGACGAGTTATTACATTTTCAACCAAAGGGAATATGTTTCATATAAAACAAACAGAGAAGGTTATACTTATTTTTTATGTTTATTTATTTTTTCTACGTCTGATCTTAATCCCTAATATCATATACTATGTTGAGTGTATAGTATAGAGACTGGAGAAGGTTAATGAAATGTTCCCAGCATCTTTAGCTCATAGAAGCGTATCGACATATACATACCAAGCTTGAGAAAGGATAATAGAGAACCCAGCAACTAAGAGGCAGATTTTAGAAAATAACTGGAGTCATAAACGAGGAGGAATACAAAAAGCTACGACTTTAAGACATGTGAATGGCGGCCATGAATGGATTATTTATCTTTAGTAAACTAGCTATTTGGTATAGGGCTTATTTCTATTTGAATGTGTAAGTTAACCTATTATCGCTATGTTAGAATTGATTAGGTACAAGATCATGGATAGGATTAAAGACATGAAGATTGCGTATCTAGGAAGCAGTCACTCTTTGTGTCAAAATTAAGAGGATTTTTTTAAAAAAATAAAATTTGATTACATTGGTTTCGCATGGAATGGAAAGAATGGATACGAGGTGAAATGTGATGGTGATCGATATCTTTATAGACATTCTGAAAACGGTTGTGGATGTAGCGACTATCAGTATACCGTATTTGTTATTCCATACGTTCTTAGATTGATCCAAAGGAGACTATTGTTGATGAGGTCGAGAGTTGTTATAGCGAAAGGGAAGAACTTTCTTGAGGATATATGAAGGCATGTCACCCGACGATGAATGGGATTTCATTGTGTAGAATGTAGATAGCTTCATTCCTACAACCCATAAAGTAAGTGGAAATTGGTGAGGCGTTCCCAAAAAAGCAGAGGAATAAAGACATTAATGAAGTAAGAAAAAAAGGAAAGACAAAAATCTTGAAGAAGTGGGTGATTATCCGCAGTAGCTGGTGTAAAGAAGCAGGCCATAACATTAGAAAATATCCAAAAGGAAAAGGGAGAACTTTCTAAGGTAAGATCATCAATGTTATAATATTATATTATCATATGTTGTAATTTATACTAACAATTGTTAACATTTACAGGGTACTTGCAACTTGAAGAAACCAAGGCAAAAAGACCCAGATCGATGTTCAGAAAGCGATACCAGTCGAATCTTAAACCCGGCCGCGCCGGGGTTGCGAGCCCGGCCCCAGACGGGTTGCAAAAGCGAGAACAAAGAGCGGTGGGAGGCTCATCGGTTCTGACAAGAGCATTTGCCCGATCGGCTCGGATTCTTCGCTGAGAAACTTCAAACTAAGATGCAGCGAAGTACAAAGTCAAAGTTGCTTTACCTATACTGCAGTACGCAGCCTCACAGATCAGCGCTAAGAGGAAGATTGGTTGGAAGAGAGAGTTTGATGCGCCGAGTTGAGAGGTACGTTAGGAGAGACTCATCAAGTCAATTGCCAAAAGATGATGATGATGATGATGATGATGTCCAAATCACAAAGGTTGTCCAAGATCCTACTGTCAATCCTGATATTGTTCGTTGTGAGATGAGATGGGAAAAATATGCAGTGGCTAAGTGGCAGTCTCAACAAGTCAAGCGGAAGCGATAAGCTTATGTAGTGAATGAACACCAGTTTTTTGTAGTGCCAAGACACTACTTTTTGTAGTGCATAGGGATAGTCACTAATATTTTCTAGCCATTACAACTTTTGTAGTGCTAAGACACTAAGGTTTTGTAACCATAACAATTGTTGGTTGATGATGATATGCAATATCTATTTTCAAGTATAATTATATTTTTATTGTAGTGATTTGCAATATCATAACTTCATAAAACCATACTAACATGGAGAACATTTTCATAGAACAACAAACTCATATTAAGATAACCCATCTATTAAAGAGTATATCAAATTCATTTACATTCATCAATTCCTTCATAGTACATAAAAAAAATATAATTTCTTAATCATTGGACCTCACGAATAGTATGACAGAACTGACAAATAAAAAACTAAAATAGTTTCCTAGGCCGTTTAACTGAGTCAAACGACCGATTCCTGATGCTTGTCTTTTTTTTCTTTTTTAAAAAAATTTTAATACATATCAAGGCGATTACGTTCGTGATTGACAATACAAATCGTAAAGCTCGAGGAAAGGCATTTAGCGTGAAGAACTGGCCCAGTGAGGAAAAACTCCCTACAACCTTTTCGCTGTATGAGAAAAGGGCTTCGAACACGGGGCGCCAATTTAGGAATATCTGTTCTTGTCTTAATTACGTTCTCTTGAGGCCCAGCCTTTCTCTTTCCAGTTTACATATACTCGATTCTTCACCAGCATCCTTTACGATATCCTTTCCAACACAAAGCAATCTATCTTGCGTTGTGCGCTTTTCTACGCGCTTGAGGCGATCGTAAATGAAACACGCTCCATTATCCATGGCCGTCTAGTTTATTCACATGAAAATTTCATAATAATAGTATCCTTCAACAATAAAGGAGATCACGTGACTTACAAATTCGATGGGCATTACTTGACATAACAAGATTACCCGTAGTAGTGATCTCTTGCATTAAATACACCTCCATGTACTTGTAGAAATCCACCCCGATTATTACACACGCTTCCATTTTAATTTGTATGAAATTGTATATTGAGGGAGTAAAATTAGGGTTAGGAGTTATATATAAATCAATTTGGGGGGAGGGGGAAGGGGATTGGATTTATTCAATTTGGGAATCTGCAGAAAATTCCCTTAGAAAAAAGGGCACGTGATGGTCACCTGACTTGTGGCTATCAATTTTAACATTGGTTTAGATGGCATAACCTAATTTGCCTACTTTTATTGGTTCGGTGATGAAATGGGACATTATAATAGTTGCGTGATGAAATGGTGAATGGGTAGTTGTGCGTCAATAGGGCCTTTAACCCAAGATATTACATGCTTAAGGGCCTTTAACCAAGATATTATAGCTAATCAAACTGAAAAGAACTATACAAGTATCTCTAAAGGTAAATCTCATTCAATACAAATACTCCAATTTGCTTTCTTACGTGGCACTTTCCAGGTACAAACTCTCCATGTTACAATATCAACACACCGATGAATAACATCCTCCACAATCTTTTTCTCTTCAACAAAGATCCTTTTATTTCTTTCATTACATGTCATGCTCAACCTTGACTTTTAAGCTTTGAAAGAAAAACACGAATTCCACTTAACTCAGCAGTCCTTCAGGACATCCTACATTAAGGACCATTAAAAAATTTAATGTTTGGTCCAAAAATCAAAGAATCGTCTGATTGTTGAATGGTGATATATAAGGGTTCTCTGATCTTCAATTTTTTTGATGCGGTGTTGAGTCTTGATGGCCTTCCTATGAGGGCATCCTTTGCATACTCCTTCAACCGTCACTACAATCACATTAAAATCACCTCCGATGATCCAGGGACCATCTTTCACCATTGATTCAACATGCATAAGATAATCTGAGAGATGTTTTCTATCATCTTTGATTATTAGAAAAATAAAATACAATATTTACGGACACATCTATCAACACGGGAGACTTCACAGAGAATATGTTGGTTTGTTTTGCTCCTCTTATCTATACTTACTTTCTCATGCTTCAAACAGACCCAAATACGACCCACATTTACGACATTTGTGTTATGAATACAATGCCATCCTATAAAAATGGCAGAAAAAAGACTATCAAATTTTTTTAATCTAACCTTATTTTTAAGAATACAAACAATATCATATGTACTACAAATCGTTTTTATTTTGTATTGTTTTAAGCTGGAATTAACACTCCTCACATTTCAAATCTTTATCTTCATGTTAAACAATATCATACCTCCTTTATCTTTCATCCTCCTTTTACTTGCAATGGTTGGAGCCACTTGCTTGTTTATCCTTCTTTTTCCAACCACACTCTGGCGTGACAGGCGTTTTTCCATGTTTCTGGCTGACCTCGGCAACCTCGTCGCCCTCAGACGGAGAGTTCATGGCATGACCACTTCTCTTGTACGTAGGGGGGATGCTAGAGAGCTAAAACCGTGCACACTTCCATAGCGTAGCCTCGGTCAGTACTAATTTCTTGAAGAAGGTTCGACCAGCAGTTCCTCCACTTTGCGGACTACTACGTGCCCAGGCGTCAGAATCATTGGCGAGGAATCGAGGGGCAAATAGGTTCACTCACTTGACCGACTGCATGACATGTTAGATCTGAGGATTTATGTAATAAAAATATGTAAAAAAAAGTTGCAGTGGAACGGATGAAATGATCCGCGATTAAATTAACTCAAGGGGTATGAATGATTCTTTAGTTTAACTATATATAAGGGTAAATATGATTATTTTGAAGAAGGAAATATTTGCTTCTTTAGAAAAGTAGAGGTGTAAATATACATTTTCTCATTTATTATATTTGATCTTTAATCAGACAATGTTGTTCCGATGATATATAATAGAGAGTAATTTCTATGCACACTCTAGTAGTATCATCATTCAAGCAAATAGCCAAAGCATAACTCAACTGGATATATAAACAGCAGCTTTCTTATTAGAGTGTGGGTTCAGCTACCATAGAAATCTTTGTATTGAAATGGTTAAAATAACAGGCTACAGTTAAAAGCGGTAGAATTAAGGCCATGACCGCTGATGCTTCATAAGTAATATATCGAGCGAGGGCGCCAGTGCGGATTAGTATATGACGGTTTCACACTTTTATCATTCAAGAAAATGATGAAGAACTCGGTAAAACTTGCAAAATGTGAGTCAAGCCAAGCACATCTTAAATTTATGGAAACCATATAACATAAATAGTAGTTGAGAATTTAGATACATGGAAGCTGAACCCTCCATGGACATCCAACAAAGTCACTCGTCTCAAACATACAACGCAAACATACAACAAAATAAGTATTGATAAGAACAGATTTATCCCTTAGATTTGAGCATCTTTAACACCGACGACACATACTGAATATTTGAAGCGCAAGCTAACCTACTAACAATTGTAACATCTACAGCTGCTGGGACAGTAGGTTCAACAATCTGAAGCATGCCTGCTGCTAGCCTGCTCGTCAGTTCCTCTACGGGCACCTCGACCACATCCTTCCTCATTCTGATATCAGCTGCATATCGGCTAACACAATAGACCCCAACAGCTGTTGCAGCCATTCCATATACATTGGTGGTAACCAGACGCAAGGGAGTAGACAGAACTGCGGCAAGAGGACCACCTATAATAGTCACTGCCTGTCCACTCTGACCCATTGTACTTTGATCAACAACTAGTAGGCCTGTTTTGCAATAGATAGCAAAGTCTTCACAGTTGTTCTTGAATATATTGTAGCACCCAAAACCATTGTCAAGCAGATACTTTGCTCGATGTACCACGATTTCTTCAGTGTCTGCATCAGCAAGTGTGCAAGTCCCACCACGAGCTTTTGCTAGAAAAAGAGCAGGGCTGACAGCATACTCAAATTTATATAGGACTCCACCAGCAAGAAAGCAGTCCAAGCAAGATGAAACTACCCCGTGACCTTCTTCAGATGGTTTACATGTAGAGCAAGGTACATGAGAACGAGTAGGCAATGAGCTTATTAGGAGTACATCCAATACAGTTCCTGTGCCCAGTTCTTGGCCGCGTCTTGTGAAATGTATAACCTTATTATCACCAGCATAGATTCCTGCATTCATACATGTAAATCATACCAGAATACCTGTACAGAGTACGATATGGAGAACAATGTGCACATGTAGATTGTAGAGAATAGTGATCTTTTGGGAAAGAGAAAATGTATGCATGACATCAAAACCATAATAGGTAACAAAACACACAACCCAAACCATAATAGTGCAATAGCACTTGATATCTCACACTATAGCACCATCGATAGTGGCACGCAAATATGGTACATAAGATCTCATCGTCCACATTGCAGAATGCATGCTATTCTTTTGTTTTCTGTAATGAATGTTGTCTATTGACAATTCTAGTTTTACAGAACCTGAAATTATGAGCTGACTAAAGGGATTCCAAAATTAATGCATAGGAAAATAAAAATAAAAATCTTTTTTACCAATAATATTATAAGTTGAGAAAACCATTATAGTACTCTCAAGTATCCAAGTAATCCAACAGGAACACTTGGTCCACTAAAACTGAACCAGATAGGATAATCCCTAGATTTCATATTTAACACTACAAGATCCTAATAGTGTGCCAGAGCTTGTCTGTTACTACCAAGTCTATTCCAAATAAACTCATAATAGAATCTAACCAATGTGCCCCTTGGCTCTTCGATATTCAACCATGCAGATTATTTCCACAGTACTTACTGATTTAACAGATCATGTCCCATGATTAATTCAAGCCAACAAGGCAACAGGGCAATAATCATTGAAGATTGAAAGGGTAAATAGTGGCCTAGAGTTTTACTGAAGTTAAGTATACACCTCAGAACACAATAAAGATGGCAAGTGATGGAGTATAAAAAGTAAGATCATGGCATGAAACAAAAGATTGTGAGTAACATGATAACCAACCTTGAACTCTTGAAGTACCAAAATGGAAACTAAGGTTATACATTCCACAGATCACTAACACTTCAGATTTTGTTCAAGCTATCAAAATCAATTAATGCCTTCATGGAAATAATCACAAAAGCCTCTCATCTCAACAAGGGTGAATCATAATCTATAATCTAAGTTCATAAGGTCTCTATAGGAGTTTTAGGACAGTGGGACCAATGAGACATTCTAATGTCAAGCATATGTATGTATAAATTGCACATGCCAAATTCAACAAGTATCCATCCATGTTGAGACAGAAACTGATTGTAGTAATAATGTGCAAGCCCTAATATTAAAATGTCCTTTTTGCTAGTATAAATATACTCAAATCATATACAATCATTAAACGACTCCAATTAAAAGTGGACTAATATATCTGTAACAGCAACAATGTAAATGACACAAAGCAAATATAAATTAACTGAACTACTAAAGTTATTAGGAATATGGTGGAAAAACTAGGTGTTTAGGTCCACAAAGAAAATTAGTATTAGGTGAGTCTAATATATGACAAAAATGGTGATATATAAATCGCTATTAGTCCGCAGAGTTGCCACACAAACACCTAAAAGTATCAATAGTGGCCTTCCTATAGTAACTCCAGTCCCTTAAGAAGAACAATGGGAGGTAGAAATGCGTCCCAAAGTCAGATGCCCAATTTTAGTCGTGGTTATTAAAGCTTCTTATACATGCTCTAAGAACACAGAATCAAATGATCCAATTTTGTTCTATTTGTCAAAAGAATTGATATTTTAGTGTTGAGGAACCTAAAATAGTGACGGAGTGATATATTGTCAACAACTTGGGTATTTCCTCCTCCTTGTTTGAATTACATACTTTGACTATTCAAAAAAAGTTATGTGACCAGCTATAACCTAATGGGCAGCCCATTATCATGATACCTAGGGCCAGAGGGCCCCAAGGTATGAAAGGACTTCGGCTCATTCTCCACCAATGATACGTGGCCTTCTCTTCCTTTCATTCTAGTACTCCTCTAACTAGTTAATATATTAATATATTAGCACATAAATACAACACTATTGCGTTACTAGCAAAATCAGAGTGTACGTGGTCAACTGACGTTCAGTGCTGACGGATGCAACCTCAAAATACTTTAAGAGGACCACGCAGCCTCTCATCCAACATCCAATCCAGTATGACAGGTTAGACATTCTCACTACCCAGACGCCTATATCAACTCGCCGAACATATATCACGAGTAGTTCCATTTCAAGAAGTATTTGCATACCTCATCAGGAAAACACGAATACATCAAAAAGCTATGGAAATTAAGTAGCTTAGTGTAAATGGATTACTATACTCATTTTACATTTAACTAAGCGTACTAGGAAAACATATGAAATACAATAGAAGGTGCAAATTTATAGTACTCTGTACTACAATACTACTTAGTAGGAAAGCGTAAATATGAAAAATGCACTTAAGAATAAAGAAATGGGACTATTTTTTATTGTAGAAGGTAGGTCATTCAAATGAAAATAGAGAATGTGATATTTAAAATGTTTTTGGAGTTAGAATAAGAAAGAAAAGCTTCTATAAATATACTAACAGATCTCATACATAAATCATAAACAATACTCCGAATTTGTTCTATTGATAAATCTTGTATAAATATACTACAGATTATACATACATCATAAATATTATTATAGCTATGGTATATTCTGTGATTCAATTTTTAAGACCCATTTAACATTGGATCTTCATAAAAAAACTATGAAAATCGCATCTTTATTGAATGGTCTTTGTATTAAATCTAAAGCCTTATGAAAACAAACACATTTAAATATACCAATTATATTGTCCGATTTAACAATAAATGAAAAGAAGAAAGAGGGAATAGTTGAATATCTAACCATGGTGAGCATAAATGTAAGCAGTTCTCCATGAATAAATATGATCCCCTGCCTTTAAACTACTTGGATCAATCCTGTTCATTTTACAATTTTAAGATTAAAAATAAATAATAGTAGAATGAATAACAATAAATGCAAAGAGGCAAATAAGAAATGGAACAAACCTGTTGGAAAGCAAACCCATTTTCCCCTCTTTCTTGATCTCTTATGAATATTTTTCAAGGAAGGAGAAAGAAGGATAGGAATTAGGAAGATGAGAAAATTGAAGATAAGTATGAGATTATATGCAAACGGATTGGACACGGGACACGGGGAGGGGGTGAGTATACCTTAATTAAAGCTTTCTTTGCCGCTAATATTATCTATTGGATGTCAATTTGTGACTTATCTCTCTTAAATAACATTTTTATCAGCAGTAGTATCGTCGAGTGCTCAATTAATTCTACTATAACTTGAAAGTATCATTTATCTTCATTTCTAAAATATATATTTTTTGAATTTCAAAAAGTCTATATTTTAATACACAATTAATAAAATTGTGTAAAAAAATCAAATTTTTTTATACTCAAAATGTCTAAACTTTTAGTCTACATAAAATGATTTAAAAATAAGAAAGAAAAAAAATAAGCAGCCATTACTTGTTGCAGTGGCGGCTATTTGTGGATTAGTGCCAACTGTTTTTGTTTATTATATTCCCATCAGACCAGCATCTTGGATGCAAAAAAATTGATCAGGATGATTTTTGATCGCTAGCTTGCGTAGTGTGGTGGCAGGTGTCTGGTGTGTGAAATGATATCGATTGTGCAATTTGATCACTCTAAGGATAGTCTAAGAAATATAAAAGCAATTTTTGGGTGGTTTAACCAATAGTCAACCTCAATTTTTGGGTCATATATATTTTCATGGCCCTTGATTAAGCCTCTGGGGCGACCCGATAAATAGCAGTCCGTAGTGGTGGTCAGAGGATGAGAGGTGAAATCTTTCTCGCGGTCTTCATTCACGTACTTTAAAGCTGTCTGAAACTTGTGTAATTTGTGGTATGATTATGTGAGAATAGTATACGTATCGTTGTTGTATATGATTATGTGATTCATTTGTGTGTGATATGATTATGTGGATTAGCCTTATTTACGTAAGTTGAAGATTTAGCGGGTAAATAGCCAAGCTTGAACTCTCGACTTCGTTTCTTGTGTTTGGCCTTGTCATTTACGTGTTCAGTGGCATCGGCATACGTATTTACGTGGCACTTTGCAGGCGGTTACGATTGATTTTGATTGTGAGGCGTTTAGGCGTATTTGATATTCTTTGAGAATAAGAGTAGTTAGTTGTTGGGAGGTGTTGGTTGGGTTATGCGTGGCTTTTGAGGTGAAGCAGTATTGGGATATGGCCATAGTTGGGATAATTAGGGGTTAGGTGACTCTCCTTCCTTGCGGGATATATGGCTGTTATTGGCATATACTTGACCTGGCGTGTGGTTTTGGCGCCTCTTGATATAAGTGTGGTTTTGGCCTTATCTTCGGTATAAGTGTGGTTTGGCACTTACTCGTGATTGTAAGTCTTTGTTTGACCTTATACTTCGGTATAAGTGCGGTTTGTATATACTTGAATTATAAGGAAGCGGTGATTATCTATGACCTGCTTTGTTTGTGTGCATTGTTGGTGTTGGCCTTATACGGTATAAGGCGGTGTTTATTAGCGATTGGTCCATTTCACGCAAGTAGGCCGGATTGAGCATATGTGCATTAGAGTTATACTTGTCGGAGATATAGAGATAGATGGTTTGATGACAAGAGTTATTGTCGTTGTTGGTCTGTGATTTTATTTTTGGGTGATTTATTGATAAGCCTTGAGGCTGTATTACTCTCTTGGCATGTTATCTGAGACGCTTATTTGGAATTTTATGATATGGCCTTTATTAAATTGGTCGCAGGAATATACATGTTTATTTGTATTTGACTAACATCTATTGGTAAATACCGTTTCGTATGGCTTAAGTTTCACCCGCGTGTTAGAGATTTTCACTGGGCAGCGGCTTACACCCCAGTCGTTTTGGGCGGCATTTCGGCTTGTGCCGGGTTGACGAGGCGAGTTGAGTCGGGAGGAGGCATTTGAGTTTAGCATTCCGGTGGCTAGGTGAAGGCGTGGTGGTGAGGATCCTCATGATCTCGTTTGTTGTGTTATCAAACCGTTTCTTCGTTGTTGTATTTCATTTTGGACTTTATTGCTTGTGTGATTATTTTGTATTAGGGATACGGTATTTACTCTCGGTTGTAATATAGGCATTCTTGTCTTTTTTGAGATATGTTGTATATATATATATGGAGATGGTTGGTTAGATATCACCCACGAGGTTATGGGGTACAAAACTATTTTTCTAGGGAAGAATTGTAAATCAAATTTTTTGGATAAACTAGTAGTTCTTTAAGCTGAGTGATCCGTGATTATGGTGACTGCGAGATTGTTTAGGATTATAATGATTAAGCCTCGGGCGGCCCGGCTTGGGGCGGGTGATTACAATTTTTCTAGTGGAATCCTTGGCGAGAAAGAAATTGGTTCCCATGTGATAGTTATAATCGACACACTACCTTGAGCGCTCTAAGTAGTGTTCAACAAGCGACATAAAGCAAGAGTATTACCAAAGAGATTGTTTGTTGTTTGTTTTTGTAATGGTTAGCTTTCTGATGATTATTCAAAGGAAGTTGTTCCACATTATAAAGAAAGTTACACTAAGGATGATCGATAACTCATTTTATCATAAATCGATTGCTTTCTAGCATTAGTTAGCATATGACCTATTGAATGCACAAAAGCGAGAGAGAAGTCAAGGAGTCTCGAGCCTTTGGGGTACAAAACCGAATTTGTAGATAATTGGAGTGCAAAACATAAATCTTAGTTCAAGGAAGACCTCCAAGGCCACAAATTACACTTGGGACTAATGTTTTATATTATACCCAACTAGTGAGCTATACTACGACTTGCACCTCTCCTGCACCCGTGTAAGCTTCAACATTCTCTTAATAGACAATTTACTCTGTCTAAAAGTGACCTTCTTTTCAAGCTGGTCGAGCACTCCTCAATTTACTCGTATCTCAGAAAATTGCCCCAGGACTAGGTACTCGTTGAATTGTACTGTGAGCTGGGGTTGACTCTTGTGTTATTTACTTTATTGCCTTTACTTATTTGTTTAACATTTACGAAGTTGAGTACAAGTATTTGTTAACAATTGTGCTAACAGCTGGTTAGTTAAAGACGATTATCTTCCGATTGGTATCAGGCGGTATTCTATCGTCTGGTGAAATCCAAATTATGTAATCCTATTGAATAGGTAATAGGAAGGAGAATCCATTTATAGACCACCTCTTCTTGATGGATCTAACTATACTATTGGAAGAATGACTATTTTTCTCCGATTTATTGACTTGAAGAGTGAAAGAAAAGTGGGTGAAAGGATGAATGACACCAATTATAACAATAATGGTATTTGTGAGCGAGAGGAAGGATGGTGGAGAAGATGAAACACAGCGGCAAATAACAAAGCCACAAATGCTATATTCAATGTTGTGGATAAATAATAATGGCAGCTGTAATAGCGTGCGGTGTGTAGCTGCCTGAAGCTTTAGTGGTACTTTTGAGGAACTCGGAAAGATGGGATATGAGGCTCAATAATTGTGCTTCGCTTTATGAGGCAGCTAAGAAGGATGGAGGATAATGAAACCATACTCTCGTATAATAATAAATTAAGGACATTCTGTGAGTTCTTTTCATTGGGGGAAGTTATGAGCAATGAGAAGCTTGTAAGGTAAGTTCTTAGGACTCTTCCTAAGAAATTTGCACCTGAAAGTTATTGCCATTGAAGAGGCCCATGACTTGACGCTGTGAGATTAGATGAGGCGATGAAAGCCTGCTTCATTTGAGATGTCTCTTGATGATGGGGAATCTAGAAAAAGGGGATAGCCTTGAAAGCAACTGTTGAAGACACGAATGATGAATATCTTGTTGAAACTATGAACATACTCACAAAGAATTTCAACAAAACCCTCAAAGATTCAATAAACCCGTATGGAGGAACCCGGTATCAACTGTCAATGACAAAAAGGCCAATGGTGGAAAGAAAACGGTAGCCTTGAGTGGCTCGAATTTGGAGCAACGAGAAGCTTAAGAGGAGTCGGTGTAGAGTGTGGCCAGATTTGGACACATCCAGGTGGAATGCCCTAACTACGTTAAGCGAGAAAGCTAAAATTCTTTAACCCTCTCCGATGATGATTCAAAAGGAGAGGACAATGAGGAAAAAGTAAGAAACTTTGTTGCATTCGCTACCAGTCAGAACCACCTATTGATGACAGTTTGGCCAAGACGGAAGTGTCGATGAGGATGAGATAGGCGAAGAGGAGCTTGGAAGACACAAATTACTATATACTCAGTGGACTAAGGCTGACATTGATCATACTAAGGTGAAGTCGAGAAAGGAAGATTGAAGGAAAGTTGAAAACTTCTCAGCTAATGGAGATTTGAGATAAGGAGATCAAGGAATTGGATCTACATTAAGGAATTGAACCTTCAATTCTTGAGCTTTTATGAGTCTCGAAATGATGAATCACAACACGAATATTCTTGAAGAAATCTGGTGATGGAAGAGATGGAGCGATCTTGGAATTGGGTACAAGAGGGCCATTTGGTAACCTGAGAAGGAGAAATAAAGTTCGTTTCATCGGGGAAAACCAACGATCCTCCCAGCAGTTGCCATAACAAGCTGGCCTTTCAAAGGTGAAAGCGGAGTCGTGTTTGGTATTGTCGATACTATGAGTAAAGGGTCACATTGCCTTGCTTTTTACAAGTTATTATGGACCTAAGAAAAGCAAGTATCCCTCCTATAAGACTATAATGGGTCAGAAAGTTACATCGTATTCAGGTCATGTTGCATATGCTTCTTTGAAGGCATTTCATTTGATCTAGGCTGGTACTTCGATGGTGGATGCTGAGACATATGGCCCAGGAAGAAAGTGCATCTCGGCATATTCGGTCTACGAAAGGAGCTCATGTCCGTTTGCAGGAGATGGAGGCGAGAGGAAAGATTGTGGGAAAAGATTGACTATGTGTGAATGAGCTTACCTCGTTTAGATGATGTTCTCTGTGAAAGAGCTGATGTTAATCTAAATTAAATTTAATTGTATATGGCGATGACATGAATGTTTTCTTGACAAGGATAGATCATACTATCAATAATAGTTTGTGATCAACAGGTTATGAAAGGGTTAGATCGGTTGACAAACGCTATATGTGGACTCTGTTAAAGCATTTTGAGTAGGAGAGAATGAATCTTTGAGTTATGGCATAAGAAGTTAGGTCGCACAATTACAGACACATTCAACAACTTATATCAAAAGAAGGCATTCGAGGACTTCAGCGCTTGAAATAAAAGACCATGTATGTGAAGTCCAAGTGGGAAATAGGACCAAGTATGCCAAAGGCTCGGCGATAAGTAACCGCTCGTGTGCCAGACAATGTATGGATATTATGGGGCCAATGCAAGTTGACAACTATGGAGGAAAGAAGTATGTTTATGTATGTGTGGATGACTATTCTCGGTATACATGGTTGAATTCATTAGAACCGTCGACACCTTTGGCGTATTCAGCGGTGTATCAGCTGTTGAGAAAGAAAGAACAACTTGTTGTTCGAATCGAAATGACCATAGAGATGAGTTGAAAACTTAAAGTTCTTAGAATTTTGTGCCATTGAAGGGATTGCTCATGAATTTCTTTCTATTACCTCGATAGAATGGTATGGTAGAAGGGAGAATGCAGTACTATTCGGTAAATGGCTCGTGTTATACTCGTACTAAAATATTCTCTGAGTTAAGGCCGAAGCCATCAAACTGCATTACCCACATTCTAATCGGATCAGTCTTCGACCTGGTACAAACAACACAAATTATGAGATGTGGAGGGGGAGAAAGTGAAATGCAAAATATTTTCATATCTTTGGTAGTTTGTGTTATATTCTTGCTGACAGAGAGCCTAGGCAAAAGTTTGATATCAAGAGTGATGAAGGTAGCTTCTTGGAATATTCCAAAACAACAGAGCATTGCATGTTTTCAACAAAAGAACCAAGGTTGTCATGGAATCCATGAATGTGAAGGTGTTGGATCAAGGGTTGGAGCCATGGGAAGATGATGAAGATGTTGGTGTTCCTGTCATGGCAACCTACGCTCTATTGAAGTATCAGATAGCAACCAGCAAAATTAGCCAGCGACAACCAATACATACAGCAGCTAGGAAAATCAAAAAGTCATCTATTGACAACATCATTGGTCAACTTTCGATGAAGAGTGTGACTACTGGAGCATAAGAAACAGGTTGAATATGAAAAATGGTTGGATTACTTAGTGAAGGTACATACCGTATCTAAAGTAGAACCAAAATGTTGATGAAGCACTAGGATGAACATTTGGATAAATACTGTACAAAAGAGTTGGTTTTAGTTCGAGCAATGATGTTTGAGACTTGTGCAGGACCCAAAGATCATAATATCATTGGTACAGGAAATGGATATTCAAGAATAAATCAGTTAGCTTAGGTAGTTAGAATCTAGTATGAATTTGATTGTGATAAACACCAAATTCATACATCGGATCCTCGAAATAATATAAATTAATCTAAAATACATAATTAACAATTATGAATAAAGAATTCTTCACAGAGATGCAGTAGTCTATCTCCCAAATCTTTCCACGAAACCTCCTTTGAATTCAGTTATCTAGCACGCCCAGATATAGTGCCTACAGTCGATTCTGCGCTGGGAGAGGTTGAATCACACACTAACATGCTTCTAGAACAAAAGTTAGATTGGATGAAAATGAAAAAAACTTTCATTTCTTGAGCTCACAGCTCTTTTAATTCTTTGGAGCTTTTCATCTTTTGATGATTCAAAAATCATTACTGGTCATTAAGGTTAATGATTAGATTTAATATATTATTATTATTAAACCATGACGAATAGTTAATGAGCCAACCGTTAAATTTAATTAAACCGTTAAGTAAAATCAAATACTAACAAATTGTTAATAGTAACCAACAAGTTACTAACATAACTAATATCGAATTAATTCAATTGACTAATTAATTAGTCGGGTTCATCAATTTATATTTTACATTCTCAATATAAATTCCCAAGTAAAATATTGCGTTGATTACAATCAACTCTCAATTTAGCAAATGTAGTTTAATTTCATACATGAAATATAATTTAACGTCACTATATGTGTGTGACCTTCTGAAAAACCAGGACCAATAGCAGGTTGCATAATAATAATAATTGACCAATTACTATTAACATAGATTAATAGTGAATCAGCAATCGCTCATAACCCACTTAGAATTATCCTTGAGAACCCAAGCCTAGTAATATACAGTACTAGAGTGGAACACTAAGTTTCGATGTCACATTTTAACCAACCCGGTAAATGAATTGATACACAATTGTCGTCTTGGGCATAATAAAGAATCAGTCATTTGATTTCAAAGCGATGGTTACCGAGGAAATAAAAAGCAAAGTTGAAAGTAGCCTGAATCACTTGAAGTGGAAGGTGTGGACTTTGAAGAAATATTTGATACATGGCTAGATTAGAAGCTATTAGACTATTGCTTAGCCTTGCATGTTTAATGAAGTTGAAGCTATTTCAAATGGATGAAGAGTGCTTTCCTCAATGGTGTTGTGGAAGAAGAGGTCTATGTTGAGCAGCCGAAGAGTTTTGTTGATAACAGTTGTCCTCACCATGTGTACAAGTTGAAGAAGGCATTGTATGAACTCAAACAAACTCCCAGGGCCTGGTATGAAAGGCTTACAAAATTCTTACTAACAAATAGCTATACTCGTGGAGGAACAGACAAAACACTTTTCATCAAATATGAACACTCTAAACTAATGGTGGCTCAGATCTATATTGATGATATAATTTTTGGTGGCATGTCAGACCAACTGAACAGCAGTTTGTCAGCAGATGAAGTCAGTCGAGATGAGCATGGTTGGTGAGTTAAGTTACTTTTTGGGATTTCGAGTCAAACAAATGAAATACAACATATTCATATCTCAATCTAAATATGCTAAGAATCTAGTGAAGAAATTTGAATTTGGAGATTCCTAAGTCTAAAAGGACTCTAGTTCTTCATGTCGAGTTGGTAAAGTGTTGATGGCGATTCGATTTATCAGTAACTCTGTGAGAGAGAGAAGCATATGATAGATGCCTTTCATCTAGCGCAGTAGACCAGATATTGTATCGGTTGGTGTATGTGCAAGGTTCCAAGAAAATCCAAAGGAAAGCCATCTTAATCGATAAGAGAATGCATTGAAGTATGTGAGTGGAGCGTAGGTAATAGTGTACTTTATACTTTTGACACAAATAAATACTTATGGGTTTGTGATCACGATTGAAATTTGGAAATGCGGGGAGAGGCAGAAAGAAGCGTATCGGTGGATGTTTTTTGTTTGAAAAAATCTTGTGTGTGGTTGACAGAAACAAAATCGATTGTCTACGTCTCTGACTAATGAGAATACACATGACTGTTGGTAGCAGTGTGCACAAATCTTGTGGATGGAAGTAGTGCTTAGAAGAATACAATGTCGGGCAAGGTGTTATGGCAGTCTGTGAAAACATGAGTGCCGTTAATATATCCGAGAATCAGTCTGATATAGCAAAACAAAGCATATTGACATCCTTTGCTCAGGGGAAACTTATTTGAGATAACATGCTTACTTTGAAGCATGTGAGTACTGATAAACAACTTGCTGATATATTTATAAAAGTCCTAGATTCAGCTCAGTTTGAATCCTCGAGATCATCTCTTGGATTATGTGTCATCGACAAATAGTAGCCAGAGAAGGGTTGTAGCACTTTGATTGGCAGGTGAATGCAAGTACTCTGGTAGTGTAAGGAGAACAATTGTTCTCAAAGATGAATTGAAAGTATTTTTGTTTGAGTGTCTGTTTCGGATGTTTGAAGTCTGAGAATTTTATTTTGGCGGAAAACTTGGAGGAAAGTTGCTCGATGTTTAAAGGTAGTGTGGTTCATTATTATGGTAAGTTGTCTTATGACCTTTCCTTATGTGCAATTACCATAAAATCAAATACCCCAAAATGCGTTCATAATCCATGTCATCCGATTACCCTTTCAAAACTCTCAAATCATTGTCGAATATTTAACCCTAACTTCGTTCGTACAAATTTCAAAAAGTCCAAACACATATGATGAGAACTCGAGAGGTGTTAATCTTCGGGGAAGAAAGGGAATAAGAAAAGATAGAGGTTGTTGTGATGCATGTAGAATTAATTTGAACACTTTGATGGTGGAGGTAGAGCAAAAATTGAAGAAACAAAGAAATTGAAAGGAAGTTGTTGAGGCGGAGTTCACTTTGTTGAATAATCAAGCGGGTGGGAATGGCTACGAGCGGAAAAGATTAATACTAAAAAGTGAGAAGGGGTCCGATGAGGAAGATGTTATTGCATAGTCATCAAGAGGAGGAAGGCCGTAGAATGACTCAAGATTAATGAAACGGTGAGTTGAAACAAAATTTCCAGGTGTTGTAAATTTGTACTTAGCGAAAATGTTGCCACACTGAATTGAAGAAGAGAGAAGGTCAAGTGGAGATTTGTGGCTAGTAGAAGGATTCTTGTTAAAAGGATGTTATGCGAGGTGAGCCAAGAGAAGAATGTAGACATTATGGATTCTACGGAGGATGTAGGTGTTATAGCAGTTGAATTAGTTGGGCCCTCTTAAGCTAGTAAGGGGTCACATGTCTGATATGACATATGACATTGATCGGCCTTTGAGAGTGTCAGCTGCCAAAAGGTAACAATCCAAAGCGCTCTTGTTGAATTCTTCCTAGTATTATCGATACTGCATATTATGGTCGGCGAATGAAAGTCTTGGAGAGTGTTAACGGTCTTGTGTGGCTTGACAAAAACAATACCCTCTTCCAAGCCCAGGTAAGTATGTTGTACTACATAAAAGTAGGGGTTGTCAATTGGGTTCCACTATATGATAGGCACGGGTGCCTCATTCAATATGGGTCAATTCATATTTTAGCAAGTAGTGCAACGTCGCAGCATCATGTGTCCCTTGGCGATTGCCTATCCAGTGCATTTATGTAGTATCATTGAAGCTCAACAAATACTCAGTTTGAGATGAAGAAACTCCCTGTTACCATTAATTGCAAAGCTGCTGAGGGAACACATGTTGCTGGCATTTCCATAAATTTATAGAGACTGAAAGTGAGTCGGATGCGGTGTCAGTATAGTTCTCAGGTGAAGGCCGCATAGATGGTGTACTCGGTCCCAAGTTATTAGAAATCAGTGTTGGAAGCAAGGCTCATGAGTTTGGATGTGGAGAAGGATTTTTCTTGTTGGTCGGTTGTGACCGCTCACGTCTCGGGAGTGATCTTTGTATGGCTATGTGTGCCATTATATCTAGTGTTTCTATGCTTTGGCTATCTTTTTGGGACAAATAGGGGGAGATGTCCGGATGGAGAATCCTATGGTGGAGTTTTATGTTGTTTTTTTTATGGATGTCTTGGTGGTGTTAGCTTTGTTTAGCTACCTTTATTTTTGGTAATTTTTTAGCCATCTGTCTTTGATATTTGTAATAACATTTGGCTTATGTTTGAGTTATGCCCATCTTGGTGTTATTTAGAGTTATATCGCTATCTTTCTTTATTCCATGAGTTATATCGCTATTTTATGACATGAGGGTTCCCAGGGTTATTTGTGGCGTTAAACTTGAATGGGGAGTTTGTTAGTGCATGAAGATTGGTCAAGTATTTACATGAGATTTATATTGTCTACAGTAATTGGGTGCAACACTCGAGACTGAAGGGGATATTTCGAAGAGTGTTTATTTCCATTTATTCCGAAGATCTTTGGTGATATCATTGTGGAGTTTAATAAAAAGTTCTGGATCTGTGAAGGTTCTGAGATTATTGTAAAGGCAAGGATCGAAGCCTTTATTATTTCAAGATAGAAGGTTTTTGTTTATGGGAATTTTTATCATAATCTTGGATGTGCCTATAACTATATAAACGCCTCATATATAGACCTAGTCGATCACCAGAAATATACAAGCATAGAGGATTCTGCGTTGTTAGCACATGAGGAAATACTTTGAGTTTATTCTTGTGTTTGAGAGTTTATGGTAATAGAATGGTGGTAGGGATGAAAGGTGGTGTTAGTGGTGATTTGTTTAAGCATCAAGGTGGTAGGGTGGTAATGGGTGTTTTAGTGGATAGGGGTTGGAGGAGTAGATTTAACGGTAGATGGCGGTTGGGAGCCAGGGTGAGGGAGAGTAGATTAGGAAGGTGTTTATTTATGTTTGAATTTACATAAAGAATTCAAAACAAGGAGTTTGTTAAAGGTTAAATTCTTAAAAATGACAAAATATCACTATTTTACAAAGGTTCATTTGAAAAATGACTTCTTTCAAAAATAATTACAAATTGCCCCATTTAATTAGAGTTAGCAGTCGAACTACCAATCAACTCGACGGAATAGACAATGGTACCCATTAGAATTTTCGATGGATGAATGATCAATTAATTCAAATTAGATAGAAATATTATTATATAGTGGGCTACTGCGCCTTTGTCCCTAATAAATACTTTCCGGTTCCTTTTCGAGATGGATTTGGCCTTATGAGAAGCATGAGTAGTTGCAGAATCTAACTTGGTAGGTATTATTACAAACTTCAATAGGTTTTATTCGAAAAAACATAAACAAAGTTAGTACATACTCTTTTCGAACCATTCATTTCTTTTGGACAATCGTTCTTGATATGCGATCTTCTTATAGAAGTAACACTTGATGTCCTTTCTAACAGCCCCTCGTTAACTTTCATTGACTTTTTTCATTCTTTGATATTTTATCTTACTTTTATTTTTACGATTGTACTACTAGATTCTTCATGGGCCGGTGAGATGGATTGAGTGATCTTTCATTTTCATCAACCTCCTTCCTCGAGACTTAGAGTGTATAGTTTACTTGATGCTGACCAAACTTCGGGAAAGTGATTGATATTAAACCAAACGATATCTCGATTTCATACTCATAGTACTCAACTTTGATGCTTTTTTAGACATCTTAGTTACTCAATCATTAATGAGTTTACGCGATCAAATTTGGTAGTCATTAACTTCCACTCATGAGACTTTTCATAATGTAAGACTTATCAACAATAGGTCGATTGAGAGTACTCTTTTCGATTTCATGAGACATTTCTTGCATTCCTCGAGTTTTAGGCGTGGAGTAAACAACATTTTAATTAGGTTTATCTGCAGCGTCAAATTCAAGTTAAAGCTTGTTAGATGTTTTTAGAATCAAAGATACTTTTCATCTTTGGTACTAGTCGAGATAAAGTGCCAAGATAAAAAATTTATTTGTTAGGCCATTCGGAAAGAAGTTTTAGACCATTGAATTTGATCATGATATTGTCTAAAGAAAATAAATTTATAGAAGCTGCAAACATGATTCAAACATATATTAACACTTTTGAGTTACTATAATATAGATTCAAATGATATAAACTTTATATGAAATATATAAGTGCTGGGTGATCCTTAGCATATAATGTTTAGTCGTAATTCAGAAATATATCAACTAAGTATCATTTATTTAACATCTCAATAATATAATCATGTATAATTGATAAATGTCTAATTAAATTCTTTAGCTAGGCCACATTTGGTAACTAACACGTTTGAAAATATTAGACAATTTTCATTTACAATAGCATGAGATATAATACCCATATTACTATTGGTTTTGGTTACTTTATTAACTAAAAATGCAAAATAATGGACAACTTTAATAATAGGCTTAATTTCGTCATGCCCCTCGAATTATGAACTGACTTACAAATAAGGACCGTACACATTTCATATTCTCAACGAGGACCAAACAATCTATCTCTTTTCAAATTAAAATTTAAAACATTCTCTTTTAATTATCACTGAATTTTCATTTTAAAAAGGACAAATGGAACTACTTAAATTAGATTTGAAGGAAATTTTTGCAATATAAGAAAATGGGTAACATTTAACTTAAAATAATAAATTTAATAATCGAATAAAAATAATATCCACCAACTACCTCTTCTCCACGAAATTTTCCAAAATGTAAATTGATAGAAAAGATTGCAAAAATAACATCCTACTTTTTTTTTGGAAAAAATAACACACCCTCTAAAAATACTAAAATACCCTTACCTTTTTTAAAACACCCCCTCATTCTTTATCTTCTTCTTCTTCTTTTCACCAAAAATACCATCATCACCACTAACCCCGCGCCCAAAAAACTTTTCTCCCCTAAAAAAACTACCCAGCACATCTACTTTGCTCATGCCCTCACTCCCAAAGCCGGCCTACGTCACCCGTCGCCACATGACCCACTCCCACTTCCCCACAAAAGTGTCCCCGAAAAAATGCCAACAATTTCCTTTACCGCTTTTCGACCCAAGCAGGTCCACCCATCGCGCCCACTGACCTTACTAAAACACAACCACCAAAAACTTAATGACATAACACCACAGTGCAAAACCATCACCGCTAAACTCTGACATACTCGAATATATACATCCAAATACACGATATACATCCAAATATATCAATATATACCACTATATGTCAATATATATCTAGTGGTGTATATTGGTTTTTTGGTGTATTCTACCAAACACAAAAGCATATGTGAAAACAAAACAAAAAAATTAATTTCTCTTGAATGCGGCAAAAAAATTAACTTTTTTTTTCGTGAGTCGGAGTTTTAGGGGAGAGCGGGTGGCGGATATAGGGTTCTATTTGGAAGGGGGTCGCGAATCTTGGGTTTATAGGGGTGGAGGCGGACTCCCAAGTTTTTGGGAGGAATTCAGCAGTTGAGTTTTATGGGGCGAGGGGGAGGCGGATTAGGTTTGGGAAGGGGCTCAGATTTGGGTTTATGGGGGAGGGAGAGGTAGGTTTTCCTTGAAGAAAGGGGAGGGAAGAAAAGTAGAGGTGATGGGTGATAAAGATGGTAGTGGGTGGTGATGGTGGTTATGGATGATAGTGGTGGGTACATATTATTTTGAGAATAAGAATAAGATGTAGAAGAAGAAGAAATTATTTTTAAAAAAGTAAGGGTATTTTAATATTTTTAAAGGGGGTGTATGTTATTTAAAAAAAAAAAAGTATTTTCTGGCCTTTTTAATTAAGTTGTGTTATTTTCAAAATTTCACCTTCTCCGCATCCTACCCCATCCAAATCTAATTTCCCCCTCAAATCTTGATCATGATATTCGTTAAAGTTATGCGCAATCTCAATATATAATATTGCACGAAAAATGCACCGTAGATGTATATTTTATATGTCATATTTATATTATAATAGAGCTAAAATATACATGATTCGCATTGGAAGCATTAATAATTCATTTATGTTAAATACATATAAAATTTTTATCAAATAATTGTATGTATTTATGTATATACCTCATATATGTTACATATTACAATGACACATTATCAAAACCTTTGATCAAATATGGCGGACGTAATTTAAATTTATTTACCAATCATTTATTATAAATGTTAATATATACTATACGCATCTCACAAAGATTCCACTTCAAATTTTGTTCATCTCTTAAACTTTGACCTTAAATATATTTATTTGTGTTGTATAATATCTTATAAAAAATATATCAACGGAAAGAGTTTGAAATGTAATTTTCATTGATATAGTTTCATCAAGTATTATACAATACAAATAAAATATCTATGGTCAAAGTTGAAAAGACAAAAAAATAGTGAACAATTTTTGTAGGATAGAGGAATCTTAGTAATAATCAACCGTCCCAAAATCCTTATAACGAGCACTTAAAAATTCTAATGATGATTACAATAACCGTTCGCAACATTAAAAAGTCGGTTGTAAATCTTCATTTCATTTACAGCAGCTACATGAACTAAATTCAACAAGTATCATCCTTGGAATGATAAAGGCGGAAGACAAAGAGTTTAACACCCTCTCTGTTAATCAAATTTTCTCTATAACATCAATAACAGTACCTGTTCAGTACAGTAGGCATTCATGTAATTTTCACGTTATAACAATTGACATGTATCACTCAATTTCATTTTTTTGTATCCCAAAATTACTCTTCAGCTACATTTATAGATCTTGAAAAAAAGATATTGAAGTGAAAAAAAAAATTAATTTTGAATAATTATTTGTAAAGTAAGTTAGCATATGAAGATACCTTCTCTTTAAATCAAATAACTTGGTCAATGCGCTTCCTAACTATGAACTTGATCTTATTGGCCAGTTTTATATGCAACCACATATATCCATGTTCATCTCTTTACATCAAAGAATTTTGATCTAGTTTATAAAATCAACTAGACCACTGTAGAACTTTGATTCCGCAATTAAAGATGATCGCTGGTTTGGCTTTCAAATTGTGATGATTTTACTTTTTCCATAAAACACGAAGCACAAGTCTTTAATCGTATATAATCAATACTAACTACTCCCTCCAATCCAATTTAATTATCATTTGACTTTTTTGAAATTGAACTTTGACTATTAATTATTAATTATTCATTATTCTAAAATATATAAAATTTATATCATTGGATGCGTCTTTTAAATTTTTATAGAAGCTATAATTAAAAGTAGTGAAGATACTTATCACCGATATATAAAGAGAATCAATTAAAATGGATTAGAGGAATAAATATTATTCTGATACAATAGTATATGATATTATCATTTAACACATATAATCGATTGTTCAACACCGTATTCAAATGTATCGATTGTTAATATAATCAATTTATTTTATTATCTTTTCTGATCTGATCATATATGAACTTTTAATAGAATAATATGAAGCATTATACGTCCGTTATAAGTGTGATGAAAAAAGAATCTCGGTTCTTTCTACAATCTCATTTAGGCTCTTTTATTTTGCCTTTTAGATGGTGTTGGACAAGTTATGAATATTTCCCTTTTATATAGTATATCCAATACAACTAAAGGTCTAGAATACTAATGGTCTCACTAATTACATTCTTAAAGAAAGGTTAATGAGGAAGAAGAAGATAGAAGTTACACCTATTAATTCTATAATTTAATGTTTAACAACCATCAACTAAAACCTCTTAATAATGAATTAGTCTCTTCATATTATATGGGCCATAAAATAGATTAGATTAATATACATAATAATCTAACAATAGTCGTCATCTTTAAAGAATTCCACGTTTAATGGGCGTTATGATAAGGTTTTGAGCATCGTGGTCAAAGCGTACCATTAATCCTTAAGTAATTAATTTCGGTGTGAAATTCTCTTGAACTTCGGCGCATACGTTGCAAGAAGAGTAGGTGACTGTGTTTCGACTTGAATGACGAATGTCTCTTTAGTAGATCTTGATGCCAGCAGGTATAAGAAACGTGAGGTGTTTGGGGTTATGATTGAATTTGGGACTTGATATTTTCTGTCTACACAAAGGGATGTCCATCCCCCAGGATCGAGTCAAGCAGCTATTCATTAGGTAGACTTTTTCACCTCGTGTCAATGAGTGACTTAACATTTTAGCTTTGTGTCGGCGTTTAATATGGAGATTATATGAAGTTAGTTCATATTAGTATTACAAATCTTCATTGACTCCTGGAGATTGTTTACAAAAGTTAACAACTCTCAATTTATTTGATATTTTTCTCAATTATGTGTTTTTTTATACTCCGTAGATATTTTTATCAATTAGATATTTTTTTATAGATGATGAAAATTCTAATAACGAAGTCTCTTTCAATAATGACTCTTACAAAACTCTTATTGCTCTATTTGAAGACTTCACAATGTGTAACTCATAATCATATATGATCGCTAACTATAGGCATGTAAAAAGAATGGAAAACTGATTCGGTTGAAAAGTTCGAACAAAAGTTCGATTCGAAATCTTGAGCTCAGAACCTCATTTAATTTCGGCCGAGCTCGAGCCGAAACTCGGTCTGCTGAACACATAAATTTATAATTCTTTTATTTTTTCCATATTTTATCATTAAAATTAGAATATTTCGATTGAATTTAGTCGATCGTCGAACATGAAATTTTTGAGCAGAATCGGTAATGATTTTTAGATTCATTCGAATCTCCAAATCGTATATTCTAATTAGAAGCATTTGAAATGCTAGTATTGAATTTCTCCAAATTTCGATTAGCCTTCATATAAATGCTAGTATTGAATTTCTCCAAGTTCAAAATTTAACAACATAGCATATAAAAAGAGAAATCTTCTATATCCTGAAACAAAGATACAAATAGAAATAGCCAATAAACAAATGATGATTACAGAACAAAAGAACAAAACATCAAACCAAGAATTAGTTCAAAGATTACACTTTCATGCTCATTTTTTCCATGGCTGAATGGAAAGGACAACAACCATGATAATCACTAGCAACAAGATAATAGAAAAACAAGTCCATTTCCTGGAGTTCCTCTGATGTTTCTTGGCCACGCGCAACTGATCTGTCCCACCCCTGATGAATGAATTTGCCCTCATAACTTGGTTCTCAATATCATCAAGCTGCTCTCCCTGATGCTCAACCAAAACAGCCATATCCATGAAAATCTGATGCAATTCCATCAGATTCTTCTCCAATTCCTTAACAGCATCATGCCTTTCTTGAATCTCCATAATGGTGTCCACCACTTGGCCGCGACCCTGTTCCTGGATGGCTTTCTGCAAGAATGTCTCACTCTGCCCTGTTTCAATCAAATTATCAAGAAGATTCTCATCTGGGTTCTCTCCAGTAACAGTAAAGTAGCGTCTTTCGACAGTTTCACGATACTCAGAAGCCATCTTCTGGCGGAGCTCATTGAACTGATTCATGGATTCTTGAAGTTTTTTCCTCAAGCCATTGACAACGGAAGATCTTGTCCGATCGGAGGAGCTTCCAGGGCCGCATCCAGGAAGGCTACGATTGGCTGCGTTGGATCGATCCAGTGCCTCCAATCGGACTTTGATGTACTTGGCCTTCTTCAATGATGATGCCACGTTCTTATCCATTTTGGCTCTGAGGTCTTTCACTGATTTGGAGTTGTGAAGAGTCTTTCCTTGTTCATGTGCAGATTGAAGCTGCCCATAAAGGGTCTCGAGATCTCTCAATTCTTCCTTGATTGATTCGACATCGTCGAAGAATTTGTCCAGATTGGCTCCCCCAGTGGTGCTTGACATCTCTATTGTGTGGGACTCTGCTGAGGGCCGAGAGAAGGAGCTTGAAAACAAGTCATTCATTTTGGGATCTGATTTCTTGATCTGTGATTAATATGGTAGCTATCAAAAGGGTAGAATTGGTTAGGAGGCTGCTTCAAGATTGGGATTAATACAAAAATCAAAACGAGAAGTCAACTGATTTTAAACAAGGAAAGATCATGTGTAGTGTGTTCCTCTTCGATATCAAGTCGTATAAGTAGTTCGCAGTTAATATGAAAATGAGTAGTGGGTCTCTACACAGGACAGGAGCTTTGGACGGCAAAGGGGTAAGGTTGTGTTTGCACTGTGTGAAGGAAGGTTAGGGTAAATCTTTAAAATTAATCTAGATAACTAGAATCATGGTGAATCATGAAGAATTTATTTAATTGTTATTTAAATATTATAATTTTTGGATAGGATCAATGAGTGAATTATCTTAAGTTCTTTATATATATGTTCCTTCCATTCTCTTTCTCTTTCTTTTTTTCTTTTTGGTTTTTTAATTTAATTTAATATAACTGACTAGGTGTTAATTAGATAAAAATAAATCTTGATATATCGTTTTTGGTTAAAAGCATTCTTGGCAAAATAAGCATTAAATCGTGTCTAAAGTAGGGTAAGAACAATAACTAAAACATAAACCAAAAGCATGACAAATAAGTAAACAATCCATAAAAGTAATACAAAATACAAAATATATATGACATCAGGTATGATGTGACTTATGAAACATCTTGAACCATACACACGAGAATCAACCACGGACATGGGGACCATATCGAGATTGCTGGCGTGCAGCTTTTCAAATCACTCACACAATTCGCTAGGAGAAGGATTGTTGTTCCCTTGAAACTGATTTAGCCCAATAGTCTCTTCCATTCTCTCTTGATTTAACGGGTAATAATTTTAGGTTGAGTTTGGTAAGTACTAATGGAATTAAACAGTAATGGAACTACTAAAGTAAATGAATCGATAAAGGAAAGAAATGAATTAATTAATGTTATTCCATTATTTATTCACTCCCGTCAATTTAATTGTTATTTGAGCTTTCAAATCGATCTTTGAGCATCCATTATTAATTATTCATTAATCTAAAAAATATAAAATTTATGTAATTGATTAAGTCTTTTTAAAACCTTTCATAATATTAATTTTTAATCTTTTTAATAATATAATTAAAGAGTAATTGAAAATTAATGATTTATACCGATATGTGAGAAATTAATTAAAATGAATTAGAGGTATACATGCAATATGATTTGCAATAATGATGTTGACTCTTTAGTTTGAGTACGATGTAGTAATTGGTAAAATGTAATTATTATTAATTACTCGTCAAATCCGCGAAGCTAGAAATTTGTTAAACTGTTAAACTTAAAATTAATTGTTAAGCACTTAATTTATTAAGTTTGTTTTGACATTAATAATTATTTAAGTATAAATTAAGTACTTATCAAAATCATTAACAAAATTTTAAGTTCAAATTTTCTACTATTTTCTCCTCTTAAAAGTGATAAAGTCCAAATTTACATATTTCTCATAGCATAATTTTTCACATCATTATCCGTCCATATTATTATTTCTTATTATTTTATTAATATTATTATTTTGTAATAATAATAATAATGATAAAAAATATAATACTCCTCTTGATATTAATAATAAGAATAATAAAACAATTTAAAAAATATATTATAATAATAACAAAATAATAATAATAATAATAAAATTATAATAATAATAAAATAATAAATAAATAAATGTAATAATAATATTGGTAAAATAATATTAATAATAATACTAATAAAAAAACAATAATAATAATAAAAATAATAATATAAATGATGTAATCATAAAATAATAATAAATAAATGTAATAATAATAATAGTAGAAATAATAATAATAATAATACTAATAAAAACAAAATAATAATAATAATAAAATAACAAAAATGATAATAATAATAATAATAATAATAATAAAAATATAAATATAAATAATAAAAAGTAATAATAATAAATAAATATGTAATAACCAATTCTGAAAAAAAAAATTTTTTAGAGATTTGCCCACCGATTCGTGATGGGACCGAGGAATAGTATAATTTTTCACCGATGATAATATTATTTCGTAAGAAACTTTTTGAGCCGAATTTCATTTATAATTTAGTAGTGTTTATATGGAGATAATTTTATCTTTGAAATGTCCGGGTTCGTGGAGATTTAGAATGCGATAGCGAAGTGCTTAAAAGCCAAAGACTGAATTCGAGTTTTTTAAATATCTAATAAATTTTATCCTCAGCATCGTGTCAACCCGTGCTATGTAGCAGCACATAAATATGGCGAAACCCGCAAGGAAGCCAACAGAAATTTTATATTTCCGTTTTAAATTGACTTTGTTCAATATAAACATCATAAGTTAGTTCATGGACTTTCTATCTATTTTCCTCTGATTTGAGGTAAGAAATTGGAGTTTTATGGATTTTTCTTGGTTGACTTTTGGACTTTTTCCATAATTGAATTTTATGATAAATCAGTTGGCTATGGGTTACTGTGGCGTATATATGTGTTGAATTCGTGATTTAGAGATCGTTTGAGGGCCGTTATGGTCGGGATTGACTTTTTAGGGGTTCAGGTTGACTTTTAGGTGGATATTTTTATATAAGACTTTAAATGTGTAGGAAGTTATATTTGGGACCTTATTATAGTTGTTATGATGTTAAATTGGTGATTTAGGGTGATTAAAAGGATGTTATGTTGAAAAGAGTGTAAATTCCAAATTTAGTTTATAATTGTTCCCCGAGATTATAGGTTGTTAATTATGGAATTGATGATTAGTGGGCAAACACTTATAAGTTGAGTTGTAGTGAGAAAGTGATAGATGGAATTTGGGGGATCGATTGGGTTGTGTGTCCGATGGGATTGTAATTGATAGTTGTCAGTCGAGTTATACCGTTTTAGAGATAGTTCACGAGAGTTGGTTATTATCTCTTAAAGCGGTATATAGTAGTAGGTCTTGGTGCTGCTACAGCAGGTGTTGTTTAAGTTGATCGTGGAAAAGGCGGTTACCTTGATTGTCTTTCGCTGCAGTAGCTTCATGATGCCTCCCTTGGTGTTATATGCTTACTTGATTTGTGATATGCATGTTATTGTGTTATAGTTATGAGAGAATGATATACATGTAATTGTTGTGTTATGTGATTGTGTTTACATTGTATCGGCACTTATGATTTCACAATGGCCTTGTGGCTTTTCTTATGATTTAATGTTGGCGGTGTGTTTGACTTAGCTGGGATGTTTGGTACGTGTCTTTGTATTACGGTTTGAGGTGTTAAGTAGTTGTTGGGTTATGTAGGTTTGAGGCCCTTGATATCGAGGGGTGACCATGGTTGGGATTCTGCTGCAAGTTAGGTGACTCTTGCGGGGATGTGGCGCTCAGCCCACATCACTACGGTATATAGCGTGCGGTTGTACTATCTTTACGGTATAGCGTCTGGGTATGATTCTGTTTTATTCAACTCTTTGTGTCTAAATTGTCGGGTGTGGCCTATCTGCAATTTATAGCTATGCGGTATGACTTTCACCTTTGTTAACTGTCTGCGTTGTCGGTGTGGCCACATCTCTGGTATAAGCGTGCGGTTTGGCCACATACTCGTTATAGGCGTCTTGATTATAGATGCAATAGATCAACATGATGCGTTGTTGATCTTATTTACTATCTACGGTATAGGCGTGCGTGTGCACTTATCACTTTGTGTATAAGTGCGGTGTGCCTTATACTTGTGTATAGAATGCGGTTTGGCCCTTATCTTTGCGGTATAAGTGCGGTGATTATTGATTAGATCCGTTCCTGCCGGGAGTGACAGTTGAGTATATGCGGGTGGGGATGGTATCTTGGTGGGGATATGAGGAGATAGGAGTTTGATGACTAGAGTTTTAGTGGTTGTTGGTCTATTGTTTTCTTCACAAAACATTCTTGAACGCTTCTATTCTCTGTATTATGTTTGAGATTTCTGCGGAATTATATGACGATTAGGTAAATGTAGATATATTTATATTATTCATATTTGATTATTAAATTATGACTATCTAGTTAAAATTATGTTAAGTTCACTTTTGTGTTAGTTCACTAAGCCTCATGACTTACACCGCACCCATGAGGCGGCATTTTCATTTGTGCACCGGGTTATTGGTGGCTAGTTGGGCCAGAGAACATTGGAGAGTATGTTAGAGTGGCTAGGTGGCCTTGAATTATTTGAGGATCACTGCTGATCTGTTTTATGTATTTGTCAACAGTTTTTCATTATTTGTTTGCTTCTTTTGAAATCTTAGCTTTGTGGGTAGTGTTTTGTATTTAGATTTACGATGCATTATATCTGTAGCCTTGCCGGCATTACTTTCCTTTGGGATATATTGTGTATATATATTTATGGGTTGGTAGTTTAGACATGGTGATGGATTATAAATTTTAAAACACGTTTTTAATTGGGAAGCGAGCACATTTTGGATGAAGCTTGGTGTATTTTTAAGCGGGTCGTCCGTGGTTTGGTGACTCTGGTGTTCGGTTTTAATGACTCTACATGCTCAGGCATTGGCCAGAGGCGGGTGATCTGATTTAGTATCGGAGCTTAGGTTTGGTCTTTTAGGTTATACATTGGTTGTGGTCGACTTGTTTTCCGTAGTCGTTGTGAGTGGTGTCTTTTGTTAAATACGGAGTCTTTTCCTTTTGTTACGTAGGCTGAGTGCCGCAGTCACGTGGTGAGGTAGGCGAGAGGTGCGAGAGGTAGGCCCCGGAGGGGCCGAGGCGAGTAGGGAGTATAGATGTCTAAGTGATGCAGTGGACCGGCCGAGGTCCGAATGCGATCGTCTGACGAGTTGAGTAGACCTCGTAAGAGAGAGTGTAGAATGCTCGGTGTTGACGGCGGGGAGGTGAATTAAAAGGCAAGTTGTTTGACCCGATTTAGGAGAGGGATACCAGAGAAGTTTCGAGGTTCGCTTGAGCTATTGAGTTCATCCCAAGGATATAGAAGACTGTTTTTTTGAGCCGATGGGATTGTGGCGAGATGAGGTGAAGTTTGCTACTTATAGACTTAGGGTGCGTAGGTGGAGAACACGAGTGCATCTCATTGAGAGGAGGTTATGGCTTTCACAGGAGGCTTGATTTGTTGAACTCTTCGGGAGAATTATTGTTTGAGACCACGCCTTAGGCGGCCTTGGAGAGGCGGTTGTTGACCCGGGGTTAGAAGTGGGTGGGAGGAGTACGAAGACGATTCAGTGATTTGTGCGGCCTTCGATGTTTATCGGTGGGCGAGGAGGATCCAGGTTTAGGGATGGTTTGGCGTGGGAGATCGCCACAGTCTGTTGATGGTTTTTACTAGTTTCCGTCTTTGTGAGGAATGCAAATGAAGATGGAAATGGAGTTGGAGGCAGGAAGTGGATCGGAGGAGTGACACAGGACTCTTTCAGGCAGGCCAGCTCCCAGAGTTGGAGGAGGGCGAACCGGTGAGGTAGATCTGAGGCGGAGTCTTGATTGCTCCATTGATTCGCCCGAGTTATTCCATGCTACGGTGGAGTGCCCTACGAGATCTGGCGGGGTTGAGTAGTCTTGGGGTTCGACAATGTCATTATTGCCGTTGTGTGGTCGGTTAGGCTGAGCGGCTGAGGATTACCGGGAGAGGTGGTAGTATGTTATCGTGCCGACGGGACATCTGGCGAAGGATTGTCCCAGGTTGGTTAGGGAGAGAGGTGCTAGTCGTATTTCCGTTCGTACATCGGCCGGTTGCTCGGGGAGTCATTGGTGAGTCGTTTGGTGACGTGGGGGGCATGGATATAGGTATAGGACCTCGGAGGAGTGCAGAGTGGGTAAGCATTTGACGAGGCTGATCGAGGCAGTTCGTGCATTTCTGTGTGGGAGGCTCAAGGGATACCCAGGTGGTGGGGTACATTATTCCTTTGTGATGTGAGGCCGGGGTGTTGTTTGATTACAGGGCTCACGTTCTTTTGTCTGAGTTTATTCTGCTTTTATTGTATGTTGTGCCTTTACTGATGACTTCAACATTGAGATTATAGCCCAATGGGTAGAATAGTTAATAGTTAGATTTTCATATAGAAACGTCCTTTGATTGTATGTGATGGAGTCATTATCTGTTGATTTACTTCCATTCCAGGCTTTCGATTTTGATCTTGTTTTTGGGTATGGATTGGTTGGGGAAGCATCATGCCGTTGTGGTGCGGAAGGAGATTACTTTTTTTGTGGATTCAGAAGACCCGGATATCTGATTTGTAGAGCGGAAAGATTTTGCCTTGAGTTTTGTGTGTTAGCACTTGAGGCTAGGAGGTTGATTGAAGAGTGTGTTGGATTCTTGGGATATGTGGTTGGTTGATTTGAGTAGGGAAGAAACATTTGGAAGATGTCTGGGTTGTTAGAAGTTCAAGGATCTTTCGAGGACTTACAGAGTTGCCTTGAGCGGAGATCAGATTTGCTATTGAGATTTATTCAGTGCGGCGCTTAGGCTCTTCCGCGTCTGAGGATGGCTCCCGGCCGAGTTACGAGGAATTGCGGACTTCAGTTCTGAGGTGTTGGAATGAGGATTCATCGGGTAGAGTGTATCTCAGTGGGGTGCACCGGTGTTGTTTGGCAGAAAAAGAAGGATGGTTCTGAGGGCGTGGCATTATTGACTACAGGGCAGTTGAATAAATGACCATTAAGAACCACGATACCCATTCCCGAGTCAGCGATTTGTTTGATGTTGAAGGATCCAAGGTGTTCGAAGATTGATTTGCGATACGGTTATCATGATTGAGGATCGAGGAGGATATTCCAGAAAATCCTTTCGATCTGCGTTATGGACATTATGAGTTTATAGTGATGCCATTTGGATTGACAAATGCTATGACGCTTTATGGATTTGATGAGCAGGAATTATTTAATTATTTGGATAGGTTGTGGTGAGTCTTCATTGATATTTGATATATTCCGGAGGGAGGAACATGAGGCATTTGCAGTTGTTTTGGGGACCTTGAGGCTGACACCGGTTATGCCAAGTTTTCAAATGTGAGTTTTGGTTGGCGAAGTGCAATTCTAAGGCATGTTATTTCCGGCGAGGTATTGTTGATCCCACAGGAAGGTGGAGGCGTGAACAATTGGGAGGCGTCCGCGGTGTGGTGAGGTGAGAGTTTCTTAGGGTTAGGCATTTGGTTATTCGGAGATTCATGAGGACTTCTCTTTTTGATCCTTAGCGCCATTGACGAGATTTGACGGGAAAGGGTTCCGTTTATATGGGATGATGATTGTGAGGGCTGGCCAGGTATTCAAGGGAGATTTGAGCTTGGCTCGATGTTAGCGTGCACGTCAGTTTGAGAATACGTGATTTATAGCGATCAACCGCCAGTTAGGGGTGTCAGTGAATGGGAAGGTGATTGCCTCTGACACTGACGGTTGAAATCACGAGAATTATCAAACCCTTGATGCTTGAGCTAAGCGGCGATGAACAACGTTAAAATTGTGGAGACATTATCTTTATGGGGTTAAGTGCAGTTTCACGGCCATAGAGTTTGAAATATATCTTATTGAGAGGAATTTGAATTTGAGAGGAAGTGGATGGGGCCATTAGCGTTTATGGCTTGGCCCAACAGAGTACACTTGGGGAAGGCAAATGTAAGAGGCGTCTTGGCCCAGTGGAAATCAAGGACCCAGAGATGAAAGCAATTTGGGAGTTGATTTGGATGTAGAATCAACGATGGGAGATTTTACCGCCCATATAGAGGATTCGACCGTGTTTGTGGATGAATCGTAGCCTTACGGCGAGTGAAGCTGAGGTTATGTTAGGGGCGTGGGAGATATAGGTCAGTGAGTTTCTGATTGGAGTGGAGCCTTGAAGATGAAAGGCGGTGTGTCTGAGTATTGGATGGTGAGAAGGGATTCTTGATGAGGCCTAATACTCCTACGATTATACTTGGTGTACAAAGATGTGATTTGAGAGTTGGCGTATTGGTGGCGGGAATGAAGAGATGAGTTTGTGGCAAAGTGCTTGGTTTGTGTCGTGGTGAAATTTGAGCATAGATATCTGCGGGTTTGTGCAGGACTCTTCCCTATTCACAGTTGGACATGGAGAATATAGCATGGACTTATTACCGTGTTTAAAACTTCTGAAGGCGTTGAGGCGACATGATAGGATTTGGGTGATTGTGATAGGCTACTCGAAGTCGGCTCATTTTACTTCTTAGATCACAGATGGGCACAGAGACTAGCGAAATTGTGGATCGGATTGACGAGATTGCGGGTTCGATGTCGATCATTTCGGACGTGACGCTGAATTTGCTTGACGAGTTACGGAGAATTTCGAGGGAGGCAGGGACTAGAGTGGAGTTGAGTACAACTGTCCCGGGTGATGGGCGATAAGGGCTGATGTCTGGACGTTGGAGGATATACTCGGGCTTGTCAATTACGAACTTCTCACAGGAATTAGAGACGATAGGTTGCCCCGAAGATAGAGTTCGCTTTACAACAGCGGTTTCATGCTAGTATTGAATGGCACCTTTTGAAGGCGTTGTATGTGGTGTCTCGGTTTGTTGGAATGAGGTAGGAGAGGAAAGTTCTGGTTCACGGGTTGGTCGAGTTAGGTGGCGGATCGGATTGATTCAGTATGCAGGGCCCATTTCGGGATAGAAGAAATATGCGGATCGCGGGGTAGACTTGTCATTGAGGGTAGGCCGTATTCTGAGTATCTCGTGGAGGAGTGATCTTTGGGAGGAAAGGGAAGTTGGAGTCCTACGTTATGTTGGACCATTTGAGATCAGCAGGAGAGTTGGCTCACGTGGGCTTGCTCGGTTGGCGTTGCCTCAGGGTTTGACCAGGATTCATAATGTGTTCATGTGTCTGTTGAGAGTATATCTGTGGTCGCGTGTCTAGCCTCCGGTGGAGCTTGAGGAGAACGACATTTGAGGAAAGGCCGGTGGAGTTTGGACGGAAGAAGGTTTGAGGTAAGAGCGGTGGCTTTAGTGAAATCAGTGGAGGAATCGGCGTGTAGAAGAAACTTTGGGACGTAGGGGGATGAGATGGAACCGTTACGCATTTCTTGAGTAGATGTGAGTTGTTGTTTTTGATATGGTATTTGTTTTTGTGTTATTATATGTTCTTGGTTGTTGGATTTATTTAAATGAGGTGAGGGTATTTTTATTAGATAGATGAATTGTAATGACAGTTCTGAAAAAAAAAAATTTTTAAATTTTTAGAGTCGTGGACTGGGAATAGTATAATTTTTCTAGATGATAATATTATTTATTAAGAAACTTTTGAGGCAGAATTTCATTTATAATTTGTGTTTGCCATGGAATAATTTTATCTTTGAAATCGGGTTCATTGGGAGATTTAGGAAATGCGATAAGCGATTAAAACCGAGCGGGACTCAGGTTTTAAATATAATCATTACCTATCACCATTAAATGTCAGCCCGTCTTAACTATTAATATAAATATGGCTGAAACCCCATGAGGCAAACAATTTTCTCTTCGTTTCATTACGCTGTTGCTTTCGCGTCCTCAAGTTGGTTGCTAGACTTTCTCCTTTTCCTACAATTTGAGGTAAATTGGAGTTTATGGATTTTCTTGGTTATTTTGGTTGACTTTTCCATAATTGAATTTTATGATAAATCTTAGTTGGCTATAGGTTACATGGCGTATATATGTCTTAGTCGTGCAGTTAGAATCGTTTGAGGACGTTATGGTCGAGTTAAACTTTGGGGTTTCAGTTGACTTTTTTAGATGGATATTTTATAAGACTTTAAAATAGCAGGAGGGTTATATTTGGGACCTTATTATAGTTATGATATTTAAAATTGGTGATTTAAAATTGATTAAGTGTTATGTTGAAAAAAGTGTAAATTCCAAATTTAGTTATAATTGATGACCCCGGAGTATAGGTTGTTAATTATGGAATTGATGATGATTAATTAAGACGACTTATAAGTTGAGTTGTAGTAGAAAGTAGATCTTGGCAGAGGGATCGATTGGAGTTTGTCAGTGGGATTGTAATTCGATAGTTTATGGTAGGTGCTCTACCATTTAGAGAATGGTGAGAGTTGGTTATATGTATCTTCTAGAGCAGCGGTATATAAGTAGTAGGTCTTGATTATGCTTTAAGGTGTTGTTTAGGCGTTGATCGTGGAAAAGAGCGATTGCCTTGATTGTCTTTAGAGAGGTTTCGGTATAGCGGAAGTGAGTACTTATCTCGGAGTGTTACTTTACGTACTTACATGATTTGTGATATGCATGTTATTATTCTTATGATTATAGAAATGATATACATATAGTATTTGTATTATGTGATTGTGTTTTACGTGGCCTTGATTTATCGGCACTTATGATTTGTGTGGCCTTGTTGGTGATTGTGTTTGACTTGATTGTGGGATGTTTTGGTGTGTCTTACGGTTTTTGGGGTAAGTGGTTGTTAGGTTATGCATGAGTTTGAGGCCTTGAGTATGGGGGGGGGACACATGGTTGGGATTACCCAGAGTTAGGTGACTCTCACTTTGGGATATGTGACACTATTGGCCACATATCTTCTACAGTATAAGCGTCGCAGTTTGGCCACTATCTACGGTATAGCGTGCGGTATATTGTTTTTGATCGCTTTCTTTGTCGTTGTCGGTGTGTGGCCTATCTTGCGGTATAGGCGTGCGGTATGACTCTGTTTTTGATGGCTTTCTTTTACATGTGCATTGTCGGTGTGGGCGCATCTTCTGGTATAGGCGTGCGGTTTGGCCTATGCCTACGGTATAGGCGTGCGGTATGAGTACGTAGTCACTTTCTTTATGCATTGTTGATGTATTACATCACTACGGTATAGCGTGCGGTGTGCCTTATACTTTGTGTATAAGTGCGGTGTGCATATGCTTTGTGTATAGAAGATGCGGTTTTTGGCCTTATACTTTACTGGGTATAAGTGCGGGGTGATTATTGATTAGTCCATTCATGGTAGGTGGATTGAGTATATGCGCGCATTAGAGGATGGTATCTTTGGTGGGATATGAGAGATAGGAGGTTTGATGACTAGAGTTTTAGTCGTTGTTAGATCTATTGTTTTCTTTAAAATTGTGTGCTTGGCAACCTATTATATCCTCGCATGTATTCCCTGTTTTGAGATTTCTATGGAATTATGTTTGTATGACGATTAGATAGTCTTGGATATATTTATATTATTCATATTTGATTATTAAATTATGACTATCTAGATTTCATTATGCTTGATTCACCCACATTGTTAAGTTTCCTTTAGCCTCGCGGCTCGCCACTTTTATTTGTAGGCATTTCGTTATTGAGTTGTGGTGGCTAGTTGGGCAAGAGAACATTTGGAGAGTGTGTTCAGTGGCTAGGTGAGCACGGGTGTTGCAGGATCTCGCGGTCTCATTTTTTGATGTGTTGTCGACGGTTTTCATTGTTGTTTGCTTCTTTTGAAATCTTAGCTTTGTAGGTAGTCATTTTGTATTTAGGTTCTGATGCGTATCATCACATTTAGCCTTGCCGGCATTCTCCTTTTGGGATATATTGTGTATATATTTATGGGTTGGTCGTTTCGATGCTCTCGGTGATGGATTATAAATTTTAAAACCGTTTTAATTGAAGCTTGAGCACATTTTACAGATAAACGAATTGTATTTTCATGAATTAAGTCCGCCGGTTTGGTATTACAGTGTTCCGGATTTAATGACTTCTCCTTTCGGGCGGCTTGAGCTGGGCGAATCAATTAAAATAAATAATAATAATAATTGAACACGTTGAAGATTGGATGATTAAATCAAAGCAAAAGATCAAGTCTTTTTCACTTGATGAACTTGACACTCTCTATGAGGAAGGAGGCCGAGAATCTTCTCTCAAGGTTAGGTTTTGATGTTATGATAAAATCTAATGAATGAACTCTCCGATTAATCCGATGGCTCCAACCCCGTTAATCTAATGACTGACTTAATTAATTTAATTAACTCGTCAAGTAAATAATCACTAACAAGTCACTAATAATTAACCAATAAATTCTTAACAAGTTCAACTAACTGTTAATAAATTCATGACTAGTTAATTAATTCGGGATTATCCAATTTATATATTTTATATTAATTTATCAAATTTTCAATTGAGAATATTCGTTGATTACAATCACCTCTGATTTGCTTGAAATCTTGTTTAATTTCGTACATGAAATATAATTCAACATCATTATAATATTGTGACCTTACAGAGCTCGGATAATAAGTTGTATAAATAATATAATTGATGACGTTATTATTCTATTATTATCTCATTAATCTAGAAATCATAATCTACAGTATTATCCTTGAAACCCATCTAGTAATTAGGAAGTACTCTCATTGAATTTTATTTATATGTCATATTTAACTAAACTAGTAAATGAATCATTTCAATAATTGTCGCAATGGACATAATTATTAAAACCAATATTCATTTATTTTCAACAAATACATCAAACACATACGACACCAAACGTCTTAAACATAGGCATATAACCACACATGACACCACAGAGATCTTAAACCTATGATCTAACACCAAAATTGTAATGACACGCCAAATAATAGGCCTCCCCAAGGTTGGAAGTAGATTATGACATGAACATCAGTACTTTATGAAACCTGAAGCCAGGTTAAGTAGGAAGAATACAACAAGACTATATTGTAAATATGGTGAACTAACACTTCACAAAATAACAATACATCAAAATAGATAATTCATACAACGTTCATCCAAGAACATCATTATACTTAATAAAAAGGCAAGACAATGCATTGTTGGAAATCAGCTGAAATTGATTCCATTTTATTATGCGTTCTTGGCAATTGTGTATCGATTTATTTACTAGTTAGGTTAAATGTGATTATCAGACTTAGTGTTCAACAGTAATTATTATATTACTAGTGTAGGTTACCGTGATAATTTAAGGGGTTAGGAGGCGATTCTTAGGTCACCCGTGTCGTTATAATATAATAGTAATTGGTCAATTATTATTATTATACAACTTACTAATATCGAGCCTAGAAGGTCACCTTGTCTGATGACGTTGAGTTATATTTCATGTATGTAATTAAAGAAGCTGAATTGAAATGTATTCTCAATGACAAGGGACTACGACTGTAGAATGTCGATTGAACAAATAGAATCAATTAAATAGTTATTTAATTGGTTTCAAATAATTTTAGTATTTATCGATAACTTGAAGATTATTGATGACTCATTACTATTTAATTAAGCTAATTAAATAGTTCAACTTCATTAACAACTTCATTAGTGTCTTAGCAGACTAATAGAGTTAGCAGTCAACTAATATAGCGGGTTGCTTATCGGAAGGGCTTGTTGTTTTAACTATAGGCTTTATATAAAACTTTTAAGGTTTTGTCATGAATTAATTTTTTAGAAAATCTTTTCATCAAAACCTAAGTAGCCCCGGCATGGCGAAAATTCTCCAGGGAATTTTGGGGTTTTTTGTTTTTGTTCATCATTGTTTCTTGTAAATCGGTTCTTGATTGACCTATACGAAAATGGACCAACTAGAGATATCATATGATTGAAACCTTCATGAGATGAAAGGGAAACCAGCGTGTGGAATTTTGATGAGATTTACTCCCATTGCTTGTAAAGTACTGCATTCGTACTCTATTTATAATTATATTTGTTGAATAATGTATTAAGCAACTTTCAAGATCCACGAAATTGGATTTGTATTTTATCTCATATATCCGTAGTATTTTCCATCGATGGCATCATGAAATTTTGAATTAAAGATCGCTACATTATTTATTTTATGCTTGTTTGTTTTTATCAATTTTTTATTTGATTAATTCTTGTTCATATATTGGTGATAAATATATGATGAGAATAAATCACCATATTCTTGATTATTGTCTGGCATGTATTACAAGTTTATGATGATGTATTATCATATTTATTGCTTTATGGATTTGTTTCTGCAAATTAAAATGGCGGTTAATTAGTTTATTTCAAAATAGTTTGTAAAACATGTTTTGAGGAGTGTAGAAGTTTTTTGTAAAATTACAAACTAATTTTTGTGGAACCCCGGACCTTGCGTAGAAGATCTATTAATTTCATAATTTTGGATTTTTTTAAGTTTCCTCAAAAAATTTTGATATTCTATTTAATTAATAATTAAATATGAAAAATTTATTATTTTAATGAGCGACCTATAGAAGTTTGTTCAAAGAAAATTAAATAGTTTTAATGTGTTGAATTTTATAAATTTTAAAAATTTTAATGCTCGAAAACTATTTCTGAAGCAATTAAATTAATATGGCAAGAGTTAAATATGGAAATATTACCATAAATGTGACCGTGAGATCCGGGCGATTTGAGTACAAAAATAACTGACGAGACTGACAATAGCGCGGCGCCCAGCGTGTTAAGCGATTAGAACATGTAAATAGATCAAACCCCATTATAGCGTGTCTTGCTAATTTTGAAATACTGATTAAATTTATTCTTATTTTGGTTTTCCTAAGGTATGGGACTAGTTATATTAGTTTTATTGATTATTTGTCATTTTAATCCCACCTAATTGATTGTAATTAATTAGTGATGACAATTAATTAATTTCCTTTATATTATATCTTGTTGATTAATTTAAAAGTGATATAATTATGATGACAATTTCACTACTTAATATATTTTAAATATATTTGTGACAAATATTTCTATAATATGTATAATAGTTAATAATTATTGGTAATAATTACTAATTGACTGTATGATAATTTAGTTTATATTAATTAATTTTAATATGTGTAATTTATAGATTAATTAATTTGATAATTACAAACATGCAATTTCCAATGCCATTTAAAAATATTCTTAAGTTCATTTATATGATTTAATAAAGGTAATCTATATTTTTGCAGCATGATTGGAATGGAGGAGTATTATAGATATAGCCCGTTTATTTATTATTTTTCGATTACGCGAACACGTAATGTTGTAAATGACCTTAAGTCTTATTTTCTTGTATTTATTTGTTATTTTACCCTTGACTTACCAAATTTGTCTAAGATGGAATTTAGTATATATAAATATTGTAACAAGTGAAGATATTAGTCATTTCACGGTGGTGGTACTTGATGAATTTCTGGTTGGATCCGGAAGTCTGAATGCAAATTAGGACATGTTAGTATTTGATAAATACTTATGTGAGTTCTAAGGCCATATCATTATATCTCTTGAATGTGCATTACTTTTTATTTTCATGTTATGTTGCTTGATTATGTGCTATTATACGTAGGTAAATGAAAACAGCAATAATAATAATCTCTACTGATTACAAAATTTGATGAAGTATCAAGCCAATTTTAAAGTTGTGCAATCAATTTATCAATTAGGCGCACCGTGATGGCGGAGTATTCTGATGTTGCATTTGATATGACAATGGATCATGTTGAAGTGATTCCACTAACGTTGTGGAGGCTTTTAGTGATCCAGTAGCAGGTTGGTTTAATCGGTATACTTAACGGTTTCGGAGATATAAATGTTGGGTAGCATCTTGTAGAGATCTTTGAGTGTTCTAAATTGTAGTTTTACATAATTGGTTGACAACTTTACTAATGCCTTAGCGGATTGAAAATGTATGCAGTGTTGCGTTTGAATTTAAGTATAATAGATCTTGATACTAATATATATTTCATTGAGATTTGAAGTATTAGTATTTACTTTACAATTCATTTATGGTATTTTTTAATGATAGTTTTAAGTCACATTTATTTTATTTACTTATTCTTGTAGAATTAATATGACTACCACTTATTGCTACTCTAAGAACTAAACCCATTCGGCACTGAAAAGTCTATTCTATCTTCAATTTTGTGAGTGGTCCTACCGAAACTTGAGAATCATTCTCAAGCAAGAAGGAAGCTGAACACGTCTTTGAAACGATAGAAGACAATACGTAGCT
>JADFUC010001413.1:0-53396 GCA_019722365.1 Lithospermum erythrorhizon
ATCAGTATTACTTCGTTCAGTTACGTATTGCTGTACGAGTTTTTATCGGCGTTCCCTCATATTAGCATAGGTATGATTTCTTTGAGAAGCAAGCATTTCTAATGCTTTTAATCTGTGAAAACTAAAAGCGTCACGGTCGATTCGGCGAAAACAAAAATACATTTTTCTTATCGAGCGGAATCCGTGCAGTTTTTATCGATATTCGCCTAATATTATTAGAATAGAATACACGATTATCTTTGCGAAAATGAAGCAATTCTAATGCGTTTAATACTGGCAGCAAAAGCTTGAGGTCGCAGTCAGGTCGTGAAAATAAAAACATCACGGTCGATTAGGGGACAACAAAAAATGCATTTTTTTCTCGAATGGAATCCGTCTGAGTTTTTTATCGATGTCTAATATTAGCATAGGTATGATTTTCTTTGAGAAAACAATTCTAATGCTTTAATCTGGCGAAAACTAAAAGCGTCACGGTCGATTAAACAACAAAAATGAATTTTTCTTATCCGAACTGAATCCGTACGAGTTTTTTTATCGATGTTCCCGTAATATTAGCATAGTTACGATTTTCTTTGAGAAAAGCAAGAATTTTAATGCTTTTAATACGAAGAAAAAAGCGGTCACGGTCGATTCGGCGTGACAAAAAGCGTCACGGTCTAATTCGGCGACAACAAAAATTCATTTTTATTATCGCGGGCGGAATCCGTACGAGTTTTTCTTCGATGTTCCCCTAATATTTGCATAGGTATGATTTTCTTTGAGAAAATCAAGCAATTCTAATGCTTTTAATACGCGAAAGCAAAACAGGTCACGGTCCGATTCGGCGACAACAAAAAACGTCAAGGTCCGATTCGGCGACAACAAAATGAATTTTCTTATCGAGCGGTATCCGTGCGAGTTTTTTATCGATGTTCCCTAATATTAGCATAGGAATGCGATTTTCTTTGAGAAAATCGAGGAATTTTAATGCTTTTAATAAGCGAGAAAGAAAAAGCAGTGTGGTCAGGTCAATGACAACAAAAAACGTCTGATGGAGTTCACTGACAACAAAAAATGCATTTTTAATATGCAGATTTGAATCCGTCTGAGAGTTTTTTATCGGCGTTCCCCTCATGTGCTTATAGGTATGATTCTAGAGATCCTCCAAAGTTTCCGGGGGTTCGCCGATGCACAGGCTATTGAGTTCATTCGGGACATGAAGTCCATCTTTGAGCCGATGGGTATTGTGGCGAGATAGAGTGAAGTTGCTACTTATAGACTTGAGTGCAGAGTGGTAGAGTGGGAGAACTGAGTGCGTCTTTGGCTGCCGAGGTCGTATTTCTGGGAGGCGATTTGTTGAGCTCTTCGGAGAACTTATTCATTAGAGACCAGCGTGGAGGCTTTGGAGAGAAAGGATTTATTTGGCCTTGAGGAGTTCGAGGTACATAGAGATGCAGCTTGATTCGGTGATATGTGCCGACTCTTTCACATTTATCCGGTAGAAGAGGATCCCAGCTAGATTGGGGATGGAGTTGGCGTGGGAGTGCGTCGCTAGATCTCGTTGATGATTTTTACCGGTTCCATGAGGAATGCGGCCACGAGATGGAAATGGGAGTTAGCGAGGAAGCGGTAGTGGATCGAGGAGGAGTCGACTGAGACTTTCGGTTCCGGTAGGCCTCACAGCTCCCCAAGTTCGAGAGGGCGGCAATTTAGCGAGTCGTCACAGGCGGGGAAATAACCCCGGTGCTCGACAGTTCGCAAGTTATTCCACCGCTCACTTTTTGCCGGTGGATGCACTGCCGAATCAGCGGGTTCAGTGAGTGCTTTTGGGGGGAGTTCGAGAGAGGTATCGGGCGTACGGCTCCTTTTGCACGGTGGATGCTGCGAGATCGGCGGAGGTTCAGTGGTCTTTTGGGGGATTCGGAGAGGTATCGGTACATTGCCGTTACGGCTAGATTGGGCCTGAGCGAGCGGGATTGCGGGAGAGGTGATCGCGTATTGTCGATGCAGCCCGGCCGGAGCTGTCGGGATTGCCACAAGCTTTCGAGAGAGAAAGGTGCTAGTACTTGACGCTTGATTCCAGCTTTGCAGGCGATTATCAGAGGATCGTGGTGGGTGAGGATGCGAGCTAGAGGACCTCGAGGAGGAATGCTAGTGGGTAGCGGCCAGTAGAGCAGTCGAGGCCAAATTAAATGCCGTTACTCGTCGAGGCCTGAATACCCCCGAGTGGTGATAGGCGCGTATTCTGTGTGATATTGAGGTTAAAGTGTTGTTTGATTACGGGGATCTGGCGTTCTTTGTTTGTTTTATTTGCCTTATCTTTATGTTGTGTGCCCTTATCCCACTTGAGATTATGACACCGGTAGGGAGGTCGGTTGTGGTTAGACATGTATATAGGGACTGTCCTTTGAGTGTATGTGGTCAGTTGTTATCTGTCGATTTACTTCCATTTGAGCTTTTTGATTTCGATCTTATCTTGGGGATGGATTGGTTGGGGAAACATCGTACCGTAAGTGATTTCCATCGGAAGAGTGCTTTCGTGGGTTCGGGGAGACCCGGATATCCGATTCGTGGGGAGACAGAAGGTTACGCCGAGTTTTGTATCAGCAGGTTGAGCTAGGAGGTTGATCTTGGGGAAAGGGTGTGTTGAGCTGCAGGGGTATGTGATTGATTTGTGAATAAGAGGCAGTTAAGAGGATGTATGCGGGTTGTTGAGAGTTGGGGATGTCTTTCACGAGGACTTCTTGGGATTACCATGAGGAGAAATCAATTTGCTATCGGATATTCTGAATGCGGCACCAATTTCTATTCCGCCGTGCCGGATGGCTGACAGTTAGGAATTGAGACTGATTACAAGAGTTGTTGGAGAAAGGATTCTATCGGACCGAGGTGTATGCAAAGGTGGGGGTGCACAGTTACATTTGTGAAAAGAAGGATGGTTCGATGAGGTTGTACATTGACTAGACGGTTGAATAAAGTGACCGTGAGAACCGATGCCACGCGAATTGTGATTTGTTTGATCGGTGAAGGATGCGAGGTGTTACCGAGGTGATTTGCGGTCTAGTTATCGAGTTGAGGATCCAAAGGGATGATATTCCGAAATTAGCTTTCGATCTCGGCATTGAGTTTATGGTGATGCCATTGGGTATGAATGCACCGGCGGCCTTTGGATTTGATAGACGGGTATTTAGGAATTATGCAGATGAGTTTGTGGTGGTATTCATTGATGATATTACGATATATTCGAGAGGGGAGAAGGAGGCGTAGAGAGGCATTTGAATGGTGTAAGAGGACTTTGAAGACGACACCAGGGTTGTATGCGAGTTTTCCAAATGTGAGTTCGATTAGCGAGGTGCAATTCTGGGTCGTATTATTTACGGCGGTGTCGTGTTGATCCGTAGAAGGTAGAGGCGTGAACAATTGGGAGGCGTCGAGGTGTGAGCGAGGTGAGGAGTTTCTTGGGGTTGGTAGTTCTTCTGGGGATTCATAAGGACTTCTCTTTGATCCTTGACATACATTGACCGAAATTTGACTAGAAAGGGTTCCACTTTATTTGGGATGATGATTGTGAGGGCGCTTGAGGAATGTTAAAGGAAAGTTGGCCCTACTTGCTCTACTTGTTAGCATTACCGTGCAGTTACAGGGGGCTATGATTTATAGCGATGCTTGGCGCGAGGATTGGGGTGTGTTCGATGCGAGAATGGGAGGTGATTGCCTATGCTTCCCGACAATTGAAAAATCATGAAAAGAACTATCCGACCCATGATCTTGAGCTAGCGGCGATAGTCTTTGCGTTGAAATTGTGGAAACTATTTATGCAGCATAGATTTAAATGCTAGATTTTGCGATCGCCCAAGAGTTTGAAATATCTTACGGCAGAAGATTTAAATTTGAGGCGAGAGGAGGTGGATGGAGTTAAGTAAGTTGATTATGACTTATTTATTGAGTACCGCCCGGGAAAATGATGTAGTAGGCGATGCGGCCCGAGTAGAAAGAAATCAGATCCGAGATAGAAGTAAACGGTGAGAGTCGATTTTGATGTCGGTGGCGATGGAGAGATTTTGCCCGTATGAGAGTTCGGTAGTGGTTGTGGATCGAATCTTAGAGTTGCATCCAGTGAGATGAGGCGGAGGTTATCGGTAGGGGCGTGAGAAATGAGGTCGGAATCGGTTGTGGTTGGCGAGGTGGAGCCTTGAGGATGGATGGCGGTGTATGCTGTATTCGGATTTGAGGAGGGAGATTCTTGATGGGGCTCGTAATGCTTACTATAGTGTGCGCCCGAATTGCTGCAGATGTACCCGAGTTTGAGTTGACTTATTGGTGGCCGGGAATGAAGAGAGATCCCACGAGTTAGGTAGCCAGAAGTGTTTGGTTTGTCGGCCGGTGAAGGCGAGCAGGCATCGCAGGGGTTAGTTGCGGACTCTTACATTCACAGTGGACATGGGAGAATATTACCATCGGCCCCGTTTTTGGGCTTCTAGGGCGTTGAGGCGACATGATGGGATCTGGAAGGTGTGGATAGGCTATCGAAAGTCGGCTCGTTTCACACTATTAGACTACAGATGGGCTGAGAAGCTAGCGAGGATACATGTGGATTAGATTGTGAGGTTGCGGGGTTCGGTGTCGTCGTTTGGCCGCTGACGGGAGATTCAACCCCGAGGTTACGGAGGTTTCGGGAGAGCCTTGGGGACTAGGTAGAGTTAGGTACATCTTTTTCATCCAGGGCAGGATGGGCAATCGAGAGACGATCACGGACGTTGGAGGATATGCTCAGGTGCTTGTGTTATGAATTTGTATCAGGGAATTGGGACGATGAGTTGCCCGAGATAGAGTTCGGCAACCAGCTTCCGTACTAGCATTGACATGGCACCTTTTGAGGCGTTGTATGGGCGGAGGTGTCGCTCGGTTGTTGGAATGAGGTAGGAGAGGAAGGTTCACGGTTCGAGTTGGTCGAAATTCGGTGGAAGCGGATCGGGTTGATTCGGCGGCATCGAGGGCCAGTTCGAGATAGGCGAAAAAATATGCCGATCATCGTAGAGTAGACTTATGTCGTTTGAGTCAGCTGACATTGTGTTCCTAAGGGTATCCCGTGGAAGAGGTGTGATGCGATTTAGGAGGAAAGGAAGTTGAGTCCTCGATATATTGGACCGTTTGAGATCATGGGAGAGTTAGTTTCCATGTATCGGTTAGCGTTGCCTCCGTTTAAGATAGGATTCATAATGTATTCATGTATCCTATTTGAGGAAGTATATACTGACGTCGCGTATTCAAACTCGGTGGAGCTTGAAGGGAGGACTTCAGCGTTTAGGAAAGACCGGTGGAAATTCTAGACCCGAGCGAGGTTTGAGGAGTAAGGTAGTGGCCTTAGTGAAAGTTCTGTGGAGGAATCAGCGGGTAGAGGAGGCGACTTGGGAACGTGAGGATGAGCTTTTCGAGTAGATGTGAGTTAGTATTGCTTTTATTTTTATGTTGTTTGATTTCGTGTTACAATATATGTTCTTTCTTGGTTGTTGGGTTGTTAAATTTCGAGGTCGAAATTTTATTAGGAGGGTAGATTGTAATAACCCGTTCCGGTTAATTTCGATAATAATATTAATTCGTATAATTTATTTGAGCCGAATTACATTTATGATTTAGTAGTAATGTAGGGATAATTAGAAATAAGTTATCGTTAAGATGGTTGTGCTTTCGATTAAGTTTAGTAGGAACAAACTTATCATGTGTGATTCTCTCTAAACTTCTGAGGGCTGAAAGCTTTATTTTCATCCACGACAAACAAACAACAAAGGCAATCTTCTCGCTGTACTTGTGGACTTTCGAGGCGAGACCCTTTCCGACCCCAAAACAAGAAAATTTTTCCTCCGTTTAAATCACTTCGTTGATTGTTAAGATCCTGGATTGGTTACCAAAGAAACTTTCCATCATCTTTTCCTACAATTTGAGGTATGAAGTTGGAGTTCAAGTTGATTTTAATATTTGAAGCTTTTCTTGACTTTTGGCATAAATTGAATTTAATTAGCAACAAGTTTGTTAAGGGTAGTATGATGAATATAAGTGAATTAATTCATGATTTAAGATGTTGTTTGAGGTTTAAGGTGATAGGTTGACTTTTTTCTAGGTTAGTTGAATTTTTATGTTTAACTTTTTTATAATACTTTAAATGTGTAGGGGTTAATTTGGGACCTTATTGTAGTTGTTGTAAGATTAGAATATTGATTTATAATCGATTAAGCGATTTAGGTTGAAAGTGTGATTAGTAGTTGAGTAGCAATTGAGATTTTGGAGTATAGGTTGTCATTTATGGACTTGAGGGTTAAAATAAGATGACTTATAAGTTGATTTGAAATGTTAGCGATAAGATTGGAAATTTTAGGGGAGGCGATTGGGTTGTGTCCGACGGGGTTGTTATTTCGTTGTCTTATTCGTCGTTTTAGACCGTTCTTGATCGTTCCACTTAGAGTGGTAATATATCTTCACAAACCTTGAAGTATAGTAGTAGGTTTTGATTGTACTTTCGGGTGTTTTTGTTAAGGAAAAGATTTCTTGTGGGAAGGTCTGGAGTTACCACGATTGTGATTTCGCGAGGATTTGGTATTGAGGTGAGTACTTATCACTTGGGTCTTTACGTTACGTGCCACTTTAAATTGTGAAACATGTCATTGTGGTATGATTGTGAGAATAGTATACATGTCATTGTTGTATGATTATGTGTGATTCGTTTGTGTAAGCCCAGTGATATGATTATGTGATTGTATTTACGTGGCGTTGAAGATTTGTTGAGGTAAGTAATGAAGCAGAACCCTCGACTTACATTTGTGTGTTATGTGGCCTTGTCGGCATTCCCGAGTTCAAGTGGCCTTGTCGGCACCACGTATTTTTATTGGCACTTTGCCGGCGGTTGATTGATTTTTGATTGTGGGCGTCTTAGCTATGTGCTTTGATATTGTTTGGGAATAGAGTAGTTAGTTGTTGGGAGGTGTTGGTTGGGAGGTGTTGGTTGGAGTTATGCGTAACTTTGAGGTGACTTGAGTATTAGGATATGACCCTATAGTTAGGATGATTAGGGGGTTAGATGACTTTCACTTTCACTGCGGGATATGTGGCGCTATTGGCCTTATCTTCGGTATAAGTGCTGGTTTGGCCTTATGCCCGGTATAAGTGCGGTTTGGCCTTATACTTGAGGATAAGGCGGGGTGATTATCTATGGCGTCTTTTTGCTATGTGCATTGTTGGTGTTGGCATACTACGATTTATAAGGCGGTGTTTAATAGCTATTGGTCCGTTCTGAGGTAGGCGGATTGAGCGTATCATGGCGTTAGAGTTGTATAGTTGCGGAGATATGAGAGATAGATGGTTTGATGACTAGAGTTATAGTCGTTGTTGAGTCTACGTGATTTTAATGCAGGTGATTGTGTGTGCACTTATAGAGACTTTTGTATTATATCTTGACATGTTATATACGAGACATATTGGAATTTGTAGTATGGACTTATTAGGTAGTCACAGGTATATACATATTTATTCATGTTATTCTTATATCTATTAGTATCTCGTTCGTATGGAGCAAGTTTACTTTGCAATGTTAAGTTTTCAGTAAGCAAACTACCTTTATTAGCGTTAGGCGTTTAAATTTGTGCCGAGGTTGTGGTGACGATTAAGTCGGGAGAATTTGTTTGAGGGGTTTATATTCAGAAGTGGCTAGGTGGCGTCAGATTGTGAGAATCCCTCTTGATCACGTTTTGTTGTCTTGTCAATGGATTTCTTGATTGTTATTTCATTTTTCGAGACTTGCTTGTCGGCAATTATTTTGTATTCGAGGATACCGGTATTTACTCTCGTTTAAGCCTTGCAGGCATTCTTGTCTTTGAATATATTATATATATATGGAGTTGGTTGGTTGAATATCATGCGATGGATTGCTAAATTTTAAAACTCTTTTTAGAATTTTAATTGTAAATGGAATTTTGGATAAAAGCTGGCGTAGTTCTTTTTAAAGCCAAAATTAGATAAAATCGGTATGGTGACTCTGAGGTGTTCGAGGATTATAATGATTCGCTTTCAGGCGGTAAACTTAGAGGCGGATAAATTCATCTTGGCTACTCTAGTGAGTGCTAATCTTTTAATTATATTTTTGATTAAATAATAATTAATTCCGCAGTCATTCATTTTGGAGAAAGCTATACGAATTCGTATTTAAAAATACAAATAAATCGTATCATAAAATCTCGTGACATCAATCAATATATCAAAATATATATTATACATGGATAAATTAATTATCTTAATTATGATGAAAGCGTTGAACTAGTCGTTCCGTCGATTATATCTTTATTGTCTAATTAAATAAAGTTTAATTGCTTATTCGGAATCTAATTGAATTTAAAATTCAACTTCAAATTTTATGTCACCATATAATTATTTAAATTATAAAATACTTTTATACTATTTATCTAATTTAATATTTTGAATTTTAATTAAATCTAATTTAATTAATTAATTATTTTAGATTTAACAAATTAAAACTAATTCTAATGTAATTAGAAATTAATTCGTTGCAATAAATTAAAATGAGTAAATTAATCTCGAAGAAATTAATTTCAAATCGATTTAATCGATGTCCAAACATCTTAATGAGCCGAAAATCAATGAGAGCGATGTCATGGCCGGGCAAAACATTCGATAAAGGTTCGAACCACAAGTTCAAAAACCCTAGGATTCGAAAACAGTCTTGCCGGGTGGTGGTGGACGTGTGTCGTCGCAATTCCACCTCCGAGGGAGTGATAGTGGTAGTCAATTCTGTAGCTTTTTTCCAGCAATTGAATATTTTCAAATTTAACATTTAATTAGATAAATTATTCTAGTATTAGAATATTATTTTGAAGCGATTACCTTTATTAATCATATTTAATGACATTCGTAAGCGAAGTTAAAGATTAACGAGGAAGCAACATATAGTATATAATCAAATTATAAATTCATGTATCACATTAATTACGCCATCTGATACAATAACTGAGCTCTAGGCGATATTGGTGTTTTATCGTATAAATAATATTATAATATCTTATGGATACGAATCGCCAATCCTTACCAGTTGTATAAACAATAATTAAAAAGAGACAAAAATATATGCCGTTCTTCGGGAATAAATAAATTGCGGCATAAATAATTTGATAAACATGCGGCATCCAAAAATAGAATATATACAGAATTGTCAGCATGGCAGTGAACAAGTTCCTCGGGAGTTTTACTAGAAATCTTTAAAAATATTAAAAAGGCATAATTGAGGTTGAATGAGAGAAAAATCTAAAGGGACTTTCCACCTCTTGAGTAGGCTATAATGAGAGAAGAGAGAGAGAGAGTGTTTTGTCTTTCATAAAATTGAATAGAGGGTGTTGGAGCGTTACAGAATAGCTATCCCCGAAGGAGGTGGAAACATTCTAGAAAGCTTAAAGGATAAACCTACCAAAATAGGGAGGAAGGTTACGGAACCTCCTGCAACTCTCGGTCCTTGAGGCACAGAAGGAGTAGAAGGTTCGAGCGTTCTCCATCTCACCGGTTCGCGTGTCGATCGGGTAGGATTCCAATTTTGGGGTCGTGCCGTTATTTCTATCACAGTTACATTTAGCCTCAGTTTATAATCGCGTTATAGCAGTTTCGTTATATGTGCGTGTGACCTCTTGGAAACTCGATTGACCAAAGACATATATTAATAAATATTAAGCAAACATTATAACTTAATATAATGATTATGAGAAGACCATAGTAAGTATAGGGAGCACCGTATGAATCTTGTCGAGTTATAATCACGATTATCACTAGGCTACAGTAATGTATTATCGAGAATGAGACATCATTACGATATTACAAAGCATACTTCATAAGATATGTAAGTAAGGAATTGTGTTTAATGAAGTTAAATCGCGATAGATGAGAGGCCACAATTCATTATACCAAAGAGTTTTCATTCGGCCTTAGATGTGGTAGTTGAGTGATCTAGTAAAAGTTATATTTAGCATGGTTGAGACACAAGAATTGAAATAATTTCACATCTCAAAGGTTGTTCACATACACCTTTAAATAAATTTATTAAATGTCTTCGATTGTGAGGGCAACTTTAAGAGTTATGTTTGACAAACAAACTTTGAAACGTCTCGTATAGATAAATTAGTATTATGACACTGAAGTAGACATAATTTAACATGGGGACTAATATTGAGTTATGTCATTGTGTTCATGACCAGAAGGCAAGAGGTATGTATTTCCATCTACTATAGAATTATAATTTATTATATGTATAGTATCTTCATTATGAAGTATAAAGGATGGAAGTAAATATATGACTTGAATGTATTCAAGTGGCTCTTTAGAAGACACCAATCCAGTATTGGAAACTTTCGGTTATATCAGGGATGTTATTCACGATGAATTATAATAAATGCGATGATCTGAGTAATGACCTGAATCGTCGTACTCGATAGATGACTTGAGGTCATTTAAGTGCATTAGAACTGGAATACATGATTTGATAAAACTTCTCAAATTACCTTACAGTGGTGATTAAATCAAAGCGGTATTGTATTTCCATTAAATAAACAAATAGTCATGAATGAACGTTTAGCCATATATTTGGTTTCGACCATGTTGCACGTATTCATTGATTGACTATGTTCATATCTATTTCAACCTTTTCTCGTTGTTATTCCATATCTTACAACACGTGTGTTTAAGTAAGTGGTCCAAGGAATGTTCCTAAGTAATGATCAGTGATGATGGATACTTGACATTGTAGTTGGAACTCCATATCTTAAACAAGAACAAAAGGGAAAGTGATTATACTAGCAATATCCAAGTTGTATACTTGAGATTGAGTATAATGGAGTTAGAATCTTCATCTTGACATTTGATTGGAATCAAGAAGGGACAAGTGTGAAGATGAACCTTGAGTTCCTTAAAGGTTAGTGGGAGCACAAATGTACAGATAATGTTTAGCACATTGAATACTAAAGGAATCCTCTTACAACCTTGAAAGGTATGATAGTGAATTGATTCTTGTACATTTGGGAGCTCAAATACATATATGTCACATATGCTATATTAGTTACAAGATATATACATAAGCTTACGTGAAATTTGCTTGTGAAGATGTCATGAAGCTTGAGGTGATTAAATTTTATGATAGATTAAATTATATAACAGACAGGTTCTCTTATTGACAAGGCATCTCTCTTTTAGAGGAACATTGCCACAAGTATGGACCTCACATGAATGAGAGTGGTTGGAACCTATTACGTGGTTAAAATAGGATTCATCGTATGTCATGTTAGGATCATGTGTTATATACAACGACTATGACATAGGACGATTCCTGTAATAGGAATTGTGGAGTTTTACTAACGCTATTCGCACGGGTTTGGGAATACGCTTTGTAGTAACTTTAAGCGAATAGAGGTAACTATAGTTAGAGGGAGTAGATCAGTTGTTGGTCTTCACCTGGAACTGAATGTAAGAATAGTGTCATGGTTAGTTGCCCCATATGGAACACTATCAGCCAAGTAATTCAATAATGGGGCTGAGTCTAGTATACTCGGAGAGTAAACTAAAGAAGCTTCAACTCAGTATCACAACTTGACCAGTTAGTTTGCATTACTAGTAATCTTGTTAAAAAATATGCATTTAATAAGATAGATATGTTTTAACACACTTTTCGCTGTGTTGTAAACCTACCTAATGATAACCCTAGAAATGGCTAACTACCATAAAATCTGAGATAATCTCTATGTACCAAAATGAGGTTTGATCCTTGTTACAGTTAACTAGTGGGGTTTGTCACTGAGTGTAAGTGGGTGTTTGAGAAGAAACTGGAATCAGATGGTAATGTCCACATTTTCAAGGCAAGGCTTGTGGCAAAAGGCTTAAACCCCATTTCGCCCATAGCCATGTATGACTACATCAGAATAATCTTAGCTATCGTTGATTCGATGGTTTAAAGACCGAGAAGATGGATGTAAAGACTACTTGTAATTAGTTTTCTAGTTAAGGACGTGATTTTAATCATTGCCTTCTAGCTTTACATGTCTTAAAGGACCTAAGAGTTTTATGCAAACTTATAAGATCCACGTGTAGATTTAAGCGAGCATCTCGGAGCTGATATCTTCTTTTGTGATTGAATCAAGGTTTGATTTCACAGGATCAAGAAGAAGCTGAGCAGGCAAATTCGTGGAAGCTAGTTATTTCTTTTTAGAATAAATTTAAGCAATTTAATTGAACAAGGTCATTCTTGTTTTACAATTTGATTGCTAACTACATTATATGGATATGTAATTCATTCATATAGTCATTTATTGTTTCACGGTTGGAATAATAAATCCTAAGGAAATCTGCAGTTTCTAGAGAGGCAACACATAAAAATTTGATAAAGAGAACTCTTTAAGTCTAGAAGCGTAAGATAGCGAAATTTTCTATATGGTGATGGTTTGGGCGTACCATTTAAGCGACCCGGCATGAGTGTTTGATTGATCAATTTTTCTTGGATCATAGGAGGCATAAGTCTAATCAATCTTATGGCTATCGGTTTGTATAGGCGAGGGCTGGATTAATTTGTTGCAAAATCATAGAAGATATGTATACGTGTCATTATGAATTTTACTTAGAGCTATTTGAAGTTTAATGATTCTTAGACTGCGTATATAACTATTTATGTTATGAGAACTTTGTGCTTGGACTATGTCGAGCGTCTGTAAGCGGGGGATCGCCAAGGCATATGTTAGGTAACATAGTGAGTATATCGGCCAGTTTATTTATTATAAGAGATTTGTCCAACCTTAATATACAAAGGTAGATCGCGGAGGCCTCTCGAAATTCGGAAGGTGCTTGTGAAGTTGTCGGGTTAATCAGTATGATGTGTATTTCATAACACACTTGTTATGGTTAGACTATGACTAGAGATCACGAGACAAAGGAATTGTAAAGTAATTGTCCAAGGGAAAGTGGGAGTGTTGGAAATCAATAGTTATTAGTTTCATTTATTATGCTTGTTGCGTTAATTGTTGTAACAATTCATTTACTAGTTTAGTTAAATGAGATTACATAAATAGAAAAGTTCAACTATAGTAATTGTAATTACTAGTTGGGTTCTCATGATAATACTAAGGGTTATGCCAGATTGCTAGATCTCATGCATAACCGTTATAATAATATTAATGGTCTATTATATTGTTATACGATTGTTATTATTTGAGCCTAGAAGGTCACACACATACAATAATATTGAGTTGTATTTCATGTATGGAATAAAACTACAGTTGCTAAAATTGAAAAGTTGGTTATAATCAACGAGATTCCTAATTGGGATATTCCGCTGTTGTGTGAAAATATTGTGGATGAGCGTGAATTAATTAACTTGTTAGTTCTATTAATTAGTTAAAGAGCTTCGTTTAATTGACTTGATAAAGATTAATTAAGCGGCGAGGCGATTCAATAATATGAAGCGGACTAAATTAACTAGCAGGATAGAAGGCTAGGTTAGTATAATATTGGCTATATATATAAGGGTTTTGTGAAGTTTATTTCATGATGAAACAAAATCATAAACCCTAGACCTAGAGTGTAGGGTGGCGCCCTCGCCACATGGGAAATACGCGCGTTCAAGTAAAGTGAAAGTTCTTGCTTTGATTTTATCATCCAATTTTATAGTGAACACGGTGTAAGTTGACCTAGCATTTGAATAGCTGAAACAATACTCTTGGAGTGCTTGAAGATGCGGATTGTTGTTCGGGCTTCAAAAGGTTGTTTGAGACTTCCGCTCGCGTCCTTGTAAGTGTTAGATATATTTATATCTGAAATATATAATTTGAAGCGATCATGTTTATATGTTTATTTGGTTTTGTTCAAGTTATTCATATAATTTTTCTTCGGTGGCATCATGAGTCTACTTTTAAGTTTATATATTTTGATCTAGATTTGTCAACCATGCATTGTTTAATCGTTCATTAATAACCGGATTAATTTTATGTGATAAAATTTGTATAAATTCGGCTATGGTAATTAGAATGAATATTTTTCTATTTGCTTCTGTTACTTTATAATATATGAATCGTATATGTGAATTAACATAATTGATTTCATGTTTATGTATTAAAAGAGATTTTTTTTATGTGTTTTGTAAAGAAATAAAATCAAAGTATTTAATTGTGTGTATTAAACATTTAATTTGACAAAACCGATTTTTGTACAAACTCTATATAAAATTAGGATTCTTCACAAATGTGTCAAGAATTTTTTGAATTTGTTAAGTCCATCAAAACCATTTTGAAAGTTAATTGTTTTAGATTTTAAAACTTGAATAAAACCAAATCTGGAAAATATTTTTGGAAAAATCATTGTCTCAACAATCTATTTTGATTAAAAGAATATAAATCTAAAATTTCAAGTGATTTGGTCTAGTTTAAGTCATTCAAATCAATTTTGGAAAATAGATTGAATTAAACTGAAAATCTGGAAAAAACTGGCTAAAAATTTTGGCGGTATTTAAGCACTCTGAACGATATTCACAGTCCAGTCAACAAAACTCCTTACCATAACTGTAGATTTGAAGAAAAGGCCCGGAGCCGAGTTACTCAGAAGGCAGCATTAGGTTAGCCGGGCTTGTTCCTCGCAGGATTACCGAAACTCACTAAGGTTAGCCTAATGATCTTGACTTTCGAGCTTTTGATGGCGTGTAAATCCACATAGATCTTCATGTTCCAGCCAATTTGTGTGGAGAACACCTTATTGACCATATGTTGATATTTGGCTCTACGATTAACTGACCCGAAAACGTCACCTTCCCGGCTTGATAAATGGCATACTAGAGTGGCGAATGTCATCTTCTCCATGTCCTCCTCGGATATGAATATCTCGTGGTATCCCCGGAAGGCATCTAAAAAGTCCACCACTTTGAAGCGTGCAGTAGAGTCCACCAGCCGATCGATGTTGGGCAGTGGGTAGCAATCCTTCAGACATTGTAAGCTCCTTCCGACATATCCATGTATGTGCCTGTCACGGCAGTAGGCCATAAAACATCCTCACAGCCTTCTTACAGGCGCCTGAATCTCCACCGTCCATGCTCTGTTTGGGAACTTTATCTCGAGATGAATCAAAGGGGCCATGGCCTCAGGCTATGACGGTAGGGTAGGACGATGATGCCGAGCTCCTTCCAGCGTATCACGATGGTGAACTCCTTGTCTTTGTATTTATTGTGGATGCTTTTCATGGTAACCGTGATATAGTTCACCCATTGGATCACTTTGAAATCACGTATAAACCCAGCATAGGCGTAGCGGCATGCTAGATCTGCGCCCGACTAATTCCCAAACTTTATGTAGGCATCTAAATAAGTGTCGATGGAATGCAATTCGCAAACATTCGCTACACCGAAGTTCGCTTGTCAGCGGTGTGATACATTAGGGATCCTCGTGAGGATGCTGTCCTCAAAATCCCTTCTTGGAGAAAGACAGTGCAAGGAACTAAGGAATGCGCCCTTGGCATTCTGACATAGATATCCACTTTTAGCATCGCCGTCTAGCGGCTCCCAGTCGCCACAAGATTTCCCGGATATGGCGTTAACCGCGTCAATCTTGTGAGGACCATCTTGGTTATACTCGCCGGTTAAAAGCGCTCGTTCGCTCTGTGTCTTCTTGTGGACATACTCATGTTTGCCCCACTTTGTATGAGCTTTTGATATCTATCTTGAGATGTCTATGATGCATCGCTATCGTGGCCAGAGTAGTCACTTAAGCGATCTTGGCGTTACGTCTTCGTATTCTTCTTTATCTTGTAGTGCGCCGGAGAATGAGCGGCATCACCTTGTCCTCGATCTTGGAAAGATATTTCAAGGCTTTGAGGTCAAATATTAGAGCCTTTTCCCCACTTTGACTCCTTCTTTTTGTTCATCGATGGCAGAAGCGTTGTTTCGAGAGGGAGGTCCATACTAGGTAACCACATCGGGCTTTTCGAATCTTGTACAAGGCGCTCCTCCTCTTCGGGTCGGAACTCCTCCGCCGAACCTCCTCCTTGAGCCGTTTTCCTAAATCCATTCTGACTCTTTCTCCGCTCATACATTCGGATGTATTTGTAGCCGATGCATTAACCTCCTCCAAGCTCGAAGGTCTCTTTTTTAGATGGGACTCCTTGAACTTGGTCATCCTCAGTCCCTCAATGAAGGATATGAGCGTTATCTTTTGATGATCGGCCCAAGACGAGTTGAACTCGTGCAGGAGGCGGTCACGGAAGGAGGAAATCGCGTCGTTACTATAACGATGGTCATGAGAGAGAGTTAAATCCTTGTTCTGTTGGACCCTTCCCATGTAGGTTCTTGTAAACCGCCGTTTGACCTCTTCGAAGGAAGTTATGCATCCGTCAGAGCTGGTTGAACCATTTTAGTGCGGGTCTGAGGTTGGAGGGATCTTGGAGCGACATACAGGATTGAAATTCAGTATGTGTTCTCGGGTCAAATGCGTTCACATGAGCTTGGTGAAGGAGGAGAGCTTCATTGCCCCACCCGAAGGCGTAGTTGCGCTCACGATGTCGGAAGAAGGCGGTAAACCGGCCGGTTCCGTGATAGTTAGCGCCGTGTTTAATACAACAACTCTTTCGATGGGGGCGTCTGTTGCTTACTGATTAACAAATGCATGGTTCACTAGGAGCCTCGTGTTGACTCACATTGACTAGTCGAGGGCTCGTTGTTGGAGCTAGCGGGGGTATGCGTGGAGTTTCCTCCGTGTCCTCAGAAATTATGACATGGCTGAGGTCTCACAAAATTGGGAGCCGTTCCTTCAGTTTTCCATAGCAGCCTTAGCGATTTGCTCAGTGAGTCCTTGTCGGCCATTACCCGTCTCCGGGGGGTGTGAACTCCCTCGCCAACGGCATTCTTACGGACGGATGTTTATGGGTCCACTGAACATTTAATTGAGACCTCACTCGGTTGTAGAGCAGCGGATTGTTCGGGAGTTCGGTATTATTCTCGTGAGGGTTACCGTTATCTCCGTTTGGAGTCATTTTCTTGGAAAAGAGGATGAATTCTTTCTAAATGCAAGTCTCATTTGTGGTATATCAATGATGACCTAATTTGGTTTAGTAGTGGATCGGATGACAAGTCTTCGAGTTGATATGATATGCCAGTCCACGAAATGGAAAAGCACATAAAGCGAGCTTACCGGTTGCCGTGCAAAACACTCGGCGATCGAGTTAGTAAGAAAGTGAGCTTTGCTTGATTTTCTTGAGTTCTTATTTTATAATGGTTTGGAAGGTTGCAGCTTTGATCGAGTCTTGAGAAGGCTCCATTGTGCTCGCGTGATAAAGCTTGCGGATGGAGTGCTTGAATTAGAATTAAATTTATAATTGTGATGCTCTCCGTAATTCCCTCCTTAATTGAGCTCTTGCTTTTATCCAGGCAGTGCTCACTTGAACCCGGTGGCAGGCTGAGCCCTTTCAATTAAGACCATCTTTGTGATCCAGGTCCATTTATTCGATGGTCTTTGGTGATGCGACCCGGCTATGAGCGAGTCGATTCCACTGGATTGAGTGTTGAGCCACCCATTACACATGGAATTATCAAAAAAATTACTAGATTCCTACCTTTCCCTTTTTATCTCCGAAACAAAAGCAATACTCATACTACTATGGGATAGACACTCAATAACTCGACTACTCACGAATTTAATTTGAAGCAAGAGCACGGATTTGTACCCATCGAATTTGTTTCACTTTTTTTCTTTCTGATTTTTCATGGGCCAACAATAAATTTTGAGTTTTGAAAAGAGAGTGAGCAAAACATTTTATGTGATTTGGCAATGAGTCATGAGTGTTGGTGGGTTTTCGACAGGAGAAGCAATTTGAGAACAAACCTAACACATTTTCTCGATCCGTTATTAAAGAACAAAGGCATCGAGATGCACTAATTGGATATAAATTTGTTTGTAGAGATTTATATATAAATATATATGTCAAACATACATTGAATGATTTTGTTTAATTTATATATAATTTTGAATTCGATAGTTTCATTTGTATGCATTGTTTTCTGTTTCGTATCCGGACTACCAAAATATATTGGAATCTATCCTTGGAGGTTAGGGAAGGAAGGTAAACATATTAGGTGTTAGTTTTAGAAAGTCTCCAAGAGGATGGATGTAGGGGTACAATAGACATTTAATTAGTTTTTGAAAATTGCTCTGTCATTATCGTCAACCATTTTTTAATTAAAAAAAATTGTATTCTTAAACATTCATTCTTAAACAATGCATATATATATGTTCTTTCTATGGTAAGAATTGACTTCAATCAATTATCCATGTTTATATTTCGAATGTAGGTATGTAAAAACTATTTTATGGGTTTGTTATAATTGTTCATTTTTTGGATTATTTTGATGATATTGTTCATACTTTTAGAATTCTCTGTTAGTTATTCAAGTTTTTATTGGGTTTCTATATGGATTTGTTGAGAAATTGTGAATTTTTTATCAAGTTGAATATGCGTGCTTCGGTTGTGTATTTTTCTGTGATTTTTTGATGATGTTCTTTTGTTAAAACAAAAATTTATGTTATGGATTTTTTTATGAGTAGGTAGCAAATATCGTAATACCTCATATACACCGTTATACGTCAGTATGTAATTATACATCTTTGAGGGGCGATTGATATTTAGCGGGTACCTAGTGTTTATTCTGAGTCAGTTCGATCCGAGATATCAACCTCCCCGGGCCAATATATATGGTTCTACCCGGACCGGATCGGAAAGTCTACCGGACAATTTTTTTTAACCAAAACCGGTTCGATAAGCGATCGGAATTGAATCACTGGAATCTCTGGGTTTCGGGCCAGGTGATTCGGATGATCCGAATAAAAAGTCTCAAAAAAAGACCAAATCAAAAAATAATTTAAAAAATCCCAAATCAAAACAGATAAAAACATTGAGGCTTAGATAATCAGATTCATAACAATTGAAGATTCTACCAAAAATCATCACAACCTTCAACACAAATCGAAATCGAGTTTGGCTTTTGGTTTGATGTTGTGATGCTGAAATTGAAATTGAAAAGGGCAAGAAAGCCTTCAACCCGTATCAATTTGGATTCTTCGTCGAGAATCGAAGACAAACAAAAACCTTAAGCCTGAAATCTTGATTCTTTTTGTGTAGATCATCATTTCATCATAGCCCCTTCCGTATGGAAAAATCGAAGGAGGGGAGGGAGAAGGGAGTCAGGGAGGAGGGAATCAGGGAGGGAGGCAGATGTGATTAAGGTTAAAAGGGGAGAATCGCTTTTATACCCTTTTGCTCTTAGAATTAATTACCCGATCTTTTCGGTCCAGGTTCGTTTGGTTAGGGCAAATAAAGGGCGCGGACGGACGAATGTCGTCGGTTTTTCGGACCCGAATCTTGGGTGGTTCTCAATTTATTCGGCCTACAACACTAGACCTGCCTAATTAAAAAAGAGGATGGTATTTTCCACACCATTCCCTTGACTTGTCGTAGTTAGAAAAATTTGTCTACCAAATTGTTACATGGCCAACAACTGGAAGTTAGTGGAGTGATAGATAAAGTTAAAGGCTAAACCCAAAATATCCAATTTTTTAGCATAAGTGATATAATTCAGAATGTAATTGATCAAATAATTGCACAAGAGATTATGAGCTTAAGGAATTGACTTAAAATATTGTGATTAAATTTATTTCGTCCGTGAGATCCTACATTTTGACAATTATCATGATCTTGCTGCCCCCATTAGCTGAGGGTATTTTAGACTGTTTTCTAATATGTTTTTAAGTAATAAGAGTAAATTTATTCAATTTTCCTTGGTTGTTTCTTTATTATTGTTATTTTATTTGGAAAGTGACTGAATGCGACCCTTATTCAATTTTTTAATACACCTAGATTAATCGAAACAAATTCACCGAGTACCCTATATTCCCAAACAACATTTGCTTTCGCTTCCTTCATTGTGATGTTTCGTTCTATGAATCAATATTCAAATTCATCAATATCCAAATTCATCAATGAGTTACATTGACTTCAACCTATTTCTTCATATGATATTTCTCTTCTTAATTTGACATATTTAACTATTAATTATATTGATATCTCATAACTCATTAGTGTAATAATCAAGATAATTATATTGCTACCCTATAACCTCGATTGTTATTAGTGTGATAATTATATTGAAACATCAAAACTCACAAATGTTACTATCGTGGTACTTACAATGAAACTCATAACCCACAAGTGTCATTATCGTGTCATGTTCATAAACAAAACCTGATGACCTGGGTTTGGATAGTGGACTGGATGATAATGTTGGAAATATGAGATATCAGATCTCATAGATATGCCCGTTGAATAATTCGATTGTACAACCGATTTACATACATTTAATTCGATTGTACAACTGATTTACTTACATTTAATTATATTCAAATAAGACAAATTCATATATATGTTCGATTGTTCACCATTGACATATTAGGATTCACTCACATTGACATTAGTGGTTATGATGACTTACTAGAATCCGCTCATAATCTATATATTAATATAATGTTCGATTAATTATAAATTAATATATTACTCTTGTCAATCAAGCCTAAGAAGTCACACACGACAACAGGGTCAAACTATAATGCGATTATAACTTCCGGGTTAAAGTTAATTGTAAGGAAATATCGGGGTGAAATTCCACATAGCGGCCGAAAACAATAGGGAATTAGGAGATGGGCTTTTGCTTTTTATATGAACCTAATTTAGGGTTTGGAACTCTATTTAAAGGCCACCAACTTAAGTAATTTATTATGTAATTCACTAATCATCTTTTGAGAAAAGATGAAAAGCGAAAACCTTCTCCTACCCACCCCCTTTTGTTCGAACAACATAGAGGAAGAAAATGTTAATTTTTCTTCCTCCTAAATTCCTTTATACACTTTATTGTTCTAGTAAAACCAAAGGAAGGGTTTGCTCAATCGTTGGTATGGACTTTTCTTAGAGACAACCTATTTTGGTTGTTTGAAGACTTCTCTGATCATATTTCGCTGCAATTACAAGGTGTAAGGTACATAAAATATATCTCATGGAATTATTGTTTTTATAATCTCATATTGTTCCTTGAATTTGGATCTCTATAATATGTGATGTTATTTTAATCAATAAAACCCAACAGTAACCTCAAGAGCTCAGGTTACGAGTTTTATAATTATGTAATTATTTTATATAAATTGTTTATATGTTTAGATAAGATTTTATATGTTTAGAATTGCTATTTGATATTTGTTTAATTTAATAGCTATGAAATATGTGATTAATTGAATAAAACGTAATTAATAGTTAATCCAAAATTTGTGATTTATTTAGTTAAATCAGAAATATTTTACTTGATTTTAGATAATTTCGGATTTTTCTGAATTAGTTTTTGTATCAGCAAAATATTTGAATTGATTGATTATACAATCAAATACGATAATTCAGATTAATTGTTAATCTTTAATTTCTATTTTTTTTTATTTCAATTAGAAATATTTTTCTAGAATTTTGTGAGAATTTTTCGAGCAAAACTTTATACTAGTTTCGATTTTAAATCGATAAAAACTGATCGATCTATCGAAAAGAATTTTGTGTAATGACACGTGTCACCTAGTTGACTCGGTCAGACTGAATTGACTCACTACCGAGTTGACTCAGTTAACTCGGGTTGACCCGTGTTGACAGCCCGACCCGATCCGCCAAACCAATCCGACCCACTGACCCGACCCGACCCGCGTTTGACTTTTGTTGGCTTGGTCCAACATTAGTTAATTGGGATGACCCAATTATCTTGGTTCATGGGCCGACTGACCAGTCACCCTACTGGGCCTTTCGGCTAGTTGGTTAATGTGGGTTATAGCTCATGTTTGGCTTGGGCTTAATTATTTTAATAGTTTCTTAAGTTCAATTACAAGTTGGTTTTGAATCAAAATTTAATAATTGACTTAATTAATTATTTTGATAAATTTTATAATCCTAAAATTGATATTATTTATAATAATAAATTCAAGTGTCAACTAAATTTTTATTTTGAATAAATATTCTAATTAAATTATTCCTAAATGAGCTAAAATATGTTGTGACTTTATTTTATGCTCGATTTTACTCAAATTGATATTTTGATATCAACTAAAATTGTTTTGACTCCATTTAAGTTAAAAATTATTTCAATCAATTAAAATTAACGATTTCAATTGTTCCAATTTGATTGGAGGAAGTTTTAATTAGCATTTTAAATCTAGTTAAGGCTTGGACAATTATTTAACTACATTAAATAATTCTAATTTGATTAGAGCTAGCTTAATTGATATTTTTGAGTACGATTAAATTAAGAATTAATTTAATTTAATTTCCAATATTGATTAGGAATTGCAATTAAAATTAATAATACAAATTGATTCTTTTAATTAGAGACTTTGAGTTATTTGATAATTAAAGTTTCAAAGTAACATATTATCTTGAATTTAATGGTGTAAAATTAATAAATAGTATTTAACGAAAGTACTAATTGTTTAATATTAAATGTTAATACACTTAAAATATGGTCTAAGTAATATAGATTTGAATCTAATTCAAATAAATGTTTTACACCAAGGCAATTGAATTGTTTATTCATATTGATGTATATTCAATTGCATATATTTTAAATTTGTTTGTACCTGCCTACTAGTGTCATCCATGCCATGTATGTCTAGATTTATTTATTCATGTATGATGTATATTGTTATATATTAATGGATGCTAAGGGACTAGTGTTATGACTTATGTGTATTTTAGAAATACAGTATTGTCTGTGAGCTATTTTACTGACAATAGCTTTTGACGGTTTTGCCTTTTAACTTAGTGATGAACTGAGAATTAATTAGTTATTATTTAATTGTAAATGTAATTAATTAAGAGATGGAGACCCACCATAGGAGCCAGACAGATAATAAAGAATTTAAGAAAATGGACGTAGTTAGACTAGATTAGGTTTTGTATATTCTTTCATAAGTCGTATCTCGAATCCCTATGAGTTATATTTATTCTTATGATTAGTGTGTATGTATTTGCTTGATTGAATATATATTTTTTCATGATCATGAGTGTCACTAAATATAACTAATCCCATCCAAAGTTAAGTAATATTGTCACACCAAAATCTAAAGTTTGTTGAGGGTCACTTGGGCGGGCGGACATGCCAGTACGGCATACGTTTCATTCCTCAGATGCTTTTACCGATGGGATGGTTTGAACGATTCCCAAGTCAAGACTTGGGCTTCAGCTACTCCATTCTGAAATGTTATCAGTATGTATTGGTTACTTAAGTGGGTGCATGATGTTAGACATTGGACCGTGAACAAAAGAGGTCACTAATACAGTCTAGGATGAACTTTTAGTGACACCAAGAGTTATGTTTGACATAGGAACTTGATATACTATGTACATTTTGAGGGATTGTAAGTACAAGTATTTAAGTCTATCATTATGATTAGAATTCGTGAGTTGTAAGGTTTTATATATTTGCATATAGTATTGATAGTACCCTTTTTATCCATATTGTCTAATTATTCACCATAGTGAGCATTTAAATATAAATTGTTACAAATGTATAATCAAGTTAACGAGAAAGTCTTTGTGCCTTACAGCTCCGGCAAACACATTCAAATAATACCTTTTACAGACTTGATCTCATAAGGACAAACTTATGAACTATGTTCAATAATCAAGTTGTGATTGAGATTTTTGAATCTCGAATCAAAGATGATTATGTTAATAATAATAATAATATATTATTTCATATCCGTCATCTCCATATAAGAGATAATTTGTGATTCTTGATCTCGATTGAAAGTTGATGATGTAATAAGAGTAATATATAAGTATATTATCTGTGGCTATCATCTGAGTCTTTTTGAACCGTGATTTTTATTTTTATGAAAATGAAAAATGTGGAGCTTATAGTTGTTTCAACCTTAGCGGCGATGTCTTACCCTTTGTGTAATAGCTCGACAAGTTGTGTGTTGAATAAACAAAAACTAATACTTTGAGATGAGTCAGTTTCCTCCTTTCCAAGCATAGAAGTAAAATGGACTATTATACTTGGAAAATGAAAGTAAGGACTCTTTGAGTCACATCTAAGAAAAATATTATGCAGGCTTAAGCAGTTAGTATTTACACCACTCTTACCCAACTAAGGTTGGTGGACCAATCCGAGAACCGGTCCAGGTCGGCCAGTAAGGCCGATCCGAAAGTGGGCCGGATCTGTGTCCAGTCGGTATTGTTTGTATTTTTCAATTTTAATAGAGTTTAATTCTTTTTTTATATTTTCAAATTATTAATATGTTTTTAAATTAGATTTATTTTCATTTATTGTTTGTATTTTCAATTTTACAATTCATGTAAATATGTTTTTTATTACAAGTTTTTCAATTTATGTAAATATGTTTTGTATTTTCATTATGCTTTTAATTTTGTTCATAATGTTGTAATTCGGTTATTTGGTTTGTTTTTAATATTGGAATTTGGAAATTTTGGAGTATGGAATGTGGAATTGGCCGAATGGTAGATTTTACGGTTATTGTAATTTTCGAGGTTTCAATTTTGGGTGTTCAAATTCGGTTTGGGATCTGAATCTTATCGGATCGAGTTTTGGTCGGGCAGGATGTGCTCCGGATACTATCGGATCGGATGGATTCGGACAGGACGGTTCGGATGGACCGAAACGGACCCGGTTTTCGGTCCGATCCCGATCGGACCCGACCAGGCCGGTCGGTTCGGATCCAGTGAAAAGCGGTCGGCCGGACCCGGACCCGGCACTACTTTTGACTGCTCGATTTGACTTACATATTTTTTTGAAGTATGTACGACAAATAGAGTAGTAGCTATGAAGGAGAAATAAGTGGTTCTAGTTATGAAATCATTTTCAAATTGTAATCACGCTTTGCTTGGAATCTTTCGCCAGCATGAATTGATTCTTGAGCATTGCCAGAAGTACCTTGACATGAGATGACTCAAGCGTTGTGTTATACATTCATGTGTTCTTTTCTACAAGCATGTCTTGATTAAAGGAATGTAATTCAACTTCTCCTCTTCCAAGAACTAGATTGACAGTACTTAGGATATTCATAATATTGTGACCTTAACTGACTTGAATGTCCATCTCGAAGATGGTAGGTCAACTTTTCGCTAGAATTATTGGGAAGGTTACAAATCCTAGTTGATAAATGTATTGTCTTGACAAATACATGTCAACTTAAGATAATGGTTACAAATTGATTAACAATGACATGGAACTGACATGAAACCATCCATCGTTATAAGGTATCGAATTGATTAGCATAAATCATCTAAGGAATGATTTCACAGATGACTCTTTAAAATGATGTGGTGACATGTAGCAAGAGAATGTATTGAACCCGGTTCAAGTACATAAAGCAACTTTCTATTTACACATTTAAGAGATTCCACACTTACACTTTATGAGATTCATAACTAGTGTGGAATGATGAAGACTCTTACACATGATTTTATGAAATTATTTGATATGAAATACAAGGATCATGAACAAGTACACACTATGTTCATACCTATTTCATAATTTTCCTTCTAGTAAGCAAGATATTGAGAATGGATGTTTCCTAAGTAATGATTCCATGTGAATGGATACTTGACATTGCGTTCTATCGTGAGCAGAAATGTTCCTAAAGCTATTAATGATCCTCGAGGATAGATGTGACATTTATGGTGCACTCGTCTTAAAAACAAGATTAAATAAAAACTAGCATACTACTAATATTCCAAGTTATGAACTTGAGATATTTAAAGTTCCAAAAGGTCGAGTGGGAGCTTAGCAATCATTGTATGTATGTGATATATACAAGTTACTAAGAAAATGACATTACCATAATTGAGTTCTTGATGGTATGGTCATAACCGTTACCTTAGTAAGAGAGATTTGCTGTTGCTCGATGCTCTGATATGGATTTAAGTTCGACATAACAATTATATATGACTAAATGTTATGGAGTTTAAAAATGAACAAACCTGAATTTTTGGCGAACTTGACATGTGAGTATCTTATTTCGCCCAGATCTCATATAAGAATGTCATATTAACCACTACTAAAATAATTCCTCGATAGAGTAGTGATTGTTTGAAATATTTTTAAGTAATAGGAAGATAATAGAGTAAATAATGAAGCCCATTTGGGAGTTAGTTGAAGATTAATTATTGATCCTTCTACAATGTTTAATTATCAAACTAGATGAACTGTGTGGTAACTGTGAAATTTATTTCATGAAGTCTACCATAGCTAAATACAACAAAGATTCTACTTGCCGATAGGGCAATATAAGAAGTCGAATCTTAATGATTGCTACTTTAACAGTAAAATAGTTTGACTGTTAAAGATAACATAGTAATATGCAAATAAATGGCTAGTATACAACATATACGTCCATGACTCGAAATTTGAGGAAGAAATCATGGTGTCAGTCATGTTCTGAACATGATAAAAACTTTTGGACGTGTAACGTCATATCTGCCCTGATACTTTTAGTCATTAATATCACTACATCAGGAATATTTTGGTGTATGAATGTAAAGACCATTTTTGAAAAAGATGGTTAAAAGATGATGACCATATCGTCTTGTTTATATGTCTTGATGGACTTAAATGTATGCAAGCTTTGAAGGTCCAGTTACGAACTCAAGCTAAAATCCTTTGGTACATTCTCTCTTGAGTAATTAGAATACATGATTCAATCAATCAGTAAACACGAATGATGCATGATTCGATTGGGAGAAAGTTCATTTATTTTCTTAAAGTAAACCTGTTCGAATATTAGCTTCTTATTCAAATACATGTTTTAGCGTATTATTTGTTATTGAACAATGAATACTATTACTATTATAATAACAAAATGGATTCCATTAGCGATCTAAGTTTCTCTAGAGAGGTCTTCAGATACATGATCTAAACAAAAGATCCTCAATCAAGCCTAGAGAACTATGAGATCGTTAAATATAAGTGTTCAATAGTTGAAATCCAGACATAAGCGACTCTTGTCTGCGATGATTGTATGATCCGTTTCTTGGATCGAGAAGGGAGTATGATTATTAACTCACAATCAATCACGTCTGGCATTATTCGAAATAGTGTTGAATGCAATCTGAGCTTGACATACGAACATAGAATTTATCTGTGTCCTAAGTAGATTCTCATAGAATTTATGTTAAATGCGGCGATTCTTAGACAACGTGGCGAGTATTTTACTTTCACGGGGGTAATGTACTTACTATGTTAAAAGATTACTGCATAGCGGAGAAATATATAACGGCATTGTGTTGAGTATCTTGCAAGGTAGTTGCGAGGAAATAGTTATGCAACTACACATGGGATTACATTACAACCCGGACCAGCCAGTTAGATTTGTAGCGGAGAACTATAACGACATTGTGTTGAGTATAAAGGTAGTTGCGAAATGATTGTACCTATCCGGATCTGACGGTTAGATTTTGGCCTCTTGGATAATTAAAGGAATTTGATTATGATCGTCACCCGGTGTTATCTTTGGAATCACATTAATTCATACAACTAAGAAAGAGCCGGGTGCAGAGAATGGGAAAACAAATCTTACTATGGCTTGATTGTTAGAAATCGAATTCTGAAGAATCGTTCTCGGATGTGTCGGTTAACAAGTAATAGCTTCTAGTAATCGTCAAAGACAAGTAGGAGTGTTGGAAATGGTGAAATAATAAATCATAACTAAATATGTCCGTTGAATAATTGATTGTACAACTTAAGTTTACTTACATTTAATTATATTCAAATAAGATAAGTTTAGATATGTAGTAGATTGAAATGATTGACATGTTAAGTTAACTTCGCATTGACATTAGGGGTTAAGATGGCTTATTAAGGGCTGCTTTCATAATCTATATATTAATAATATAATATTCGGTTAACATAAATTAATATATTACCACCGTCAATCGAAGCATAAAAGGTCACAGACAACGAGGATCCAAACTATAATACGATTATAACTTCCGGGTTGAAGTGTAATTGTAATGAAACGATGAGGTAAAATTTAGTGGAATTTCACCCCGCCGAAAACAATAATAGGGGAATTAGAGTGTGCTGTTACTTTTCTATGGACCTAATTTAGGATTTGGAACTCTGTTTAAAGACACCAACTTAATTAATCCATTATATAATTCCCTTTAATCATCTTTTGAAAGATGAAAACAACCTACTCACTGCCTTTACTTTTGTTCGAACAACATATGGGAAGAAAACCTTAGCTTTTCATCCTCCTAAATGCATTTGTACACTTTATTGTTCTTGTAAAACAAAAGAAAAGGTTTGATCAATCGTTGGTGTGGACTTAACTTAAAGACAATCAATTTTGGTTGTTTGAAGACTTCTGCGTCATGATACACTCTGTTGCAAGATTGGAGTACATAAAATATATCTCATGGAATTATATTTTTATAATCTCATATTGTTCCTGGAATTCCGATCTCTATAATATGTGATGTTATTTTAATCCGTAAAACCCAACAGACAAGTCTTCCTAGTTGTGCTTTGATACATCTCGACACAAATGGAATTATTTGCAAAACAAAGACCGGTTATCCGGTTAAGAAATATAAACTGATCAAATCCCGGTAAGATACTTGAGAGTTTAGTTTCTATAAAGGTAGTTTGAGGAATTAAAGTGAACTTACTTGATTTGATTTCAAGGTTTACCTTTTATAGTTTGTAGAGACCGTTACCTCGGCAGGTCATGGTGCCAACTCTTATCAAATTATTGGTTTCGACTCATTAAGGTGTTGGATAATTATGATCTTCAATGCACCTCATAATTTTATCTTTTAATTGGTCCTTGGATCCGTTGTAGTATAACGGATCGTTCCTAAGCCAATTTGGGCGACTCATCCCTTTCTGTAAGGGAGTTTGCCTGGACCGTGCTTCGTAAAGTCGCCTCCATTTATTCGGTGAGTATTTTCCTTTGGCACGACCCGTTATGGGCCAGGCCCAAATACGCTTTGGATCCATCTGAATAACTCATTGCATGGGATTAGCATAACCCATTAGTATCATAATTGTATTAATACATATAACTCGTCAGTATCATAATTGTTGTAATTATATTGATATCCCAAAATCAGTGACATTGTCGTGGTAATTATATTGAAATATCATAAGTCCACAAATCATATTCGTGTATACATTAAATTGATATTCATAAAATTATAGGTGAGACATGATTTGAGGGAGGAACAAGATTGAATCCTATTTCGTGGTATTTGCTAATTTCGTGTAACTCACTTACCATAATAAGTGTGACATGTATGATTTGATTGCCATGTTGTAATTTATTTCAAGTTTTTTCCCGACTTCCCATAATACATGTACCGTCATTAGTGTGAAGTTACAATTTTTGAATTGGGTTACAAGTTTAATGTTTAACCAATTACTCAATCCGAATTATATCTAATTGAAACAATTACAGTTTTGGCTGGTCATACATGTGTATAAAACAATCAAATTTACTCACCTTGTTGCTTTAAGGGATCATGATCCTCAAAAATACCAGATCGCCATAAGTAACCTCTGCACCAATAGGAGTATACAATCTTACAACGTCTAAGCTGCCTCGGTCGATGGATATGAGATCTACGGTGGTGGCCGAAAGCAAAGATTGTGGGTTTATAGCGACCGTAGTAGTTGTGAGCTGTTGCGATTGAGGGGTTCGTTGTTCCATTGCTTCTCTCTCGCGTCATTTCTCTAAGTTTTGCAAAAGGAGACAAACAGTCACATGTTAAATATACTAAGCAAAATAAGAAAGAATATGAAAAGTCATTTGAACAGAAAACGACTTTTGAAGGAGAAAGGGTTCTTCGATAACCAAATTAGACAACCATTTTGGGACAACATTCTAAAACCCCAAAGAACCCAGAAATTTAAAACCACCAGGACAACATTTTGGGACAACATAATGAAATCCCAAAATCCTAGAAAAAACACACAACTAAAATGGACAAACATTTTATGACATCCTCATAACTGTAAAGAAGAAATTTACATTTTAGGACTCAGCAAAACCACAACCTAAACACGAAATCTTAAAATCCAAAACCTAACACTTCGAGTTCAAATCCGAAAAGGAAGAAATTTACCTTCTTATATGAGTAAAACATGACGAAATCAAGTGAAGCCTGTTGAAGATTTAAGGGAAACTTTAGGAGATTTGAAGTAAAAATCTGAACTTCAGATGATTTGAAGAGGTTTTGGAAATATAATGAAGTTTGAAAAGCAAAGTAAAAGAAATGGGGTAAAAGTCGTACCTTTTATAAACATCCAGCGACTATCGGCGGGGCTCGAATACATAGGTAAGGACACGTGTTGACGCATCGTCCTAGAGGTGGGGTGTTAACTGATCAGTGAATCTGCTGCTTATTCCTTCCTCTCCATCCATTTAATTAGTATTTTAATGCTCATCAACGACTATATATCAAGGAATAAGGGGGTAATGATGTAGCGAACGCTTCTCACGCACAAGCGATTATTTAAACCAGGTGAAATGACTCTTTTTGCCGCTATCTTGTCATGAAGCTATGTAGGTGTTTATAAAGATATAAGCCCAATTAACGGTTGCTTAAAATACAACAACCCGAATTCAACTAGTTGCTTGTATAAAAACAAAGCGAATTCGCTTGTTTATTTAGCAGCATGTAATTAATTTGTTTGTTTGGCATAAGCGAATTATATTTATGTTTGTCACGGATCAAAGCGAATTTTTTATGTATTTGTTTGATACTTGAGCATTAGCAGTAAACATTTGTTTGTACAATCACAGGTAAATAAAAAAAAATTAATTGCATAAGAATGACTTAAATAATTAATTACATAACAAATATTAAATAATTTATTACATAAGAATGAATTAAGTAATAACAAGAATGAATTAAAATATATACATACGAATAAAATAAATAACTAATTACATAAAAATGGAAATAAATAATTAATTACATAAGAATGAATTAAATAATGAATCCATAAGAAGAAATTAAATAATTCCATAATGAATTAATTAAAATAATTCCCATAATAGATTAATTAATGATGAAAATGGCTAAGCAACGTTGCTCGGCGTTAGCGATATCTCTGCCCAGGCGCTTAGGTAGTTAGATGCATTGCCCGGTAATGTGCGTTGAATAAGTTGATTCTTTCTTTTATATTAGATTTCCTAAACCTTGAGGCTGATGCGTCGTCCATTTTCAATAAATTTTAATCGGAGGGATAGGATGATCAGCAGCGATCATGTGTAGCTACAATTAAATTTAACAAATTAGCATACAATATGTAAACAAAGTGATTCTTAATTTGAGAGATATGATCTTACGATTATAAAATGATTCCTCATCAGCGTTTCCCAAACCGAAGTCTTTCTGTTGGTATGCACTTTGATCGAGATAGTGGAAGACAAGTTGTTCTATGGCTGTCCCGATAAATGCCTCAAATACTGATGACATTGTATGTGGTAGCCCACGACATGTCACATTAGTAATGTAAATCCGTTTATCTCTGAGGCGGGCCGAGGTGAGATAGTGCGAGAACAAAGATTAAATTGACATTGGAATGAGCCCCTAAAATCCGCTCGTAAAGATTTGTAATTAGTAAAAGAGGTCGGCAAGAAAGATGCGTTCTAACCGAGGCCATTCATAAATAAATTTCCGTAAATCGCCAATGCCATTGCTCTAAAACTTGTGATTACCATCTCCACGTATTGGTAAAATTTTCAATATAAGGAGCATATCTCTGAGGAATTAATTACATAAATAGGAGCCTTGTAGTAGTAATGGTCGCGATAGAGGCGCTTTCACAATCATGGGAGAGGGGGACATTCGGGTAAGTGATGATTGTGTATTAGGTGTCCCGAGGGGGAATGACGGACTACCCATTATCTTTGGCTTTTTAAATACTCATGTTTTACCACAAGCGAACCCGCTTTAGCGTAGCGCCCTACGCCCTTTTCCTAGGAGATTGTTTGTAACCAATAAATTTCATCACTTTCTCAAAAGCGGATGCCATTCTAACCTTGGCTTTATTTGATTTACTCGGTTTGGCTCTGACCGAGGCGCCAATGGTTGGGATGTTTGGGTTTAGGCGATGTCTGCCCAGTTACATGTAACGATTAAGAACTACCTTGACGGTCGCGGAGGAGGACTTCCATCGTTATCGAGATGCTTGGTCTATTTTTCGCCGCCTCGTCATATACAGCAAACTCTATGTCCAACTTTTGCCCAATGCTGGAGTATGTCACCAAGAGGAATGCTAATCCACCGATGGATGTCTTCATTACATGGGCACCACGGTAGACCATGTGTTAAATCGAATGTAACAACCCCGCTGACTTTGGGAATCGACCCTGCCGTACATTTCTTCCGATTCCCGTTGATTAGATGAAAAGATTTCATTGATATTTTTTAAAGCGAGTTCACGAAAGGTTAGTGTGCAATATTGTTGTCAGTTCTAATTCGTATGCCTCGACACTTTTTTATATCGATAATTTGACCGCTATGACTTTATAAAATTAGTATGAAATGTAGTCGAGCGGATAGTTTCGTCCTTTCGAGTTCAGGTTTGACCAGTGATATTTCAACCGACCTGAAATTTTATAATTTAGTGACATGTCATTGAACTATATTTGTTAATTATTTTTATATTGAATAACATGCACATTGGTTATAATGGCCTAAAGTGGAAGTAACAGTCGACGTGACAACTGAGGATATTCTGCCTGTAAGGGAGGATCCATGTCGTTTCGCAATAATCGATCAATCCAGGCCAACCGCGGTACTCAAATGTTACATGTTCCCATCTTGCCTCCCATTCCTCCTCATTAGCTGCCGATATGGCCCAGTTCCAGCGTTGTTTGAATCCCTCTGCAGCATCTGGTAGGCGTCCCGGTTGAGACAGTGCTCTACTTAGAACACATTGTTCAATGTGGCGTAGGCATAGATGGTGTTTAGATCCAGGGAACACTTTTCTCAGAGCATTTATCAAAGCGGATCGATGCAGCGACAAATCACGATATGGCGAGTCTCCTTTATCAAATAATGCTTGGAGCCACGTCAAAACCCATGTGTAATTTTCCTCCACTTTGGCTGTTAGAGAGAAAGCACATAACATACCGTGAATGTTTTATTTGTACTAGATAAACTCCAGAGCAACCTGAGTAGTGCCATGCCATACATGTTTGTGTTGTAAAGAGTGCAATCGGCATTATCACTTGAGGATATGTATTGAGCATGGCATGGGAGGGTGGGTATTGAATACTACATCTCGAGTTGACAAACCCGACCACGCTAAAATTCGAAGAAAGTATTTATCTTTGTTGCAAAAGAAACAAAAATTTTGCAACGGGCGTCTTGTAATCTCTTTTCTCTTTCACGTATCTTCGCCTTTGCATTGTAAACTTCGAGGCCAGTGCATGTACATTCAAGAATTGACCTCTTTTAATGATGCAAGCGTATCGACAGGAGGTAGCATCGTTGTTCTTGTTCCCAGACCAGCCACGTACTCGTTATTCTTGATGCAGCCCAACCTAGACCCCTCGGCATCGTAGAAATGGTGGTTATGTCTCCCGTACTTCAACGGACCCTTACCGACTTCCCACCATTAGGTACTCTTCCAGGTGTCGAGTCGCGGCTTTCTTTCTTGCAGCGTCTCCGTGTGAATTTTTCTTATTAGTTACGTGCTCTAGTCCTTGAGCTCTGAGCCGGAAGAAGCGATGCTCCCGCTTTGTTGTCCAGTTTCTTAGAACGGACCGTAAGCGTAATGTTTCTACGGCTGCCACGGCCCGATCATGTTCAAAAGTTCTTCCTACTTGCTCCCGAACCACTTATGCAGTTACTAAATTCTCACTTATGTAAAAGGAAATTGATCTTCTGATTTTCTGCTTCAAATTCATCCACCCGATATTAAGTTGATGGAGCGATTTGGCCGTAATCGGTCAGCCCAGTTCATCTAGAGTAAATAAACTATCGAGATTGATAATAAGTTTAAGTAATAGGTAAATTATTTTGATAGTATTGGGTTTCAGCTGCTATTTATAGGTTACTCACCAGCATTGAAAGTAGTAATTTAGGTTATTAATGATGCTGAGCTATTTTTAAATGCTGTAAGCTTCTCATATAGTCTTGTGAAAATTGCTTCTCTTGCTAGTCTTGTGAAAATTGCTTCTCTTGTAGTCTTGTGAATACGTTCGAATTAGTAATTCGAATTTATAAAGCTGTGTAAATTGAACATTTTAACTTGACTATGAAATTGTCAAATTATCGAGAATATGAAATTATGGAGAATATGAAATTATAATAAAGCGTATAGAATTGTAATACATTGAATTATAGAGAATTTGAATAGTGACACTAAATTAATAATTGAGGCATTAGGCAATTAAAATTGATTACAGATTGGTAAATTGAACATTTACTTGATTTGAATACGTGTCAACATGATTATAAAATAAATGCAATACTACCAAATTAATTCCATGGCCTTATTTGAGCCCAACAACTAAATATAATGTTCATTAATGAACAAGTATGAAAACAATTCATTTGTCATTAATAGCGAATGGATAGTTGGCTTGTTTGTAAATAAGCAGTGAATAGTTAAACGTTTGCCAGCCAACCTTGCGTGGAAAGAACTTCGGTTGTTACCTGATAGCAGAAACTCGTCGATTGACAATAGCGCGGCGGCCGAGGCGCCCGATGTGTGCCAATAGCGCCTGAGCGAGAATCTCAATTGTGTATAAATATCAATCCCAATCGAATTTTTGCAGTATTATTGCAAATCGATAATTATTTAATATATGATATTATCGAATGTAAATTATAATAAATTGTCATCAAAGAATGTAAATTATTAAGATTATGAAATTATAATAAATTTTGTATTAATACGTTCAATTTTGGTAATCGATGCAATAAAGTACCAAATTATTAAATGTCACTAGTTCAACTAACAACTAAATATAATATTCATGATTAAACAAGCATGGAAAGAATTCGTTGTTGCTCGACAACCATAAGGAAAGAATTCGGTTGTTGCTTGTAACGACCATGGAAAAGAATTCGGTTGTTGCACAACAACCCGAGCTACCGAATTGACAACCTGACACACTAACAGCGCGATGTGACAACAACTGCTTTGTACCACGGTTTTTATAGCTGCAAGGTGGGTTTTGTGCGCCGGTCGGGTCGCTTGGTTTTATTGATAGCGGCCAGATTTTCACGCTCTTATACCATACAAGCGAATTTTGCAAATCTTAAATACCCAACAACCGAATTCACCATTTGTGACATCATTTCAATAAATTTCCGGTTGTTGTGGAAGCTTTCAGCTCAAATTTTGTGTTCGCCAAGCAATTAACAATTAGATAAACAAGTAAGTAAAAAATTTAATCATTTGTTTATATTATAAGCGAATTTGTTTTTTACATATGAATTGTGTACTTATTATGAAATTGGTATGAATTATTATGCATTGTGTATTATGATGCAAGCCCATTTCTTAAGATTATGTTTTGTGTATTTAAAAATTATGGTTGTTGATAAGATTTATTGTCAATTCGAATCATATTTTGTGTATTCAATTTGAATCATATTATGTTCTTAAGTCATTTTGTTCGTTTCGTGGCGACGAATTATTTTATGGCTTGTTATGCAACAAGCGAATTGACGATAATTCTGTTACATTAACGCGTTTATGAATTATATATTAGCAAATTATTGGCATTGTGAAATTCAACAGAGTATGAGATTATGATTAAAATTATGATTAAACAATAAAATTATGATATGAAATATTATGAAATTATAAAAAAAATTATGAAATATTATGAAGTATGAAATATGAAATATTATGAAATATCAAATAGTAAAATTATAAAATTATGAAATATTATGAAATTATTATGAAAATATGAAATTATAAATTATGAAAGTATTATATAAAATATGGTTAATTTTAGATTATGAAAATAAATGAAATAATAGCGTGGCGTACAATTATAAATTTGATAGAGTATGAAATATAGTAAACTATGGTCAAAAATAGTAAATTATAGTTAAAGTATGGTAAAAATGGTATCATTGTGAAATTATGACATATGAAATATAGTAAGAGATTATAGTAAATTTTAGAATATGTTAACAAATGGTCGAAGTTTGAAATATGGTAAATTATGGACTATGGACAAATATAGTAAAATTATAAAAATATATGGTTTGCGTTATGAAAATAAGGTGATTTATAAAGTAAATTTTAGAATATGGTTAATTATGATAAAGTTTGAGCAAAATATGGTAAAAATTATGAAATATAGTAAACTATGAAATATGATAATCTGTGCAATAAATTATTAAATATGAGTACATTATAAGTAAACAAGCGGAATTGTAGGGGATTAATAAAATTTGCAAATATGTAATTGTAGTCAAAGATATTAAAGATGGCCGATCGTGAACAACGACCTAATCGGAATGTTCGGGGCGGAATTATTCTTGGGTGGGTCGAAGGCAAAGATGAGTACATGTAATTGTTGAGCGATTAAACAACCGGTTCATACTTTGTGAGAAATCAGAGAATTATACACGTCGAGCAACCGGTCCATTTATGCGACACGTGAGGAAGCGTGCCGGTTGTGACCGGTCCATTCGTTTGACACGTGCGAAGCATACCCGGCCTATGACAGTCAACGTCCGCCGCGAGGAAGACGTCAAAACATAGGTTTCTTGAAACTATGGTGGTATCTTAATGAGCCTTGGGAATCCCAATCCAGGATTACGATAGGCTTCAAAGGTCATTTAGCGAAAGCTGTGTGGGAAGATCCGAACTGGGCAGAACGTCAGCCCTTGTTGGTTCAAACAAGGGATAGAGCAACAAACAGTTGGTCACTGCCCGCTAATGAAACGTGGGTGGATCTTGTCACTGCGACTGGGATCGATCATGTCCCGGAAATAACATTCCAGACACCAAACTCGGCCTTGGTGACGGCTTTCATTGGCGATGGCGTGAACTCCTTCACATTATGCCTTTTGAAATGACAATTACCTGCACCCGCGATGTACCGCGCTATCTTAGGAATCCCATTGTGTGAGTAGATCTGTCTTGGTGAATGGCCTAGCATCTGATCTTGGTGCCCGTACTTGATAGAGTCGTGTTTAGGCGAGAAGCGGTAAGTGTGCTATTGAAGAGAAGCGTCAAAGAATTTGGCATACTGCCGGACGTAGTGGACCCTGTAGTAAGACTCGTACTTACAGTATTTCTTTGGGAGCGACATTGTTGTCGATAAATGCAGGGCAACGCTCCGGTCTGATACTTTAGACTTCTTTGGGCGTGTCGATGAAGTCGGCGAATATGCTTGGGGTGCAGTCTTACCAGCGTACCTTTGCCCGCCTAGGAAGAGGCGTCAAAGAGGTGAATCGAGGCAAGCTGAGCAGGTGTATAACTCTACTTGAGGTACTAAGTCATGTATTTATTAAAGTCAATTATTCATGTTTATATTTATGAGAAAACTAATCTCATTGTGTTTTTGTATTGCGTGTGGATTTATAGTACTTCGGTTGTTCGGCCGACCGGAGTACGTGGGCATAAGCCAACCAAGAACTGCCGATGGACTAACAACGCCCACCGAAACGACTTGCGACGGTGATTTGCTATAGGAAGCAATTGGATCGGATAGCGGCCGAACATGTATGGAAATATTATATATTCTTTTGTATAACATTGTATGGAAAAATAAAGCCATCGTTCCCATTTATCATAACGGTCGTGTGGACACCATGGTATCCTCCACGTCCGCGTATGTCGTATTATCACGGTTGCATGCAGCTTCTTGAATGTCAATAGAGCGTATATCTTGAAGATTCTGCATGATTCGGGAGAATTACAAATGATCCGCCCCAGCCATTGAGCTTAGAGAAGGACCCAGCTTGTAGGTAATGTCGCGAATATTCAGAAAGTGTCACGGAGATTCGAGATTACCTGGACTAGTATCTGATTTCACCATGTTCGACCACTACGTGATACTGGGTCACAGCCTCTTCAAACTGCGGACGAGGCGACTACATAGGTTTGAGTATTTGCCTAGGACTCATATTAGAGTGCACTTAACTTGACTTGGCTGGGCATGCCGTCTCGTAGATGTCTGATGTTCTCGACCTCGCGCGGGTATGATGTTGTTAAAGTGTATTTTAAATGCTTGCTTATATTATATTGTTTATTATCGTATACTAACATATTATTATTTTCTTCATTTTCATTCTACGGTTGCGGCCCATAAACAAAACACTCCTCGATATGCAGCGCTACATGGAACACATCACGATCGTACATACCAAGCTCGAGGTGGGGCAATTGTATCGACTTGCCGGGACGGAGGTTGCCGGTGTGCGTCGAGGTCAGATGAATCGATGGTAGGGGCGATCCGCCCGGCACGGCCTCGGCCAGGCGGTTCATGCGCCTCGGCGTAGGCGGCATAGCTATCCGAGTTACAATGCCACCCAAGATCAAGACCAAAACAACGGGATAGCAGAGGCCAGTTAGTTTCAATTGTGTATTTTTCAGATATGATAAATGATATTTTTCTATGTTACAGTACGTTTATTTATTTTTTTCCTATCCGATAATTATAGTAAATGTTTACTATTTTTTTACATTATGCAAATTCATAATAAGTTAACGTTTACTAAGTTAACGGAAGCGAGACATGATTCACGTGCATGGCGACATGATTATTATTAAGTAATGAGCGAATTACTCTACGTGTTTTGTAATTAATTACATAAAAATAGGTTAAATGAGCGAATGAATTACATAAGTCAAATAATGAGCGAATGAATTAAGCAATAAATTAAATAATTAAATAATGAGCGAATAGATTAAACAATGAATCAAATAATTAATTACATGAAAATGGGTAGATAATGAATTAGAAAGTAATGAGCGAATTACTCTACCGTGTTTGTAAGAGAAAATGAAGCGTTTTCACTTTGTAAAAATATTATGAAATTATTGTGCGAACTAGCAAATTCGAGATGTGATTTGTTTGTCAAACAAAGCGAATGCCCTTGATACTTGTTTCATAACAATTCATGCACCGTAGCATTTTTCTAACAAGCGAATTAGAACCATCTTGTTTTGTAACAAGCGAATTAAACATTATGAAACTAACAAATTACATGAGTAAACTTGTTCTTCTTTGGACAAAATTCGACTGTTTGGTAACAAACATGGAGACAATTTGGTAGGGGTAAAATAGTAATTTCACACTATTCATTTTACTGTTTTGGTGTGTGTATAACGGTTGATGATATAGCTAGGAATTGTAGTGGGCGTGTCGGTGGACCGTTTGTTAATTGAATTGTTAGTCCGTTTGAGTTGACCACGTTCGCTTTCTTTGCCTATTTATTAATAGGGTAGGGTAATTACGAGATTTTTAGCCAAGATTCGTCGGGCACCGTTAAATTCTGGTCGAGGCGTCAGTGCGTTCGACTACGTTAGATTAGTAGTTCGTTATCGTAGTAGACGTCGCTACCATTAAATCGCCGTCCGTTACATAGGCTTTAGATTGGGCCACCTCATCCTTTTTAAGCGGACGTCCGCTTAGGTAACGGGCGTCGGTGGCGTCCGTTTTGTGCCAGCGGATAGTAACCGGACATCCGGTGACTAGTCTTTATTTAAACATTGAACACTTGAGTAGGATACTTGTTATTATGATTCTTTCCGTTTGAATTAACGGGCGATCGGTCACAAAAACTGATCGTTTTTTCCTCCTATAAATAAAGAAATGCTACTTTCGTTCATAACATCAAATAGTATCATTGATTCTTTTTATAATATATATTATCCTTGGTTTTTATTACTTCAATTATAAAAGTTCTTCATGTTCTAATTGATGTAATTCATCTTGGAAAACAAGTCATGTGATCATGAATTTCAAAGGAATTATCATCATTATCTTCCCTCGATTAAGTTCCATTGAATATCGATCAAGTTCCCTCGATTAAGTTCCATCTTATTACTTTTATTATATTACTTTTTCACTTGGTAAAATATTTTGTTAGTACTGCAAGTTATTTATTATTCTCTCGACTAAGTTAAAATTAATACAAACTTCATCTTCTCGTCCTATGAGTGACCACAAGATGTTTGATATATATAAAGGTATGAATGTTATGTCAAGATTAATTAAAATTCTATGTAACATCATTATTTTATGAATATGTGTGAGTTGTTAGGAATAAACTGTTATATTGAACACGATGTTCTATTCTCACCTTATCTGAGGATAATAAAATTGGGCGAGCAAGGTTAGTTCGCTTTGTACGCTTCTTAGTAGGCTTCAATAATTCTCCGTTGTGTCGTTTAAATCGTACTTATGAGACGTGTACCGTAACCCGATTCGTTAGACACGTCTAGATGTAACTACCTATTTTGGCTAATGGGCCCTCAAAATATTATACTCAGTCTTGGACTTGGAGCCTTGGTATGGTATAACCACTTTTTTTTGGCCATTGCGGGTGGGAAAATCGTGGGTGAGACATGACCAAGCATCTGAATATGAAGGAAGGCGATCTTTCCACGTCCACATAAATGCACGAAGACACTCTCCACCGATCTGGTATTTTATTCTCTCTAGTGTTCTGACACTTGTTATTCCCATGCTTGACTTTGACATTGGGTATGCGTGGTTGTACACCGACCACATTTTTCAGAAAGTAACACGGCTCGGAGCAAAAGATATGATGGTTGATTTAGGAAAAACCTTCGCGACAGGGACTCAAAAGACATTCACTTAGGCCAGTTTTTCAACTAGATAAAGCGAAGCGAAGACCACATATAGACTAATCCTAAGCTGACATCTCCACTCATGAAGACCAGTTGCGAGATAGTCAGTTATAAATTGTTGATCAAGTACTTGACCTCATTTGAGTCGTGTTGATCCAAAAAACCAATGACATTAGTACTATTTTGCAACTAGTCTTTTATTAGTACTCCACTCCGTTTCAAATAAAAAGATGGTCTATTTTTTATTTCTTTTAATAATTTTATAAGTATCATTTTATATTTCATTCGATTTTTTTAGTTGTCATCCTAGGAAAAAATAATTTATTTTAAAAATCTTGTGACTTTGGAATTAAATCTGATATTTGTCGATTTTTCTTTTAAGCCCCTATTTAATATATGTAATAAAAGCTTCTAATATCAATACATTCATTAAATTGTTATTTGATTAATTAATTAGGTATATATATATATATATATATATATGAAATGTCAATTAATTTTTTAATTGGCGTGAAAGTCTGAGGATGACATTTAAAAATCAAGGGGAGTATTAGATAACGTTTTATTAATACTTAAAACTTACTGGAATATGTAAAAGTTAATCACACGAGGTAAATGATGAAAATTAAAATAGAGTGAAATTATAGTATTATTCGTATGATTTTTTTTTTTTTTTTTTAAGTTAGAAGGATACAAACCAACACATCCTCTACAACCTGATCCAAAATCATAAATCTTATCTCTCGAAATCCAATTGGCACATACAATTGCCCACATCAAATATTAAGAGAAAGAAATTTGCTTCACATATATCACTCAAACAATACACAGACACTAAGGGAGCTGATCTGCAATAAAGAAATGGCATCGACTGCCTGCTTCTTACACCACCATGCAATCTCTACCAACATAGCTGCAAAATTAGGCAACATAATACCTTCTCTTAAGCCGAAGCAGCTTCTAGTCTGCCGTGCTCAAAAGCAAGCAATTCAAGAAGGCGATGATACTACTGGAGCTTCCCTTTCCCGTCGATTGGCTCTCACCGTCCTCATTGGTGCAGCAGCAGTCGCCTCCAAGGTCTCACCCGCTGATGCCGCTTATGGAGAATCTGGTATACATTACTCGCTCTAATTATTTTTAATTAATGTTTTCATCTTTCTGTACGAAACTTTGATCATCAATTAATTTTTAGTTATATTATGAAAAATTACAATAAAATAATATTATGAAAATATTTATAAAATCTGTTATAATAATATCAATTTTCTATGGTCACATAGATATGAAAACGTCTATTAACGGAAAAATGAAAATATTTTACTCCATGGTTACTTTGATAATTCAACTTTTAACTTTTGAATGAATTGTTTTTTGTTGTTATGCAGCCAATGTGTTTGGGAAGCCAAAGACAAACACAGATTTCATATCAGTGAGTGGGGATGGATTCAAGCTCCAAGTTCCATCAAAATGGAATCCGAGCAGGGAAGTAGAGTACCCTGGTCAGATTCTTAGATACGAAGACAACTTCGATGCTACCAGCAATATCGCAGTCATGATCTCTCCAACTGACAAAAAATCTGTTACTGATTTTGGGTCCCCTGAAGAGTTCCTCTCCAAGGCATGCACCACCTCAAAATATTCTCAAAGTTTTATAATCAAATTATTCATTGTTCCATATTTCATCAGACTTGATTAAATTATTTCAGGTGGACTACCTTTTGGGAAAACAATCCTACTTTGGTAACACTGCATCCGAGGTAATTATGTTTCTGATCATGCATCCACGTTTAATGTATGCATCTACGTTATATACTCCAATCAATAATCAATAATGTAAAAGAAGAAGATTTACTCTCTTCTTTGCATCATTCAGTTTCACTTACAACCTTTCGCATAGAAAGTTCATGATTAGTTTTCTATTCAAATTGGCACTGCAATAAAGATTGTACATCTATTTTTCATGATTAGTTTTCTTATCACTTTCTTATTTGACAAACTAATAATACGTTGCAGTTCCAATATGCTATAGGGAATACTAGGTATTTGCCTTACCTGTTCAATTCAAACACACACTCTTCCAAACAAAATCAATACCCAAAACAGAAAACAATAAATCTTCTTCACAAGTTACGTGGAACTTTTTGACTCCTTTTAAAATTGAAGAGATATTCTGTTATTATAAATCATAAATACAACACTCAAGACTTATTTTCAATATGAATGATACGGGATGATGTAGTACTCCGTATCACAGTTTAGAAAAAGATTAGACATTGTAGCTAGGAAAATATTATATGTTCCACATAATAATTCGGCTTGCATATGTGTTGAGTATTGACAGGGCGGATTCGATCCCAATGTGGTAGCAACTGCGAACATCCTAGACACTTCGACGCCTGTAATAGATGGAAAACCATATTACTACTTATCTATTTTGACAAGAACTGCTGATGGGGATGAAGGAGGAAAGCACCAGTTAATCGCCGCCACGGTGTCCGGTGGTAAGCTTTACATATGCAAGGCCCAGGCAGGGGACAAGCGATGGTTCAAAGGGACAAGGAAATTCGTGGAAAACGCAGCCTCATCTTTTAGCGTTTCTGCTTGAATAACACTGCCAATTGTGAATTGATGAATGTAATTGTTGGTAACACTAAAAACTGTGTAACGTGTTTTGCTTCAGATCTATAGACCATTATCTTGATTTCATTAATAGAGCGTGGGAGTCATGAAAATTAATATTCTCTTTCCAATGGGAGAACTATAGATGATTCCAATTCAAATTCCAGTACTCAAACAAACTAATAACACGGATCAATAATCACCACATATTATAACAAACGGTAAGTAAGTATGCGGAAACACAATTAGCACATCAAAATTTACCATCATCGTAAAGGTCAACGTAACAAACCTTTACGATGGACTGTTACTGTTGGAATATGCATTCAATCTTTTTTATGGAAACTCTTATACTAAATACCAATGACATGTGTTGAGATGTATATACACAACATTCAAGATCATGTAATAGTGTTCTCATTTATTTATAAAAGAGATTCAATAAATTATTGAAGACTTGTGTGGTGCCTAAGAGAAAATATAACATATTGGTCTTCATAGCACCATCGCTATTGAGATCGAAAATTTAATTATCTACCGATCATATCATATAATGTTTGTTTACTTGAACCTAAGTTTAGTTCACATGTCCACGATTAAATTTTGTCTCGAATAATTTAATAATTACTTATTTATTGTGTTTTATTAGTACATAACCATCGTGATGGCTTAATAGAGAAATCGCGTTAGCGTACATAACACTATATTACCCACGAAGTGTTATGGATTTCTTCTTAAACATTTTATTCACATTATAAAATTAAATATGTGATTTTCCCGATTATCATTGAACAAAGCAGGTAAACATGAATTGTGCCAATCATAATAGAAATATAGAGTCATAAATAGTCGGTTCAAAAATAATCTAACATGTTTACAAACTAATTATAAACATCATACCCATGCCAAATCTGCCAAAATGTCGAGGTATCCCACAAGATCCGATGTAGTTTGGAATCCGGCTTAATGACCAGCTGCGTACATTTTGAATCCAACAACGGTAGGTTAACTAATCAATTATACTGCGACACTTAACTCTTGGAGTGGCTAGCCCTGTAACGAGTGCTACCGACATCGTATCCTTGGGCCCATAATGTTGAGTGGAAATCGCAGTTAAGCCCGGCAATTTTGCAGATGTTACTTGGAATGATCATTGAAAGCCAGCGCGTTAGTGGAAATCACTTCCAACGTGATTCATTGTCATATTAAGTACAAACATAACTTTTAGCCTTCCATCGCGTGTACCCGGATGATATAGATCATTTCACAACTTTAAAATTAATTTGACACTTTGGCTCATTTGCTTAAATTACAAGTGATAAGATTAATTATTGTTTAACCGTTTATTTACCATGTGTATTGGAACAAATACTATATGCATTACTCTAGAAATATATGCAAGTATGTAATAACCCGTGCGAAAAAAAAAAAAAAAAAAAATTTCGGTCATTGAACCGGGAATAGTATAATTTTTTTCGATGATGATATTATTTCGTAAAAATTTTTGAGCGAATTTGTTTATAATTTAGTAGTGTTGCCATGGAAAATTTTATCTTTGAAATCGGGTTAAATTAAATGCGATAAGCGGAGAATTAGCGAAACGAGCGGGACTCGAGTTTTTTAAATATCTATTCATACATATCCTCCGCATCATCAAACACTTCACCCATTTCATTTTTGTTCCATTTGGCGAGATATTCCATCTCCCCGAACATTTTTTTCCATTTCTACCTGCTTGATTGTCGCTCAGGCGCTCAAAAACCGTTTTGTAGAATATTATTCTCTTCATCGTTCTCTTCGAGTTAAGGTAAGAAATTTCAAGTCTTCAGAGATATTTCTTGGGTTTTTGAGATAGTTGACTTTTGGTTGACTTTTACATAATTGAGTTTTATTATAAATCTTGGTTGGTTATGGGTTACATGGCGTATATATGTGATGAATTAAGTGATTTTAGAGCCTTCGTTTGAGAGACGTTATGGCCGAGTTGACTTTAAGGGGTTCGAGTTAACTTTTATGTGGATATTTTTTATAAAACTTTAAATGTGTAGGAAGTTAGGTGGGGCCTTATTGTAGCTATTGTAATATTAAATTGGTGATTTAAAGCGATTAAAAGGAGTTAGGTTGAAAAAGGTAATTCCAAGTTGAGTTGTAATTGATATTTTGGGTATAGGATTTGTTAATTAGGGACACAGCGATTAACTAGAATGATTTATAAGTTGGATTATGACGTGATAAAGTAATAGGATGGAATTTTTGAGGATCGATTTGGTTGTGTTCGATGGGATTATAATTCGATAGTTTACCCGTCATGTTAGACCGTTTAGAAATCGTTCGATTAGAGTTGGTAATGTTTATTCTAGAGCGTAATTCTTGGTATTAGTTCACGGTAACATACTTTAGATTGTTCTTAGGCCTTGACGCGGGGGAAGGGCACGTTAAAATGATCGCGTTCTTCATTGAGGACTTTTGTGATTAGCTAGTAGAGGTGAGTACTTATCTCCGTGTATTTACCTTATGTACTTCTTTTAAATGAATTGTACTTTTGTGCTTATAATATAATTATGTCAAAAAGTGTCTGTGAGTCTTTGTAATATAATTATGTGTGAAGAATTAATATATGTCCTTGTGATATGATTATGTGGGAATGGTATACATGTAGTGGTTGTACGATTATGTGAGCCATAATATGATTATGTGATTCTATTACGAAAATTGATACATTTGGTTTTGAGGTAAGTGATGGCTTGAACTCCCAACTTATATTTCTGTATTATGTGGCCTTGGCGGCCTTTTGTGGTATTATATGGCCTTGGCGGCACTTGTGGTATTTATGTGGCTTTGTCGGCCTTTGTGTGGTAGTCGTGTGGCATTGTCGGCGATTGTGATTGATTTGATTGTGGGATGTTTTAATTGTGTGTTGTAATCTTGTTTGGGAGTGGAGTAGTTTGGTTTATGCAGAGTTTGAGGCCTTGAGTATCGGGGGGTGAACCTATGGTTGGGATTACTAGGGGATTAGGTGACTCTCGCTTCCTTGGGATATGTGGCTATTGGCCCACATACTACGGTATAGCGTGCGGTGTAACTCTCTTTGATAAACTGCTTTGTGTGCATTGTCGGTGCTGTGGCCCTATACTACGGTATAGCGTGCGGTTTGGCCTTATACTACGGTATAAGAGCGGTGTGAGTCTTTGATCGCTTTCTTTGTGTGCATTGTCGATGTGGCCACATACTGCAGGTATGGCGTGCGGTTTGGCCACATACTAGGTATAGCGTGCGGTATGACTCTCTTTGATCATTTTTCTTTGTATTGCATTGTCGGTGCTTATTTTATGCTACGGTATAGCGTGCGGTTTGTGGCCTTATACTACGGTATAGGCGGTGTGAGTCTTTGATGGCTTTCTTTGTGTGCATTGTCGATGTGGCCTATACCTACTGGTATAGCGTGCGGTTGGCATATGCTTGATTATACTTGGCCGGTGTTTATTAGCGATTGATCCATTCCTGGGTAGACGGATTGAGTATATGCGCATTAGAGTTGGTATCTTTGTGGGGATATGAGAGATAGAAGGTGACTAGATTTATAATCGATGTTGGTCTGTGATTTCATTTGGGTGATTGTGTGCTTATCGGAACCCTCTATTATATATTCATGTGTTATGTCTGAGACTTCATGTGGAATTATGTTGTATGACTTTATCCGATAATCCTGTATACATGTATTTTATTCATATTTGACTACGATGACTATTCACAATCTTGTTGTTGTGCTATACTTGATGCTTTGATAGTTATCTTCCATTTTTTAAGCGGATCGGCCTTGTCGGCAACTATTTTTTATTCAGGATACGGTATTTATTTTTAGGTTGTAGCCTTACCGGCATTCTTGTCTTTTTTATTGGAATATGTTATATATATCTTAAGTGGCTAATGGAGTAGAGATACCTTTGGGAGGATAGAGAACATTAGGAGGCAGTATAAAGCGAAGTTTATGCTAATGCAGCCGATGATGTTGATGATATTTTATATATATGGTGGAAAAATGGATTCAAATGTGCTAGAATATAGAAATGCTTGATCTAACCCGCGACGTGCCATGGAGGTAAATAAGTTCCATTATACTAAATGGAAAATGCAGGAAGATAAATGCGTACTTAGGTTATGCGGATTGAATATATTTTCGATCTAACCGTTTTGATTCTCTCGGCCGACTCTCCACGATTGAACCCATGAATCTTCTACTTCTTCACTTTGACTCGCTTTGAGTTCTACATTTCGCCCATACAATGCCTCAAATGGTGCCATCTCAATACTGGCGTGATAACTATTATTATAAGCAAATTAGATCAGCGGTAACTCCTCGTCGGTTCCCGGTGGAACTTCGATTACCTGGCTTCTCGGCATGTCCTCTGATGCGTATAGTCTCTGCGGCGCCCGTGTCTCACGGGTGAAATAGCGTACTCAAACTCACCTTAGTCCCCAACTCCCGCCAAAATCTCGAGTAAAGCGAGTAAAGCGATCGACCTGATACTCACGGGACCCACGTGCAGCCTCGGGATCTTATTAATGTATAGCTGAGCAAGTTTTACGGACCGTCTGGCGTAAGCGCTTAGCGCTAGAAGTAATGCGGACTTGGACAGCTTTGTCACGATGGCCCATACACCATCATGCTTTCGAAGAGTTCTAGGCAACCCGAAGACGAAATCCATAGTAATATGTTCCCAAGTCCACTCCGGAATAGGTAATAGGCACCATGATCCGCATTGCCAATGCAATTTAACTTTCTTGACATAGCAAAACACTTAGCCACAAAATGCACTTCTACTCTTTTCATTCCGGGCCCGCATTAAGTCGTCTAGAGTCGATACACGTTTAGTGCTACAGGATATGCGCTATAATAGACCTTTATCGCCTCGTCCATGATTTCCCGCTTAAAACAGTGAAAATGGTACAACAATTCGCTCTCAAACACGAGAACCCCTTTGCTATCAATCGCTTTGAGCTCGATCCTGCTTCCATTCCTTCCCTCGATCATTTTTCAACACCCTCTGCGTCCCTGATGAGACTCCACAAAATTTTATCAAGTAACTGAGTGAACTTCGCATATGTGCCAACTAGGCACCAGTATTATCAATCTCGAACTCGACTCCCAGTTCCTTCAACTCCACTTGGCCCCTTTACATTTCCACTTTTTACCTTGAGGCATCAGCCACTACATTCGCTTTCCCCGGGTGGTACTCAATTGCTATATCATAATCCTTTGATAATTCCATCCTATTGGCTGTCTCAAATTTAAATCCCTCTGGGTGACAAAAATATTTCCAAACTCTTGTGATCGGTGAAAATCTAGAACTTTACTCCCATGCAGGTGGTGTCTCCCAGATCTTAGAGGTCATGAGACTATAATTCAGGATATTCCATTGGGTAGTTCTTTTCATGAGTTTTCAAGTAATAGAAGCATAAGCAATTACCTTCCCATCTGCATCAGCCTGGCCAGAGCCATGAAGAGACGCATGTTTGTACATACTCTCACCTTTCGGTAGAGAGCGCCAAAAGCTGGAGGCGGTAGTCAACTTTCCCTCGACTCCCGAAACTCTTCTCAGCAGCATCCCAAACAAGCGGAACCCCACTTTCACAGTTGGGCAATCATTGGTGTACGAAATCGAGAAAAATCTTTTATGAACCTCCTGTAGTAGCCCATTGCTTGAAACTTGCGTGCATGTCTTTGGTAGGTTGTTTCCCGATTCATCACTCCGCTTTTGTGGGTCTACTGATACCTGCGAGAAATCCTGAGCTCTGCCTCACAGTAGGGAATAACTCCCGAGAAGGTCTTGGAAAAACATCTCAAACTCCCTCACTTGCTTTGGATATTCTCCAACTTAGGCTCCTCTTTATCCAACATCCTGCGTACCCCAGTATCCACTTACGGCCCTTTTTATAACTTTGAGTACTCGGTGAGAAATCAACGGGGAAGGTATCAACCACATCTCAAAGAGAGCAACCTCAGTCCCTCGGAATTCAGTAGACCCAATTTCTTTCCAGTGACAATTTATCACTGACATGATGTTTACCCAACAATTCCTTCAAGATTAAATCCAAAGTCTATAACCAAGGTAATAAGTGATCCCCCACTCTTGGGCAATTTTGGAGCCTCGACTACACCAGGCCCAGCTGCAAATCTACTTGTAATATGTAAAGGCATAGATAGGAAATCGTAACTTAAGGGAAGAGTTCTAGCATAGTTTCGAGATATAAAGGAATGGGTAGCCCTGAATCAAATGGAAGTACTCTGAGGCAAATCACAAATAAATAAAAGGTACATCGCCTGCAGGAGCATCTGAACCTCCTATTTGGTAACGTGTCGACCCGTCTGCTCGACCCCACGTAGCTACTACCCGCCCGATCGGCCACCACCACCTCGCCCACAGGTGACGTCCTTTCAGTTCACTTGAGACCCTCCTGTGCCCAGTGACGGCAGTGGTGCACCACTCGTCCCACTACTTGTAGGACAACTACTCACAAAATAGCCCTTTTTTCTTGTCATGTCGATCAACGGGCAGTCCACTCCACTCCACCTCGCAATCTGGGACCTTGTACTGACGCTCCATGAAAGCATTTAGGCCCTCAGGGCCGTAAGCGACACCCATTTGTGACCCGCTTTGATGCCATGGCGCAATGATAATCCCGGCACGAAAGTAGTGGGAGCAGCATTGCCGACTACGACCTTGTCGGTAAATGCTGAGTTCTGCAGGCATTACTCCATAACCAGTCATCTCTGTAAAATCTGCTTCCACCTTGGCCCGAACCTCGGCTACATACCGCTCTATTTACCATCATTCCTCGCTCATGGAAACTGGAAAGATATGTCAAAGTCATGTAGTGCAGTCTCCTGTCGGCCAATCCAAGAAGGCCTCATCAGCCTCCTCTCGATCGGTATACATTCGGAAGAAAGGCAGCTGTTCACTTAAATCTCTTCTAAATGACCTCACGAGATCTACCACCACCTTTCGATGCGTGTGATTTCCTTTTCTCTATCGGCCCGTATAAGCACCGAGGCGAAGTTTCTCCTGCTTGACTCCTCCAAATCGCGCCTTAATGAGCATCTCGCTATCCCTCAAAGATTCTCATGATACACTTTGATCCCTCGGCCCACTCATGAAATCGTGATGGCAAAGTCACCCAGCAACTCCTCTTATCCTCGTAGGCCTCTGAGATCTTTCATTTATATCCTTGAGGCTTTCACGGCTTTCTCGGGTGTCGCATCACCCACGGATCTCGGAGGTTGCTTCTTGAGAAGCTATCAAAAGCCATCTACTCTGTTGATCATACCTCACCTTTTGAAACGGGGAAGTGTGAGAAGTGCGAGTGTTTACCACTCCTAAATGCAGTCCTCCTCGTTACACATTTCGGACCCAGCTGTTGCAACGGTGATCGTCCGGCACCCCTGGCATACGGGCTCACACTTTAGCCTACCGGTCCTACCACGAACCACAATGCCTCCTCCACCGAAGACACTACTCTCCACCGGCTCCTGGCGCTCTGGCAGGCACCGTAATGCAAGACCTCACATGACTCGACCACTTGGTGGCATCCTCGAACTGATCTCTGAAGGAAGCAGGGGAAAAATTTAGGGCACAGGGAAAACTCAACAAAAGACCGGTTCAAAATGGTTTTGTGACACGGACCCTGAGTCACAGTAGACTCATAGGATAACACGTAACCTAGTTATTTGTTGATAACAATTACGTTCCACAGATCCCATTTTTATTATATTACGTCGAATTACCAATTGCTAGATTTTTAATTAATTAAGCCGAATTCGAGGTTGTTTCAAATCACTTCAACGCGTGATCCGTTGTCGCCTCCCAAGTGCAAAGCGCCAACTTTTGCCGTAGCGGTGTGTCCGGATAATACAGCGATTTCACAACTTATTTAAAATTGAAACGTCGTTGCTTAAATTTTAAATTGTTGAGATTATTATTACTTTGCTTTTATTTTACCATGCAATCGTAGCACATAATCAAGCATATGTACAACATGAAAAATAAAACAAGTAATGCGCGTGGCGTATAATATGACCTAGGCCCTAGCCATTTTCAAAACTTGAAAAGCTAACATTTGGCCTATTACAATTTTCTTACGTCTTACAGCTTGGAATCTCCACGAGCTCCGTCTTGAATTACAATTCAAATAAACTAATCCCAACTTAGGCGGCATGCAGAAGCTTGTGGGAGAAACAAAGAAAATTAAATAAAATAAAATAATAAATGGTCGCCTCTGATATCTACGATGCCTTGGAACCGGAGAAAAACACGGAGTCATATCAGCCATAATTTCCATTCCATAACAATATATATAAAACATTAAATCAAATAGATGCACTTAATGTCACATATATTAAATGAAATGAAAATAATTGTGGTCATAATTGACTAATTAATTACCCATTATATCTACCATTGGTATCAATTATTAAATTTTAAATTCAAAATATATTCACACATGATTAATGATAATTATTACAATACCAACCTCTTAAATTATGGAATAATTACTTACAAATGTTAACTCAATTTAAATTTAAAAGTTATCATGAAAATATTTTCAAAAGTACCAATTAATGAAAATAATTTTTGAAGGAAATATAAATCAAATTTAGTATTAATTTCAAGATAACATATTCAATCATCATAATGACAAAATTTATGATTTAACATTAAAACCAAAATTAATAATACCAATAAATTTTAAAACCAAAATAATTACATAAAAAATACATTTAGGAGTTTTTCTAAAGCGGGCAGCCGAACTGCTTGACCAAAACCCGCGAGGCCTCCGGCCACCCCACGAATGACCGCGCCGGCCGGTGCGTGAAATGCGACCAATGGGCTACGTCGGTGTCGGGCGTCCAATTCCGGTATTTGGGCGTCGGGGAAGGCCGTTGAAGTTCGGCGTCGATTTTATTAATTCATTTCGGTTTCGGTTTTCGGATTAATTTGGCACACATAAAAATGATTTGGAGGCCTAAAAAAATTCAAAAAATTCTAGGTTTTCTTGAACATCTTCAATAGCATTATTGAACACGTCAAGTAGTAGTTTATCAAAAACACTTCTAGTTTTTCAGGTGCAAACCCAAACAATCAGAGAATTAACTAATTTTTTGGAGTACTTAAAAAATTCAAAAATTCTGAAAAAAACTGGCATAAACCGAAAAGGGGTCAAGAACACCTGATTTTAATTTATTAATTTTCTAAAATTTTAAAGCCTACATTTGTAAATCGAAAATGATTCTACCTCAAATTAAAAATGCAAATTAATCAATTTGTAATCCACTTTCATTTCATGAAACAATTAAATAAACTTCAAATCATCAAAATCAATACATGTGAAGTGATGATTCAGCCATGTAAAACATATATTAAAATGGAGTTGATTTTTTTCATATTATATATTCATCAATTTGAATATATAAATCATGAAATAATAATCTAAATTAACTAACAACTATGTCGGCCAACGATCAAACTAAATAAAATACATTAAATTTGAGTAGGCTCTGAGGCCCTTTGTTAGAATCTAGCTATGAATTTAATGTGATAAACACCAATTCGCATCCCGAATTCTCAAAATAATGTAGATAATCTAAACATAAAATGACAAATGTATAAATACAAGGAATGCTATTTGCAACGAGGCGGATTGAGGGCAATTCCCACGTAGTGCCTCGCGTGAAAGCCCCTCAGATCCTCTCAATACTTGTTCAACACCCGACGAGATGTCCTCTAGATTGCACACACGAGAGAGGGAATCGAATCGAGAGCTTGGGCTTCTTGAAATTTGTGATGAAATGTGGGTGGAAGATGAAATACTTCCCGATTCTCGCTATATAACTTCA